>CM060831.1:117942500-118402500 GCA_030762175.1 Metallyticus violacea
CCATTCCTCACAAGTGGCTGTTGTTCGCCTCTGTAATCGCTAAGTCTTCGTGACTGCGGCTCATTCTCGAGGATGGAACCTCCCGAGTCATCTTTGCAATGTCCATTCACAGTATCAACAGCGTATTTTCTTAAAACAATTCGTTCCCACCTTAACTGTATATGTTACCAACACTTGAATTTTGCGCAGCACTTTTTGTCTTTATAGATTGTGAAAGACAAAACTTCTGTGTTCGTGAATTAGACAATCTCTGTATGCGAAAGCTTCTTTCGTCAACGCATAAAAGTGAAAAGTTCCATATTGTTCAGGTTGCACAACAATGCATACTTTTTATTTACTTATTTTTTATTTTATTATAGGACACTATGGACTTTTTCTTTCTCTCGCCGTACACGATCCTGAGGTGGCTTGCTAACTGCTTCCGATAATTTTTTTTAATGCCTTTGGAAATTTACAGACCACATGTTTCCAGTTGAATTATAATTTGTAAATGCACATGCATATATTCTGAAATTAGCTTTGCAGTGGCACTATGGATCTCGACCCACTGGTTGTGTGCTGAGGAGATTTTTAGTGAGTCCGGAAATTTCCCGATAGGACAAGTGGCGCACAAAATGTTAACGTTTCAGAAAACTTATTGGATTCAATTATAGTCATTTAATTTTTGAAAATTAACACAACGTTTAATATCTTTCACGTTGGGTCCTGGACTATAAGGCAGATTCTAGCCAAGTATTCATTCTTGTAAGGCCAGGGTGTGTTGAATGGGGAATATCTATTACCATTTCCCTAACTTTTAATGTTCTCAAGGGAGGTTCAAGACACTGGTGAGGAACGATAAACTTTGCTCAGAGGCATCTTCTTTCAGGATCGATGTTCTTTTACATGCTGTAAATTTACAACACGGAACCAACGGCTTCATTTCGCTTTCAAAATAAGCCATACTTAGGATTTTTACGCCCGAAATAAATGAATAAGGTTATTAATTTATTATTATTATTATTATTATTATTATTATTATTATTATTACTAACGCTCATTTTAATAAATATTAGAAAATATGAAGAATTGAATATAAACATTTTACATGGCTTTTTAATAAGTACTTTTAATTCTCTGCTACCCCATTTCTTAATAATAATCCTGTTACTTAATAAAAGAAAAATAATAAACTCACTGTGTGTAATGATGACATAATCTGTATATATCTAAAGATATATAAATAATGTAACATTGTTGTATACCGCTCTGGTAGTTGTTTTGCTGCCTTAACAGAACAGAGTCGGTCCTGGTGGTGTAGTGGTTACCATACTTGCCTCCTAAACCCAAGATCGCGGGTTCGAACCCGGTCAGGACCGTTGGATTTTTTCGGGCGTAAAAATCGTAAGTATGGCTTCCTTCGGAAGGGAAGTAAAGCTGTGGGTCCCGTGTACATTTACGGCACGATAAAGAACCTCAAGCCTGAAAGAGAGGCCTCTGAGCAAAATTTGTCGGCCGTTTCACGCTCTGAGTTGAATGGGACGCTGATGACCTGAGCTGTTAAAGAGCGTCCGTAAATAAATCAATCAAAAAAAAAAATAACAGAACAGAACTATGTATATAATCAAATTTAATTGCTTCGGGCCATAAAAGGTACATCATATTATCAAAAAGGTCAATAGCTTCATGGTTTATTTGTTCCAAGATTTCGTACGTTAATAGATTTCCCCCCTTGACAGTTTTCTGAAAATTTACCAACAAGCTTGTTCGGCCCATATCTAGAAATCTCGGTTTTCTGACCACTTACGTTTTGTCCATTTTGGCAATGTTGTCGTAGCAAGCTGCTAGTGTTTATCCACTTGAATATGTTGATTCGTAAGTTTGTTCAGAAATGATCTGAAATCCAGTGCTCTGTAAGGAATCTCTACATGAACCATTATTTCACCAAAGTCTCTAGAGAGCTGTATTTTAAATCGATGTAAAAACATTCTTTGATTTGCGTTCTTCATTTTTCTTGTGTGTTACTATTGCAACGTCTTTCTGCCAAGTGTTTCCTAGTCCTTAACGAGCACATCTTACCTACCTACTATAATGCTTTCTCTTTC
The DNA here is from genome assembly GCA_030762175.1 of Metallyticus violacea. NCBI lineage: Eukaryota > Metazoa > Arthropoda > Insecta > Mantodea > Metallyticidae > Metallyticus > Metallyticus violacea. The sequence goes on from CM060831.1 coordinate 117,944,585, forward strand.
TATTTTGAATATTTCTATTGAGTTCTCCAGCACTGCATCTTTTGAGCGCTGTTTTCGGCATTTTAATTGGTATCATTTGAAACCACTGTATTCCTCGCTATTACAAGCAAGCTCGCTGAAGGCCTTTTCGATGCAACACTCCTAGGACGAGAGGAGAGGGCTTACGTCATATACACTTCGTCATTAAGGTACGGAGTGCCGCGATCTGCTTATGAAAGATATGCATACAGAGGCTAGAGGCCTGAATCAGAGTTTTATTTACTCGACGTAACAGTTGCTTTAGCCCTAAAACGAAAGCCCTGTTTAATATACTTCTATCGCAAACGTTCGTAGTTTTTACATTTAATTATGAAATACCTTTATTGGAGTATGAATGTCAAATTATACCGGGTGTTAATTACACCCACATAATTTCAGAGAGTGTAGAGATGTCGTATATGAGCAATTTGAGTAAGACAATGTATGGTTCACAATTGAACATAACTCTGTTATATGGTGTTCATTTTTACTTCAGATGCTCATAAGTCTGTGTTAAAGCCAAGCCGGGTTAAACAGTGGTTTAGAATGTCTTTAAAGCTGCCCTGCGAGCGTAGAAATATCGATTTTCCTTAGCCTGTTATCAGCGTTTTCAAGATTTAGTGCCATAACATTCCTTAAATATCGAACATCGACAGTGCGACACTGAACACCTATTAAATGTATTCTTGCAATTTAGCTAATACTTGAATATTGGACACCCAACTCATTAAAATTATCCATAAATGTATCTTTTGTAAGCAAGGGTTAATTATATGAATTGGTATGTTAAGATTTAAGTATACAAATTGAAACATCAACTTGAAACGTAGGCTAAAAGCTGTATTAACAGGCTCTAGTAATGTAGTGGTAGTGTAGTGGTAACCATACTTGCCTCCTAAATGCAAGGTCGCGGGTTCAAACCCGGTCAGGATCGATGGATTTTTTCGGGCGTAAAAATCCTAAGTATGGCTTCCTTTGGAAGGGAAGTAAAGCCCTGGGTCCCGTGTCGTACATTTACGGCACGAAGAAGAACCTCAAGCCTGAAAGAAGAGGCCTCTAAGCAAATTTGTAGGCCGTTTCACGTCCGGCATTGAATGGGACGCTGATGATCTGGGATGTTAAAGAGCGTCCTTAAATAAAACGAATCAAAAAAAAAAAAAAAAAAAAAAAAAAAAGGCTCTAGTCAAAAAACGACAAAAGAAAAAAGAAAATAATAAGATAGAAAGAAAAAAGACGAACGAGGCTTTGAATCCGAAAACAAATGACCATCTCTTACCCCAAAGCTAATGTCATAACCATGGTGCCAGAATGATACATTCAGAAACCTCTCTTCGATTTCGTGTGTTAAGCTTTCGAAGGGCACATTCTTAAATGGAATTGTGTATTTTTCCTTGCAATGGAAATAGCATTCAATTTTCAGTGTGAAAGTTTTAGTATATCTAACAGTTAGGGGAGATGTTGGACAAATCAGACAGCAAATGTTTTTCACTCACTTTCACTTTACTGGCATCAATTTGTGTACAGTACAGTTATAACCATAATTGAAACAATGTCATGTTCACATTACAAACATTTTTAATTCAGCAAATGCTCGAAAGTATGACCATTAACTTCGATGCATTTCCAAAAACGTACTTCAAAAGGTCGATGAACACGTCTCAACATTTCTTCGTTGATTCTTGCACAGACATTCCTAATTGGTGACGTAGTTTACCAGATGTAGTAGGTACTTCTTCATAAACTTTATCTTTAATGTATCCCCATAATTAAAAGTCTGGAGAAGTGAGATCAGGGGAAGGTGCAGGTCAATGGACAGGTCCTCTGCGTTCTATCTATCGTCCAGTATACTCTCTGTTTAATATTTCTCGAACTACAGCTAAATAATGAGGTGGACAACAATCATGTTGATACCATATTGCAGCCCGGTCCACAAGAGGCACTTCTTCAAGCAAACTGGAAGTCCTTCATCCAAAAAAGTTCTGTATTTCTGCCCATCAACTTTACCTTCAATGAAGTATGGTCCAGTTATACGGAATCCCAAAATGCCACACCAAACGCTCATCTTCCATTGCCACTGATGCTCTACTTACCGTAACCATCTTGGCTTTTTCACTGCCCAATAATGCATGTTATATCAGTTCACTTGAGCTTGATTGGTGGATGTCGCACTATCAGAAAATAAAATGGTGGGAAAGTTACAGTTTTTAATTTGTAGTAGAGCCCATTGGCAAAATTCAGCACGCTTCTGTAAATGATCCCCATGAAGGGCTTGGTGTAGGCTTATGTGATACGTGATATGGATGGCTGAAGTATTCGAAGAACACTCCTTTGAGAGATTCCCAAATCATATTTCAATTGACGGAAACTTGAGTGAGGACTAGCGGCAACTGCAGGGAATACAGCGACTTCTGAATTTTCCCCAGTAGCTCTTCGCATTCGATGATGTTTTTTAATGCGACACCTCCTGTTTCGGAGAATAGTTCGCAAGTCGTTGAAAATTTCTAACAGATGACTGCCTCCTTTCAAGATATCGATCTCCGTTTCAGTTGCAAGCTGCTCTAGCGTTCTTATGAGCTTCGCCATAAATGTAAACCACATCGATCATCGATCCTCGCATTGATTGTGTATCGAACATCCATAATTGAAAACGAAGTGGAAGTGACTGAGAATAATGTCCTTTTAGGTCTGAATTGCCAATGATGAGCATTCCTTTGTATACCGGTGTGAACAAATGAGCATCTGCGTATAAACAAGTGAGTTTCTTTCATAGCAACAACAAAACAAAAGAGAGAGAAGTGAAAGTAAGCGAATAATATTGGCTGTCTTATTGGTCCAATATCATCATCTATCACTCCAAGCTGATGTACTAGAACTTTTATACTGAAAATTGGATGCTCTTTCCATTCCCGGAAAAAAAAAAAGACCTTAAAATTACCCTGAGAATGGCATTTCAAGGTTGAGTTAAAGTCACTATCGTATATTCCCCTAAGGGCTCTTCAAATTTTGTCTGGATCATTTTTTTTTTAATTTTCTCCTTCATTTGGGAGTAAAATGGCCGCGACACTATAAATGCCTAACCCTGTATATGTACATCTGTACGCTGGAATTATTTCGGTGTAGTTCATTAATACACGTCACTGTGTTCAACAGCTATACACTGAAGTCAAAAGCCTTCTTTCGTCGGTCACAGCTCTGATTTTGCCCATTTTGTGCACACCTGATCTCGGTGCTCTTTGCAGAATGCCTTTCAACAAACATTGCTGAAAGTGGCTGTCGTTAGCCTCTTTTTTTGACGGGACAAATGTAACACATGGTACTCCTTTCAGTTGTTGATGATCCTGCAGCTTCATGGCTTTCTTCCTTCCCGAATGAATGGTACTAGGAGCTCCGTAGATATAATTGGAATAAGAAGCACTTTCTTCATCCATGCGGCATTAGCTGCTCACTGAGCGTTATGAGAAACATTTCCTTTTCAGAGGCTCAACATTGTTGTGAACATGAATTACCAAGCATTTAGGCAAGCAATATTGACAGTCCGTGCAGTCTTCAATTTTGGAGTGAAGACCAACGATGACTATGTTTACCTTTTAAAGATCTCTCATTTGGTTGAATAATGCTTCATTCATCAGCGTTTCGATCAGTGAATGCAGATGATAATGGTGACAGGGGCCTTGTCGTTTTCTGCCTGGAATATCGCTTCCACCTTCATTTGATTGAACATTTTCGTGAAGAGATGCAATTTCGCCATTTTCACTTTCAGAAGTACAGCATTGTTAATTTCAACATGGTTTAGTTCATCCTCACTCAATGAATTATCAGAATCAAGATTATCATTAGAAATGCTTTCTTCCTTCAACTCATGAAAAATAGTTAGTGTCTTTTCATTCAACTTGAGAGACATCTGTAAAGAAAACGATGATGCTGATGATGGTAATAATAATAATCCTTACAACAATGCTTTCAAAACATAAAGAACAATGTTTGCAGAAAATACGAGGGTCCGTAAGTTTCCTGCCTATCGATTTTCTAGGTATGATGAAGACTAAAACTATATTTCACTTTTCACTACTGTTATCCTTTATTGCAATATACTTGTCACATCTTTGAATTAACATTTCGTTTCCCCCTTCCCATAAATAGTCAGAAGTCTTGTATGCAAAATGAGCATAAACAGCATGCATCACTTCTTCGTCACATTTAAATTTCCTTCCTCGAAGATCCTTCTTGAGTTTTGAGAAGAGGAAATAGTCACTGGGAGCTAGATTTGTGCTGTAGGGTGGATGATCTATCTCCTTGAAGCCACATTTCTTCACAGTTTCCTTTGCATCAACAGCTGTGTGCACAGGCGCGTTGTCGTGAAAAAGGTGCACCCATAACTCAGCTTTTCTCGGCTTTTTTCTTTGATGGAAGCACGTAGTCTGTGCAGTACACCAGCATAGTATTCCCCATTTACTGTGGTGTTCCTCTCCTTGAAGTCACAGTTCAAAAAGATTGTGGCCATGATCTTCTTGGTTGACTGAGTGACCTTGGCCTTTAGAGGCGGTGCTTCTCCAGGTTTACGTCACTCCATTGATTCTCTTTTGGACAAGGGATCGTAGTAGAGGACCATAGTTTCATCTCCTGTAACAATAGTTTGCATAACTTCTCTCACGTTATCATGGCAGAGCTCCAAAAATGCCTGACAGCAGATGACTCGTTGCTGCTTTTGGACTGAGGAAAGAAGTCTAGGCACTAACCTTATTCATGTTTAAATATTCATGAATAATTCGAAGGACTGTTGTTTTAGAAAGGCCCAACCTTGCTGCTATTTCTGTAACTTTGAGCCGCCGGTCTTCCATAATTTCTCCTTCCACAAGAGCGATGTTTTCAGGAAAGAGCACCTCCAAGGGTCGACCTGCACGCTGTTCGTCTTCAATGCTTTCTCGATCCATTCGAAAAAGTTTAGCCCATTATTTTACGGTAGAATATGAGAGGGATTCTTCCCCATGTACACCGTCCAATCGCTGTTTAATTTCATTTGGAGCAAGTGCTTCTTTTGTGAAGAACTTAATAACAGCTCGAAACTCCATTTTCAACATGTGACAATCTTCTACAAATAACCTTCTTGATGCAAGTATATCCGCTGAACACAGCGGAGTGAAAGTTACAGCTGAAATTATTTACTTAACAGTAAATAACTTATGACACCAGATAAGGGTTTTGTAAAGGCGATAATCATCGGCGAGGCCGGAAACTTATGGTCCTGCCCTCGTATATTGAAAATGTTGAACATTTTAAACTTAGCTCTTAACAGCCACAAGTCACATAAAAAATACGATGATGATCATGAACTCAAAGAAATTAATATCTGTAACTGTGTAATTTGTAATTATTCTCCGCGGAAAACGCAACCGCAACGTACACAATGGTGACTGGGATGGCACTGACCAGCTGTGAGCCTGCTGCCGCGTCAGCACAACAAAGAACTCGTCCGCGTCATAAAATTTACGAGTGTTTATGTTGCAGGGTTAAGGACCATAAAAGTCGCTTAATAATGACCTTAAACGTACGGAAAAGCTAACAAATAAAATTGTACTGAACTAATCTAACCTATCCTTATGAGTTTTACCTTTATAGCTTATTTTGAAGTTAAATTTACTGCTTTTAGCGGCACCCATGCAATGCGATACAGTTATCAGGTGTCTCAGATGTTTTTAAATCTTTTTTATGTATATGCCTGAACTTCATTTTCTGTTTTTTGCCTCTCTTATTTAAAGCAATATTTTTAACTGTTGCAGATGACGCTGTAATTGCATCCCAGGGTCTTCAATGAGGAAAATAAAATAGAAAAATTTACCTCCGCGAGTCGAATAAAAGCTGGTATTAAATTGTACGAATTGTGCTTCAGGAAAGTCTCTTAGCATACTTAGAGAATAACAAAGTAAGCACTCTCATATTTAATCTTTTATGAATTAATTAATATACAGTCTAATTGGTTTAAATTAATTAATTAGTTATTTTAGTCGGTTAATATTTTATGTTTTCCTGGGCTTTTGGGTATTTTATTTTTCAGCACAAATCATAACATTGTCGTTTCTACTTTACTTTTTTTTTCACATGGGTAGTGGTTCTTAAAGCCTAGCAGAAGCAGAGTATCTGTTTACATTTATTGCTATCTCCTAGGCCGAGTATGGAATTGGTACATTGCGGGCGGCTACAGAACAGGCAACGAGGAAACAAGTATATGAAGACAGCAATGTGTTAGTTAGTTTTTTTGAATGGTGTTTAACGCCCGTTTTTACTACTGAGGTTCACAGGCGGTGAACACTGGTGATACATGAAATGAAATGATATATTGGGATAGGTTTTTTTTTTAAGGAAGGAAACGTTCCAGGCCTAAGTTTAGGATACCTCCCCGGCATTTCCCAGTTACGAGTACTGAGGGAAACCTGGAAAAAACCTCAGCCAGGGAGAACGGTCCTGGCGGGATTCGAACTCTAGACCTACAGCTCACGAGTCCGCGCCTTAACGACCTTGGCCACCCGTGGCGGTCAATGTGTTAGTGAAGTTGTATGATTTATATATCTGTAGATATAAAGTCAAGACACAGGGAGTTTATAGTATGTTTATTAAGGAATAGGATTATTATTATTATTATTATTATTATTATTATTATTATTATTATTATTTAAGAAGTTAGTTGTAATGGGTAGTGGAGGAAAAAAATGTGATTATTGTAAAATTTATGCAATTTTTTTTCCATTTCTGCATATTTTTCTACTATTAAAATGCTTGTTGCTAATAATTGCAATAATAAATAATGATAATCGTATTCCATAAATTTCAGGCGTAAAAATTCGTAAGTATGACATACTTTGAAAGGGAAGTAAAGCAGTGGTTCCCGTATTGTAGATGTACAACACATAAAATAACCTCAAACTTGTAAAAAGAGGGCTGCGAGCAAAATATATCGGCCGTTTCACGCCCGGGATTGAATGGAATGTTTTTGAACTTTGAGCGTCCGTAAATAAGCCAAATCAACAAATAATGCGAATGTAAACGAGTACACAAAATTCAATGCCGTGTTACTATAGTTTCTAAGAAAGGTTGCAGGAAAATACGTGACATTTTTACAGTATTATTTTAAAATTTTCCTCATAAAACAATCTATACATTATATGACAACTGTCAAATAATATAATGTTGTGTAGGTACGCATGGTAACATTTTGAAGTAAATCTATGCAGTAGCTTTTGACACATGTCATTGTAATGTTTAAAGAACGGGTCGACTCGGACAATAACACTTGGGACTTGCATTCGGGAAGTCCCGGGTTCAAATTTCTTGGGGCTGCTCTCCGGCTAACCTGGATGTTTCGTAGTTTCCCATGGTCACCAAGGCGAGTACTGGCATGAATCTTGCCTTTCCAGGAATTTTCCGCTCTCCCAGTGGGATGAAATGGTGCCGTGTACGGTATGACAGTGGCTTGCGCTTTGAAATGTTTTTCAGCCCCAAAGTTTGAAAGGCGGAATACTTCCTCCGGCGTAGGGGTGCTCTATCTGGAGATCCGTTAGGAACCTCTCTACGTTCGTGCCTCTATCCCTACCCCCACCCCCTTCTCTTCTATCCAGTGTGAAGCACGAGTACAACGTGAGTATGGCGTGCATTCTCTCTATATACATATTATTTCAACATTGAAATTATTGCTTTGCATTTAATTGTAATCCAGTATATATATATATATATATATACATAATAAAAATAAAAGCAAAATAACACTATTCACAATGTAACAAATTAACAGTAATAATAAAAGTAGAAAAGGATAAAACACTAAGATAAAGTCACACTTGAAATTGCTATATTTCGAACTCGTTGATTTTTTCAATGGCAAGAAGCTATACAAGTGAAGGTGTTAAAAGTAAATATTGAGTATCGAAGTTAACGTTATGGATGGAAACAGATGAAACTAGAAATGATAGTGTGGGAGGGAAAAAAAATTAATACGTAAGATTTAAGCCAGGTGGTATACGCGCTTTATGTATAAATATAGCTGCCATTTTTCTGTCTCTGAGTAAACTTTCAGTAAATCCTTACAGTGAGATAAGGTATGTTGGGGCAACCAGCAAGGGAGACTTGGTTTCAACAGAACGTCTATGATTGTTCATACGTAGAAGTTAAACCGATATAGAATGCTTTGCAAAGCTTTCAAGACAACATATATACGACGTTCTTGGAAGAACAGGTAGCAAGTGTGTGCGCGTGCGTGTGTGGTTATTATTATTATTATTATTATTATTATTATTATTATTATTATTATTATTATTATTATTATATCTTGTAAGCTTTGAAAAGCATTTTATATTGGTTTAACTTCTACTGTTGTTTCGCTACGTATGAACAATGATAGACGTTCTGTTAAAACCAAGTCTCCCTTGCCGGTTGCCCAACACGCCTTATCTCACTGCAAGGATTTTGATGATGTTTTAATCTAACACTTATTGATGCGTTATCTACACAATGCTCTGAAAGTTTACTCAGAGATAGAGAAATGGCAGCTATATTTTTACATAAAGCGCATATACCACCTTTTTAAATCTTACGTATTAATTTTTTTTCCTCCCACACTCTCATTTCTAGTTTCATCTGTTTCCAAGCATAACGTTACCTTCGATACTTAATGTTTACTTTTATCACCTTCACTTGTCTAGCTTCTTGCTATTGAAGAACTCAATGAGTTCGAAATATGGCAATTTCAAGTGTGGCTTTATCTGAGTGTTTTATCCTTTTCTACTAGTATTATTACTGTTAATATATATATATATATATATATATATATATATATATATATATATATCGCTCAGACAGCCTCTCTCCTTACTCTTGTGGCATGCGTAACGTTCTGACGATAATGTTTTTATTTCTTATGCCTCGGAGATATGCCCATGCGTTTGTTCATTTCGATCTCTCAATGGAGGAAGATGTGCGACGTTATTTGCAGGAAATCGCCCCGCTCTTCGGAATAATAACGTCACATTTGAACCATTAAGTGCCATCACTTGTAGCACTTGGTGCAGTATCTGTTCAACGGAGCTTAACTTCGAGATTAGATCACTGGAAGTTTCAAAGCATACCTCAGGCAACCAACGTTATCACGTTAATGCATTACATGCTGAAGCTTTAAATTGCTATTATGTAGTTTTAGCAGAATAAAAATAAAGCGGTGTACTTCTGTTAGATATTTCAAATGCCCTTGCTCTGAAAAGCACACTAATCAAGAAGAATAAAAGTAAAACCCGAGCTTACTTTCTTTGATTAATACGGTATTAATTTATATTATTATTTTAGAAATAGTATCATTTAAGTAACAAGCGTTCTTTATTAAAATGGCTTATTGAAATATTAGCAAACAAATAGTCTGTACTTTAATAGGTTTTTATAGGGAGAACATCTTATGTATAAGATCAAGAAAATAAAAAATATTCAATAATTGACATGTTGTTTATCGCCTGCAGTACTTTATGCATACAAAAATTTATGAGAAAGTCAATTGAATATAGTAAATAAATTTATAAAGCTAAGATTTATAGAATTTAAAAAAAATCACAGGTAATGTAAAAACTTACATAACCGCCCAGCGAGGAGCATTTTAAATATAATCAAAATTGACATGACTTAAAAATGTACAATTGTCAATGTATATCAATACTAGAACATACAAAGAAGCGAGTAAAAAATTGCTACTGACGGTTTTCAATGTTTTTATAGTAGAATTAGCTGTTTTTCGAACATTTAAAACTTTCTTAGTGTGTAAACAAATATTCCAAAGCACAAAAACACTTATTTCGAAAATATGCAAAATAAACTGTTGATAGGTGCTGAGTTTTCAATTGTAGTGCGTACCATGTGAAGAGCTCTAGATAATTAATCACAAATGTGATTAATATTTTCTTTTCTTTCCAAATAAGACACAAATTCAAGGGTAATGTCAAGTATTTTAAGTTGTCTTTTTTTTTTTTGGCAAAATTTTTTAACGTATATAATAGTAAATCAGTTACCACAGAACTAAGTTTTTGCAAAATTTAATTTTGGCTCACCTTATTTATGGGCTGCTGAAAACTACTACCATTTTGAAGTAAAGGTAAATCTGCACACAAAATCGTATTTAGAGATACATTACAAGCTACCTCGTTGATTGCGGTGAGTTTAGAGGTCCTCTGCAATAAGATTTCTTACATTGGACAATTGACTTCCGTACTTAGCATAAACATTAGTAATGATGATGATAAAATGATAATTTGGTTACTATACCTAATTTAATAATAAGTATACAGGACATATGTGCTAGATACATTTTGTGGGGCATAAATAGTTCAAATTGTAATATTTGAGCAAAGTAATGAAAAATGGACTAAACAAGGCAAACATAAAATAATAAAATATTGTATATTAAAATCAGCGTGGGAAGAAAATGGGAGAAACAAAAGACATTGGCATAGCATAGAAATGGCAGTTATTGAGGGCTATTTATGCACTTAACAGAAATGGTTAGAAGGAGCATACAACATGGGCTCGCATTTTATATGGCATCGAAGTTTGGCAGTTTGAAGGAGGGTGGGAAATTGTGGATTTGGTACAACAGGATGCTTTGCAGAGACGTTCTTGGGTTGCCAATGGTGACAGCAAAGGAAGTCAACCAAATGGAAATAGAACGGATGGCAGGAAAAGATTTGATCATGGAGAGAGCCTTAATATATGATATAGAATTTTGAATGCAGAAGACCGGAATATTTTAAAGGAAATTTGAAATGTCAAGAAGTAATAGAGGCTAAGTCAATATGTCACGAAATAATGTGGAAAGTAGTGGTTTAAAGGCAAACATATGAAGCTATTGAAAATGCAAAACATTTTAGGTGACACAAAAGAAAATAGTAATAAATGTTTTGTGCCTTAATAAATATTAAATAGGAAAGTAAAGATATGTTGAGAAGGTAGAGAAAGATGAAAGAGGGAAATGCTGGAGTATGCACATTAAAAAGGCGAAAGGAGGTCATTGCCCAATATATATAAGGAAAAAGAGTTAGAAATTTTATTTTAATGTAGTCGTATAAATTACTGTAGAAAAATTATCGTTTTAAATGAATAATAAGTGCAAGTTGAAAAATAAATAACCAATAAATAGAGAAGGAAATATAGGACCAAACTAATTGAACAATTTGGTGGGTAGCTCTTGAATTGTGTTTTAGGTACAATCTGTGGTTTAGTAAACAAACTTTACAATTCAACAAGCGTCACTTTTACAAGAAACAGCATGAATTGTTGAATTGTTATAATGCTATGTGAATATAGTTTTTCTGTCAGAAGATACCAGTAGTTGCAGTATTAAAGCCTGAAAGCTTCTATTGGTATATCATTGCTCCTGGGAAATGTTTTGGAAACAACTCTTTGCATTAGTACCAGCAATGTAAATAATGCATTTCCACAAAAAATTGGCAATTGTTTCTTAAATAACGAACTGCTATTTTATGTGACTGAATCGTTGATTGCCTCTGTAATGACAGCTTGCAGAGAGCAACATTGAAGGTCTGCTTAAGCGGCCATTTTCAAACGCGTCTCCCTTAGCAGATTTACGAGGGTAGTCAATATGGTGAATAATACATACCCCATGTGGCTGGGGTAACTGAAATGCCCACGCACGCTACAGCAATTACTTACCTTTATGTGAAATTTATATTTAGGTAGCCCTTTGCCCAAAGTGCAGCTCACATATAAACGCGTGCGTTTCATTTTCAATGTACAGAGACGTCCATAGAACACAACATCAAATAGTGTTAGTGTGTTTATTTGTTCAATTTGATAGTCATGTTTGTTCAAATAAGAGTGATCAATAATATAAGAGGTCTATCCGTGCAAAAATTAGAGAGACAACCTTTTTGGGAATATATTTCAATATGTCTTCTTTCCAATCTATACACTTATTCAAGCGATTTTCTAATTGTTTATATCATCCATAAAATACGATTTCTTTCTACTCCAACCTCCAACTTTATTTTATGTGATTTTCTTTCCTGCTAGCCAATTTTTTCATGTTGGGGAATAGAAGTAGTCTCAGGGTGCCAAATTTGGAGAGTAGGGGGATCGTAAGCCCAATAATTTTGAGTTCGTAACCGCAGCCTTATCTTAATGGAACAGAACCTTTATCTTCGCCAAATGAGAGATGGCAACATTTATTTGCACCTTCAACATAACTTAATGTTCATCGGTTATGGTTTTGCTCTTTTCTAAAAAGCCAATTAAAATTACGCCGTGGCAATCCCAAAACAGCCGCCTTCACTTTAAATGCAGAGTGTTTTTTTTACCTGGAACCCTTTCTTCGGTTGCAACCCGTTGTTCTGACTGCTGCTCCTTCGTTTCCGCCGCGTACTGATAAAGTTGATTGTCACTTCAACTAGATTCCGTTTAAACAATTCTAATTGTTGCACGTGACACCTCTTTCTTGTTTTAAAAATTGTTACCATATGCAGCCCCTCCCTCACCGATAACTTTTTCATTTGCAAACATTTGAGTAAAATATATGCATCCGATCTCCAGTAATGCCCATCCATAGCTTCAGCAACCTGGCTATTGCTGCCTCCGATCGCTCAGCACTGTGTCGTAAATTGTTTCAATTGTTTTGGGAATCTTACTTACTTCGAGAGAACGTTCACGTTCGGGCACATTTAAACTCACCATTTAAGCAAAGGTACGGATTCGCCATAATGTTTGTCCAGTTAGGTCGTAGTTTCTGCGGGCAATTTAGAAAGTAATGTTTTATTAATACACGAATTTGTGTTTCTGCATTCTGAACTTAAGAGAAAAATGGCTCTCAAATAAGTTATACCATGTCGCCAAGTTGACATTGAAAACAGTCTAGTGACGCAGACTTATCGAACACTCTTCGTATAAGATGTTAAGAAGCGAAACAGTCGGAGTTTGGATAGAAGACGATAAACGATAATATGTGGTCTGTTGCATTAACTTTTTCATCCACACTAATTTTGATGTTTCACAATATTTTTCCTATCAATATCATTGTAAACCCAAGTGATTTTTAAAAAGTATTTATTCTGTTAGAATTGTTAACCTCAACTCGTGTCTTTAATGATAACGATAACGTCTGAAGCCAGGCATTTATGTGCCCAGAAATTTCCTGGTCAACATTTGTCCAACAGTAGTACCTTCCAGAAAGTAAAATGATGATGTGAGCATTTATTTACTTAAAAGAAACGTTTCGAATTGAGCTGATCTAAGGAGTATACGTAATGAGGTATTAGAGAAGACAACGCCCTCAAGTGTAGCAACAATCATGGATAGAAATTAATGTAAAATCACCTATTTTACCATTACCATTTTCAAACAGCATCAAGGTTTGAGAATCTAATTTCACTTCCCGATAACAGTTTGCTCTGGAATATTGTGTGCGTGTACTGTAGAGGATATTGTTTACCATTTTGTCACCTTTTAACAATGCATAATGCCTGTTGTTTACTTCTGAAGCGTTAAAATAGGTCACTGATACATGAGATAGAATTATAAATTGCGATTTTTTTTCTCATAGAACTGTTCCAGGTCAAAGTTTAAGGTATTTCCACGATATTAACGATTAACTAGGACAGTTAAAATCTCAATCAGGGAAAACAGGCGGGATTCAACAGCAGAACTCACAATCACGAATCCGTGCCTTAGCAACTTCGGTTATTGTGTCAACTTATATTGTTTATTGGCGATGTTGCTTTTATCAGGGTTGAAGTCACTGGGAGATTTAGCATTTGAACGAGTTGCTGGAGATAGTTCTTATGTTGTTCAGCATAAGTGATGCAAGCATGATGGTGCACCACCACATCTTTGTGTAACTGACAGAAACGTTTTATATCACCAATTCCAAAAGAAAGCGAATAAGTGGTGGATAACCATTAGCAAGAATATGATTTAGAAATGTAACTATAAGTGAAACTCTAAAGTGTAGACGAAAGAGAGAATATATAAGGGTAAATTCATAATAATTTTCCGCCCTAACAATTTTCTAAGATGCATGATAAAGACAAAAACTATATTTTACTTTTCAGTGTAGTTCCCCATTATTGCATTACACTTCTCTTCCCCCCCCCCCAAATAGCCAAAATTCTTGTCTGCAAAATGGGCATAAACAGCACCCATCGCTTCTTTACACTTAAATTTCGTCCTTCTTGAGTTCTGAGAAGAGGAAATAGTCACTGGAAGCTAGCTCTGGGCTGTAGGGTGGATGGTCGATCTCCTTGAAGCCACATTCTTCACAGCTTCCTTTGCAACAAAAGTTGTGTGCACAGGCGCGTTGTGAAGAAGGCGCACACCACCACTCAGTTTTTCTTGCCTTTTCTCTTTGATGGAAGCATGTAGTCTGTGTAATAGGGCAGCATAGTACTCCCCATTTACTGTGGTGTTCCTCTCCTTGAAGTCAATGAAGAATATTCCTTCACAGTCCCAAAAGATTGTGGTCATGAACTTCTTGGTTGACTGAGTGATCTTGGCCTTTAGAGATGGTGTTTCGCCAGATTTACGCCACTCCATTGATTCTCTTTTGGACAAGGGATCATAGTAGAGAACCATAGTTTCATCTGTAACAATGGTTTGCAGAACTTCTCTCTCGTTGCGACGGCAGAGCTCCAAAAATGTCTGAACAGATGACTCGTTGCTGCTTTTGGACTGAAGAAAGAAGTCTAGGCACCCATCTTGCACTAACCTTATTCATGTTTAAATGTTCATGAATAATTCGAAGTATTGTTGTTTTAGAAAGGCCCAACCTTGGTGCTATTTCTGTAACTTTAAGCCGCCAGTCTTCCAAACTTTCTTCTTCCATAAGAACGATGTTTTCAGGAGTAGCACCTCCAAGGCCTACCTGCAAGCTCTTCGTCTTCAATGCTTTCTCGACCCATTCGAAAATTGTTGGTCCATTCTTTTACGGTAGAATATGAGGGGATGCTTGCCCATATACACCGTTAGTTTCATTTGGAGTAAGTCCCTCTTTTGTGAAGAACTTAATAACAGCTCGAAAGTCCACTTTGAACATGTCACAATCTTTTACACATAGCCTTCTTTATGCAACTACATCTGAACAACTGAACACAACGGAGCGGAAGTTACAGCTGAATTATTCACTTAACAGATAAGGTATGACACCAGATTGTGAAGGCGATAATCCTTATGGATATTAATTCTTGGTTTAACTCCTTTCAACCTTAAAAGTAAATCTTGTGCTACGTTTATTTAGGTAGATTTTATGCGCTGTAATGCATTTGATGGTGATATGACACGCGTCTCTGACACGACACATCAAAAGACCGTGGCTTTATTCGAGAACATTAATATGTCAGTTTTTGTTTTAGTGCACGATAAATAGCTCATGGTAATTGTGTTACTAATTTAAGAGCTTCCGTCATTTCTATTTTCAACGAATGTTGTGTAACGTCCGTGAAATCTGAATAAATATAAATCTCTTGACAACAACGAGAAGGTTCTCATTCTCATGTAGGTTAACTATGCTAGCATTGTTTTAACTCTTAAATGCTACTCTGGATGAATTTTTACTCAACGAAAATTGTATTTCGTTGCAGTTAGTTGGTAAAACTGCTCTGATATGAGTTCTTCCGGCACTGTTCTCTCCTCAGCAGTTTACGCTGATTTCAATTGTTGCATTTTTTGGCACTTTCATACTTTTACTGATTTGCGGACGAATAATCACTTAGTGTAATCTTGGCGTTAGTATTTTGTTAAGTTTTCTCTTGCAATTTTAAATATTCTTCATTCTGTTGCTACAATGAAGATATTATTACAAAAGTAAAAGAGAGTAAAGAGCTGCGTTAAAATATCACAAGAGGGCGTGAGATTACGAACACAATGAGTGAATTTATGTGGAAATCTCGCGCGAGTGATATTTATTACTACTATTTCACGAATAAAATAGGCATTTAAATATAGTTCCTCTAAACTTGACTTACAAAGTTGTATATTTGGCAATCTTGTTACAGAAGAATGCCCATTGTCAACCAATAGAGTAGAGCCAAATAGGGGGTTAGAATTATTTCGTGAATAGAATAAGAATAAAAATGATATATATTTGAAATTCGCGCACAATATTAACATTTGTATAAAATGTTATACTTTATTAATATCTATTCTATTCAGAAACCGTGAGCCTGAAATGGACAAAGTCGGCAGTTATAATCGCTACCGTCCGATTTTCTAATTCTCCATTTTTCTTTGTATTCTGTGGTTTGAAATTCCAAATGATAAGATCAATTTGCACATTTGACGCATCACCAAAACGCTTTGAAGAACCCTCCATTTTATGATACGATTGTCGATTGTCCATGCTTTTGTTGCTATGAATGGCTCCCCGCCGCCTCTAGCAAAAGTGGTCAGTGATGCGTTTTCAGGAATTATATAGTCGAGAGAGTTGGCTACACTGGCCACAAGGCAAATGCACGTCACGTGATAAAACGGATAGGAAAAATTTTTTCGATATTTTTTCATTCCGTAATTCGGCGGTGATTGATCAGAATTCAAAACTGTGTGTCGTTTTCATTGGTCGATTTAAGATGACGGCATTTGAGTGAAATAGTTACTGAAGTAGATCATTCATCCAGTATCTTTTTACGGTTCATAACTGTGAGGAAGATGATGTTGAAGATGATATTATTCATGTTGAAAACGATTGATATATGGCTGATTTCTTCGGAAGGGAAGTAAAGCCGTGGGTCTCGTGTCGTAAATTTATGGCACGATAAAGAACCTCCAGCCAGAAAGAAGAGGCCTCTGAGCAAAATTTATCGACCGTGTCACGCCCCGAATTGAACGGGAAGCTGATGACCTGAGATGTTAAAAGAGCGTCAGTAAATAAACCAAATCAATGACAACCTAGCATCGTACAAAAAACCCTGTTGGGTATGATCTCATCTAGTTTTATTTTCTTGAAGTCAGTAGGCATCGTTTCATTAAATAAATGTAACTTTTTGTTGGCTTTTGTAATTATTGTTGGAATCTATTGTTGATAGCTTGCCTGAATTTCATTTCGGTGAAAACAGAATATCGGTAGTGTATTTCGTATCAGAAATATTCGCGGTGGTAGTTTTAGGTGATCGCTCTGTATATTGGTTAATCATCTGCGACCCAGATTTATTTATGTGTTTTCTCGAATATTTTGCAGGAACCTTCCAAAATTTTTACCCACATTCCCTCAATTATGATTGAAGTATGGAGTTTCCAATGTTCAAAAGTGGATATTGCATACCAACGTATGACTTTAAACTTTTTTTCATTCGATCACTTGTAGCATATGTACCATTTCGTTCGAATGTTAGTTTTTCTAAGCCTTTTGGTTTTAGAGTTACCGTCTTTGGGCTTTGTTTCCCAACATTTCCTACCAAAACCTCGCGTAAGTAATTTTTTATGACTAGTCGTTTTTTTCTATCCATTTGTTTATTACTGTACAAATTTGCACTAACTTTTAGTTGTGGGGATATTTGATTTGGAGCAACACGCATGGGATCTTCGAAACGCTTTGTGCGTATTTACTTTCCCCGTGCTCGAAATTATTTGATAAGCTACGCGTTTCAACAGGCGACGGAATAATTAGGTGTTTAGTGTCTAACAAATCATTAGTCTACTAATGACGGACTCATTAACCCAGTGGTGGGAGTAGCAGCGAGATGAATTTGCAGAAGAGTGCAGAATATTGATTTTTAAACGCTAAAACAACAGCCATTGTCAAGATACACAACTGTACATTTTCATACTACAGAAAATACCACGCTAGTTAATTGCCTGTCTGAAAGCAGTCATTGTGTGGCGTAGAGAGCTGTTATTACATATAACAATAATGCAGTCAAACTTAGGGTCGGTTACTGGTTCTAGATTCTCCACTAAGGTCAATTGTGGATATCTTCATCAGACGTTAATGCACATATGTAGGCTACCTCCCCTCTCCAAACCGCCACGGGTGGCCGAGGTCGTTAAGGCTCGGACTGGTGAGCGGGAGGTCTGCGGTTCGAATCCCGTCAGGAACGTCCTCCCTGAATGAGTTTTTTCCAGGTTTTCCTCATTCCTCATGACTGGCACATTGCGGGGGAGGTACCCTAAATCTGGAACGCTTCCTTCTTTAAAAATAAATCCTTTCCCAATATATAATTTCATCTCATGTATCATCGTTGTCCATCGCCTGCGGTGCCTCAGTTGTAAAAATGGGCGTTAAACACTATTCATTCATTCCCCTCTCCAAATAGCTTAGAACGCTATTAAGGATTATATTTTGTAACATGCTGCAACATGATCGTTTGCTATTTAAGCATTGTATGTTTATTCTTGGAGGAAATATTTAAAGACCTTGATGTGCTACCCACAGAGAGGTGTTTGAAAATCTGGACAAACGGTATAAACCAATCTATATGTGCCATTAGGATCAGATATGCTGTACTTGGTACAAGAGAAGAACATTTACATAATCAATATTTTATACACACTCCAAAAACACCCATTATTTCAATAAAATTATATTCTAAAAATGGAAAATGTAATCAAGATGAGCTAATAATTGTGTTTCTTGCATTCATTAGAGTTTTCGGAGGTTTTTTTGGTCTGAAGGGTGATCGCCATGTTGTCCATGTCATTTCTCCCCCCCCCCTCTACTAGAGATGCATTCTTTAGATAGGCTCATGCCGTTTTAAAATTTAGTCTCTTATTTCAATTACATTTCTTCAATTCAATTTCAATTTGTTTGTAAAAGTCAATATATTTTGTTGTGTGAACAAGTAAAAGTTCTCCATTTTTAAATTTTTATAGCTTTCATTTCAAAGCTTGCCAATCTGAATAAGAACGTATTTGAAATAAATTTAAATTAAACAAAAAATCTAATTGAGGGGGGGATTCAAAATCAATGCTAATTACATTGTAGCATTCAAATCCTAATCCTAATCATTCTTATTTTGAAATTTCAAATGACACCCCTACCTTATGATACTTAAAATTTAAACTCGGTTAATTGTTATGACACTTTTGTTTTCTATCTTTACCTGGAATGTAGTTTGAAATTGTTATGACACTTTTGTTTTTTATCTTTACCTGGAATGTAGTTTGAATTTGGACATAAAACTACAATAGCTATTGTATATTTGATGCAATAGTTGTTTTATTAAAAAATAAATCATGTATAGCCTACAATAAAAAACAAAATGTAAGCGAAGTAGAAGTTCTGAATAGATTGTATTATTTAAATATTAATATTTGTAATATTACCCAATATAAAATGTGTTTTGTTCTGTAACTGACTGACCTTTCTTTTATTCTGTCCAAATTAAAATAACTATATAAATAATACAGGTTGCAAAGATAGGGAACAAAAAAGTTGAAGACAATTGTTGAAGTCTCTTTTAAATTTAAAGTATCATAAGCAAGCATGAAACATCTTCCATGGAACTTTAACCATAGTATAGGTGATTGAATGTTGCACAGCGGTCCAAGGCTATCAATCTACTCGTTCACTTCTGGCATTGTTGTTGTGACCAGACTGTACGGAATTCGGTTCTAACCCTCCTCCCTCTGTTGTCATGTGCAATGCTCGTATCAACCATACGCTGATATCTTGTTTACGAAGCGCTTTTTTCATCTCTAATCATAAAGTAGTGGTGCCTTGAAATTTTAAAATTGGGTTGGGTGGTGGTATGGGGATGAAACTTAAAATGTAATCAACAATAGTTTTATCCTTTGCCTTCCATGTGTGCTTTTTGTTTAAATTTATTTTATTTTATTCAGACTAGCAAGTTTTGTGTGTTTAGCTGCTCCATTATGTTTTATTTCGTAATATTTCATTCGAATTTTAAAATTGTATTTTTAGTGAATTATTGTAAAGTTGAATGCCCACATCACATTTTTTTAGATCTTTTAATAAATTTGTCGAAATGAAATGTGATGTTTTGAGATTGCTATCCTCAGTGTTTACAAATTGAAGATCAGAAGTGTTCAATTCTTTATTTAAAAAAAAAAAAAAATGTCGGACTTTGGGCATATGCCCCCTTTTCTGGATGCCCACTTTTTCCTATCGTCAGTTCTTATTTTGCAAACATTTAAGGGTTGATGTAGATATAATAATAACTCTTTTGTCTTCCAGACGCTCTTTCAAACTCTTTAATAAGGCGACAAGCCCGGAACTTGCGAAAAATGGACGAAATCTCTACGCCAATTTATTTTTGCAGCTTAACGACTCTAAACCTGAAAGGAATTCTTTTATATAGTGCCTGGAATAAACCCAGCATGAGCGGTAGTAGGCTCTCGCAGTTAATTTTTAATCTTTGTTCTGCCTTCTTCGAGAGGCAGAATATGTTTATTAGGTTCTTTAGATATCAGACCCATTTAATATTCAATTAAATAGAAACTAGGTGATAATTACACATTATTCTCTGTGAGAGATTTATCGACTCGGATCTTTGAAGTGAAACAGCTGCCAGTGTTTTGCAGTAATCGAGGAACTGCAGCACCGCGAATGTTGAAGCATTGTTTACTTTGCACTCCATTTACCATAGCAGGAATAGAGAGAGGTAAGTTGTATGCTACGGAGCCAAGTTGCAGAGTATCAAAGAAAGCAGGGAAAAGCAGATTTATGTTGCACCATAAAGCATTCCCCCACGTGTGTCGGGCAGAAATAGAACATTAATAACGTACCTTAACGACGTAGTGAGATGGAATTCTTGTTCATGTTTTGTGTATCGTATATAGAGATGCTTTACATCACAGTTGTAGAGTGGATGACATGACGAAAGAACAAGTGCATGTAATGAACTCCTGCTCCGTAGACGGTAACGATCCGGTAGTGACGTCACGCGTGCACGCATAGTTGAGGGGGCGAGAACGATCGATTGGCTGGCACGGAAGTAAATACTCTTTTCGACCAAGGGCTGCGATTTCCTTCTTTCACGATTAGGCACCAACTCGGCCCGTGAGCTTCGTCGAGGAAAGCAGGGACACGTTTCAGATGTTTTGAGGTCTGTTAATTGCAGGATTGATCGCTGTGGTGTAAAGGTCAGACACCTCAGAAAACACAGCCTGGATTATTTTCCTTTTATATTTTTTCTCATTTTCTTCAAACACTGAGTAAAAGTAGTTTTTTCAAGTACATAAAGATTATTGTATATTTTCGAAGAATTAACTCTACTTTACATTAATACCTTCATATCATCAGATTTCAATCTGTTTATACCTTTGAAGGAGTGTTGAAGAAGAAGAAGAAGAAGAAGAAGAAGAAGAAGAAGAAGAAGAAGAAGAAGAAGAAGACGTGCATTGTTTTGAAATTGGATGTCACGGTAGCCCCCCCGCATTTCCCCCTCCTCCCTCCCTTTCTTCCTCCCTTCCACAGGGAATAAAGAACTTGGCTGCCAATTTGATGCCAACACATTTTCATTGAAAAGTGTAGAGGTAAATCAATACTTTCTTTATATTTTTCCTGTATTCATAAATAAATGTTTGTTTAAATCTGAACGCACCTGTTAAGTATATTAATACCAATAAACAAATAATTTATTCTCCAATCTGTGACTTTTATATGGTAGTCACTGAAGAATGGCAAGACATGAAATGACTAAACTCCAGGAAAGACATTGTGCGATTCAAAGATGTTAGTGTGTGAGGTGTGTACATTCATATGGCACTGGCGTTTACTTCATGCGGACTTATTTTTCGCTGCTTGTAAAACTAAAAATAAATCGTGCACTAGGACAAATATTTAGTAATAATAACTTCGCAAGTACCGAGGATAAACTGAATATATGGGAACATATTTCTATAATACGTAATTTGCATATTATGACTACAATTTTTCCTTTAACTTTGGAAATAGTAATTATTACTAAATTAATATCTTTATATTACAGAAACTTTACAAATGGCAATATATGCTTACTATTTCGTAGAATTTTGCATACATATGCACACAGAGACACCGTAAAACGATGAACAAGCATCCAGTAAGAGAAAGTAATTATATTCCAAAATACGTTTATGTATTTACATTTTTTCAACAATGCAAAGGTTATCCAACTAAAGAATTTTACTTCTCTTGTCCAACGTATTATATTTCTTATTCCTTCCATCCGTCCCTGCTTGGACATCTTTTATATACAAGTGTAAACGAACTACCATTTAAGAGAATGGGGGCCTTAGGGGGGAAAAAATAAAAAAACGAGATGGCGAATCTAGGTTCACGAGAAAAATTAATGCAGTTATGGTGATAAGATGCAATTAGATACAAATAAGTCATAGTTACAGCTAAACGGAGTAAAAATGTGCCTTAAATTTGCTTGCGTGAGAGGAAATTATGATTTTCTTTGGCTTATCATCAGCGTTTAAAACATTTTTAGTGTTATAAAAATATAAGTTGGGACAGTACGGCACTGATTTATCGTGTTATGTACTAGCCTGAAGTAGAGGGATACACGGCGCCGGCGGAACTAGAGGTTTTGCAACCTTCATCGCTTCATTTATAAGTGTAGAATAGAAACCCAGTCGTAAAATATAACGCCGTCGAACGTATAGGGTTTTATCACTGCTGTGCTATGCGGTGCGGGCATAGTATAACTCGGATTCCTCTGGACGTACAAACATTGTTTTTAATAGTGTTTAACGCCAGTTTTAACTGCTGAGGCATTAACATTGAAGATACATGAAATGAAATCGCTAATTGGGGAAGGGATTTTTTTTTTTTGACGAATGAAACGTTCCAGGCCTAAGTTTAGGGTACCTCCCCGGCATTTGCCATTTATGAGGACTGAGGAAAAAAACTTGTCAGGGGACGGTCCTGGTGGGAGTCGAACCCCAGACCTCCCGCTCACTAGTCCGCTCCTTAATGACCTCGCACACCTGTGGCGGTGTAGCACACGTCTGGGCCAAGGGACATATTCCCTGTGGTTTCGAAGATCTCGTAGACTCGATAACATCATACCAAGTGCGACAAAGGGACATGCTTGTCAATTACCTTCTTTACTGTGTGGTGTTTAGAATGGAAGCTTTATTAGTCAGTGACGTACTGAGCTTTGAAATTTCAATTGATAAACCGCAGATTTTGTATCTCAAACTCCCTCTACAATCTCTGAAATTATTTCAACGTATATATTTCTTCCTCTACACACATAGTGTGCAGTTTTCCATTATTTTTCACATGCTCAAACCCTGTTAGTATTCTCATCTCGATTCCTAGTCGGTCCTGGTGGTGTAGTGGTAGCCATACTTGGTTTTTAAACTCAAGATCGCGGGTTCAATCCCGGCCAGGACCGATGGATTTTTTCAGGCGTAAAAATTCTAAGTATGGCTTCCTTCGGAAGGGAAGTAAAGCCGTGGGTCCCGTGTTGTACATTTACGACACGAAAAGGAACCTCAAGCCTGAAAGAGAGGCCTCTGAGCAAAATTTGTCGGTCGTTTCACGTCCTGATTTGAATGGGACACTGACGACTTGAGACGTTAAAAAGCGTCCATAAATAAATAAAAAAAATCTCGAATCCTTCAGTTGTGTATTTACTTACATTTCTTTTCTCTCCTTTCCTCCTCGAGACATTACTGAACGCAATGACTGTATCCAGATCTCATGTCTATTGAGAAGCAGCACTGAACCAATTTAAAACATCTATCTTTCAACTCTATTATCTGAGCAAGAAATGTCAATTTTGTTTCCCTTATATTTCAACAAAATAATTTCTAACATTAAGAGCATGTACTTTTTTAAGAAGGTAGTTTTAACTAATAGAAGAGAACAGCAGTTTTAAAACGATTGCTTTATTTTTCTGAGGATGGCTTCTGCTTGCAGCATATACAATACTTAGTAGTATGAAGTACCACCTTTTTAGGCTAAATTTAATTAAAAAAAAGTAAATTAAAACATTAAACGGAAAGTTTATAAACGTCTTAGGTTCTCTTCAACTTAAAACTGCAATTTAAACTCATATCTCTTTATGTTTAAAATTTAAAGGGCGTGTACGCTTATGGCATATTTTGCTTTTTTCATCATTGCCTGTTTTTTAATGAACGTGGTACCGCGGCATGAAGATCTATTGCGCCAGATGATAAATTGAAGGATAATAGATAACTTGACCATGGAAGTTCTATGTTGTTGTGACCTGTTTCCTAGGCATTCGCCTAAAGAACTGCGGGATAATGTCTGAAATAACCTCAGGAAACAAACCCAATGGGAATCGAACCCAGAGGCGTAGCACGGAAGTGCAAACGCTCCCTTAGACTACAGTAGTAGTCACTGTCTGTGTGTTTAAATCTGTTACTTTTTTAATTTGGACAGAATAATCTGTAAAAATCTAATAAGCATTTAAATGTAATATTTGGGTTTTAATAATGAATTATTTAAAAATTGCTTACAACCTACAGGAAAGAATAAAGTAAAAGAAGGTTAGTTATCGGTTGTATTACTCTAATATTAATAGTTGTAACTTTACCCAAAATAGTTTTTTTTAATATACAGATGATTGTGTGATTTTTTATTCTGTCTAAATTCATCATTAATAAAAATTCAGATTGGCAGACAACGATAGGAAATAAAAATATGATAGCACTTAAAATTCCTTTGATAATTTAGTATCGTAGGTGTTGTATTTACAATTTCAAAATTATTGTGGGCGAGGGAGTGAAACCCAAAATGGTTTTAAACTGCTCCCTTAATATCCAAATGCACCCTTTTTTTTCAATTAAATGTTATATTAATGTGTAGTTACTCG
Organism: Metallyticus violacea; assembly: GCA_030762175.1. NCBI lineage: Eukaryota > Metazoa > Arthropoda > Insecta > Mantodea > Metallyticidae > Metallyticus > Metallyticus violacea. The sequence continues at coordinate 117,969,358 of CM060831.1, forward strand.
GACTGGAACAACGAAACGAAAGCCCGGTATGATTGCGCCCGGTTTATATGCAGCACGCGTTGTTAAAGAAGATAGCATATGTTTTGGGAACCCGCTACCTCTTACCTTTAATCAGTCTCATGCAAATATTATTTAAGCAAGCTCACGGTTGTATCGTATGATAACACAGATTGGCGGTAACGGAGGAAGAACAAGCGTATTCATAAACCAGAAGGATTGGATTCTACGCAAAATTGCGACATGTTTTGTAAAATCTTCAATTCCTAGGTTGCTCAAGACATGTTCTTCTTAATCAATGTTTACATTCCACTCTGTTCTTTTCCTTCCCCCCACTCTCGTCTGGCGTGCATTTCTTCTGATTACACCCCTCCAGTCATCTGGTTTTAATAGCAGTGTAATATCCACAGTGGGGTCCAAAAGGTTTAATCCATTCTACAGGATAATATTGAGAACACCCTTGCCTAGAATAACCTTTTAATGGGAGCCCAGTCAACAGAAACCAATGTGAGGTCTTAAAGTTGGTCATCAGGCTACCATCATACAAGACATAGGCAAATTAGGCACCTTTCGTTGGGTATAAATACGACGAAATTGCTTTCAAATTATCTAACGCAATTCATTTAATAATTCTGTTCAACGTGCTTTTACTTTTAATACACCTTGTACATTTATGAAGTGTGAGAACCTCGTTTTACACTAGCTGAGAGTGCCACGTAGATTGAAAGGTCATCGTCAAGGCTCTATAGTGGCGTATTTTTGTTTCAGAACATGGGTAAATGAAGTGGAAATGGAATTTGCTATGTTGAGTGACATATTTAATTTGCTAAAAACAAAGAGAGCACGATTTCCTGAGCAATGTTCTGTAACACTGAAATGCGCAGCTTGTACATGGAATACAATCACAACAGATTCCCTTATTTCAGCAAGCCTCACATATTTGTTATAAAAGAATTTTCTGTTAACCTTGCTAAGTAGTAGATTTTGGTCATTTAAAATTCGGGACAAGGAAGGTGTCACCAGAATTAATTTTAATTTTTATAAGGCAATAAACTATACAACAATTAGTGATATTAAAATATACATAAGTCGTAATTTATGACAAAATTTGTATTAATCGTATTAATTTAGTGATCATATATTAGAAAGTTACTGGAAAAGATTGGCAAGCCATAATAAGCGAACTACTGGAAATACAACATGTTTGCACAAATTAAAAACAAATTGCACTTTATTCTAACCGCTCGCGAAACTCTATCCTAAATAGCTATCGGAGCGCATGGCGTTTCATTTATAGTTTTACAAGCAACGAGAAATACTACCCCTATAAGGTATCGAATTATTACCGGTATTCACTAATGCGAGTTGAGTGGACATGCCTCAAATATTAAGAGGTATGAATCGCACAGCATGTATTTCCTGGGATTGAGTAATCATATAGCCTAGACCTTGCTTATCTTCAGTAACTACCACTTGAAAGTCACGTATTAGAAAGTAAATGCAGAGCTTCCAGAATATGTCCTTACCGCTCGCATGAGGTTTTGCGCCTCGGCAGTTGGACATGCCATAGCCGGCCGCACCTTTCTTCGCCTTTAATGTATCTAATGATTAGCGTACAGATTTAATACGTGCACACTTATTTAATGAATACAGGAAAATAAGGAAGTCGCTGATATATCCTATATTTTTTTAGTGATCCCCTCCTTTGGGATCTTTTGGTGTCATAAAGCTGGCAAGTTTTTGATTCCGCATGGGAAACAAATGGCTGCAGATATGCCCACATCTTATATCCCGAAATGTATACTTTTTCACGACATATAATTACATTTTTTCCTTTAAAGGACACGTTTTTAAATGCAAAGGGAATGTTAATAGTACAGTTCATTGAATACACGAAAAAGGACGAAGGTGTTTATGATTTGTTCAATCCACATTAGCTGACTCAAAGAATATTTGCTAGTAAACAATAGTTTTAATGTTTCAGTTAGGTATACTAAAATATTTTGTGCGTAATTTTAGTAATTACGTGCTTTAGTAGAAAATGCAAGATTGCAGTACTTGCATGCTTTGTTGGCGATACCTCTGAAACAATCCTATAAAGTCTGTTTGGGCACCAACATACAGTGGAATTGTGTAGAGCTAAAATGCTCCACATAATTTGATTATGACAAACAACAAAACGAGACAGTCATGTAGAAAATTGTTTCAACAAAGCACGTTCTATTAGAGAGATCTATTGTTTGTGTTTGTTATTTAACTTTTTTTTCAGAGCGAGTTATTACGTTCGTTATTTTTTTTTTTAAATTGTGGATTTGTGTTTTTAATAACTATTAAAACGTTTGTTTTACATATTAGCTAGGTTTCTGTAAATTTGGTGGATAAAGCGCAACCTTTTTGTTTTCATCTAAATATGTAAGTTGCATTCTTTATTTTATTTTTAATATTACAAACTTTTTAGTTTTCAGACACACCAATTAACTCCTATTATTTTGTTGTCTGATTTCCCATTCAAAGCAGGTTAAAATGCTAAATGCTAACTTGAAAAAAATGTTCATTTTGAAATTTAAAGTCTTTTAATTCCTCTCTCTATAATTTTTGTAATGTTAATGCTTTCGTAAAGCCAATTCCATTTCCCAATATTTTTACTTTCCCTTCAATAAATTGTTTTTAGGGCTTCATGTACATTGTTTAAAATTAGTAGTGGCAATGCTTTGCATATTACTATTTTAATATCATGAGAAAATGTGTCATTTTAAAAGAACAAGATATATTATTTGCTTATGCTTTTTTTTTTCAGCTTCATTGTTTTTATTGTTATTTCTAACGTCTGCAGACGTTTTAAGTTCTATCTTATTCTTATATAAATTTAATTGAAAACGTTTTCTCTTTTTTAATTTTTATTATGAACAATATATATAAATTAACATTAATAATAAAAGTAGATAAAGATAAAACACTGAGAGTCACACTTGAAATTGCTATATTTCGAACTACTGCGAGTTCTTCAATGGCAAGTAGCTTGTTACATTGTTAAGTGTTTGTTTATTTTTATTTTTCATTAATATTATATATATATTATATATATATATATATATATATATATATATATATAGGAATGTATATTATATCGTGAGTGCACTAAATATAGCACGTTCATATAACTGAGCATGCGCCGAAGTAGTGCTACTGATGAAGCCCAAATGTGTATGACCGTTGGGCCGTATTTGGCATCCTGGTGTGAATTTGGTTAGCAGTGGTTGGTAAGGGGGATAAAATAGTTCCAATTGTGAAGCTAAGCATGTAAAAACCTCGGAAATGTACAGAGGGGTAAAGACGTAAGCATCTGCATATAGAATAAAGCATTTAAAGAACGAACTTCATTCATAAAGTTCAAGAACATATGGATTATGCTGTCGCGATTCATGCTCATCAGAGCCTTATCGAGTAGGCATTGCTTCGATGATGAACATTCTTATTGGTAGTGTGGAGACAGTCATTTGAAGACCAACTATTAGTGGGTAGTTAAGACATGAGCAAAACACGCGCTGAAGTAGCGACAACTGAGAGACGGAAGTATGGAATTGGCAATGTAAAAGGCAACTGTTGTAGATGAGTACAATAACGTAACTTAAAGTTTCAAGAAGACTGCCCACCTTTCATAGCAAACTTGATTGGATCAGATAATTGATTTTCGGAGTAGTTGCCAGCTCATATAACATCCCACCGCCAACCCACGCCTTTCCATCATCAGGCCTGTAACTGTGCAACCAAATGCCGTGCTCTTAGCTTTCATGTCCGCTAATATTATGTAGGAAAGTGAGTCATGTTGGATTCCACAATTGCTAAGGATCAGAACAAAGACATAAAATGCATTGTGGCACGTTAGGAGAAATAAGACATTTTTGCCATGAATTGTGATATGACAATGTTTCCTTAGGATATGAGCCCTCGAGGGTCCATTAAAACGGCCATCCGCAACAAGTAGGGGCAGAATTCCTTCCAATTTCTACAGGTCACATACTACGAAGCAGATAACAGAACTTAAAATGGAATTTCCCCTTCTCATTCTAGCTATACCTTCATATCATCACATTTCAATCTGTTTATACCTTTCAAGGAATATTGAAGAAGAGACGTTCAGTGTTTTGAAATTGGATGTCACAGCAGCCCCCTCCTTTCCCCCCTCCCTTCCTTTCTTCCTTCCACGGGGAATGAAGGAACTTACCTGCCAATTTGATGCCAACACATTTCCATTGAAAACTGTGAAGGTAAATCATCAATTTGCTTATATTTCCTTAAAATAAATGTGTGTTTAAATCTGAACGCACATGTTTAGGTATATTAATACCAATAAACAAATACTTTATTCTTTAATTTCTGACTTTTATATGGTAGTCACTGAAGAATGGCAAGACATGAAATTACTAAACTCCATTGTGCGATTCAAAAATCGTGTTTGAGGTTTTTCAATTTATACGGCGTTTACCTCATACGGACGTATTTTTCGCTGCTTGTAAAACTAAAAATGAATCTGCGCTAGGACAAACTGGTAACTAGTGACTTCGCAAGAGTCGTTCTTCATGGTATAGTGGTAACCATACTTGCCTCCTAAATCCAAGATCGCAGCCAGGATCGATGGATTTTTTGGGCATAAAAATCCTAAGTACGTATGGCTTCCTTCGGAAGGAATGTATAGCCGTGGGTCCCGTGTCGTACATTTACGGCACGATATAGAACCTCAAGCCTGAAAGAAGAGGCATCTGAGAAAAATTTGTCGGCCGTTTCACGTCCTGAATTGAATGCGACGCTGTAATGATTTGAGGTGTTAAAAGAGCGTCCATGAATAAAACAAATAAACAAAAATTTCGCAAGTGCCTAGGATAAACTAATATGGAAATATATATTTCTACACCATGCAACTGGCAAATTATGACTGCAATTTTTTGCATTAACTTTCGAAAGAGTAATTATTGCTAAATTAATAACTTTATATTATGGATTGACAAATGACACTTTATGCTTACTATTTCATAATATTTTGCATTAATAGCGTAATGTTGGAGTGCATTGCCCACTTAAAAAAAAAAAGATGAAAATGAATGATTATGCCTTTCTTCATGGTGTTTTTTTGCCGATGTCAGGTTGATCAGAATTTTGGATAACCAAAAATTCCTGATCAGCCATATTTAACAGAACTAGGTTTTGCGAAAGTAAAATCAGAAGGACAACCATTCCGATTAGAAAGAGCAGTTCGCCAAAGTGATCCAATCTCTCCGAAACTCTTCACTTGTGTAATGGAGAATATATTCAGGAAAATGAACTGGCATAATAATTTCGGAATCAAGATAAAAGGCAGTCAACTAACAAATCTAAGATTTGCCGACGATGTGATCTTAATCGCCTAAACACTGAAAGCGCTACAAACTGTGCTGGAACAATTATGTGAGCATAGCAAAAATGCAGAGCTGTCACTAAACAAACTGAAGACGCAGTTAATTTCAAACAGACCTGGAACCCCAATAAAAAATAGATGGAACAGTCCTCACATATGTAAGCGAATATACATACCTAGGACAACATATTTCCTACCATAATAAAATGGAAAAAGAAGTACAACCTGGAGAGCATTTTTGGTTCTTGGGTTTATATTGTTAGACCAAGCACTAACTAAGAAAATCGGATTCCAGACACTCGGAACCTGTGTATACCTTAGTTACTATGTGGATGCCAGACATGATCACTAACAGAAAAATAAAAGAATAAAATCCAAATATCCTAAAAAAAAAATGCAACGCTAGATCCTGGGAATAACTTTGAAGGACAAAATACCTTTAGTATTAATAAATCAGTTATCTCAGACAACTGACATCCCACAAACAGCTACCAGAAGCAAATGGCAATGGGACGGCCACGTCGCAAAAATGCAGTACAACAGAGGGACTTACAAGATCTCCATGTGGGACCTCCGGATAGGAAAAAGGAAACGAGGCAGACCCAAAAGAATATGAATAGACCTCTTCAAGGAACACGCAGGTCCAGATTGGTCCTGTAGTAACCAAAGAACAAATCAGTCAGAGTGTCTTAAACATCATAAGAACAACAAGCGTGGAATAGCACACCACTTGAGTTTTCCCTGTGTGTTAGAAGCCCTTTGCCCTTTTGAGACACAATAGGCTATCTTTATCTTTAAACATACGAGGCCTGCTGAAACAAAGAAATCTGTTTTGTAACTGCATCCAGTGTCCTCGCTGCGCTTTAAGCACTGTTGTGAAACAGTGTACAGTGTTTTCTTGTTTTAGCAACATGTTTCAAATCTAATTAGATGTCTATGTTACTCATCAAGGTCGATACTAGTAATCGTTCAGGTGGGTATAGTACCAAAGTTAGTATCTGCAGTTTCTTTAAAAGCTAGGAAGTGAGGAAAACTGCAGAAATTCCAATTTTTCTAAATGCCACTCCATTAGCCTTGAGTAGTAAAGAACGTATTTAAAAAACGTGTTTTCTTGTTTTATGTACCTGTAAGGGTTTATGTATGTGTGTGGTAACAACCTTTAATGCAAACGTTATAACTTGCTATTGAAGCGAAAGTAGGTCAAGAGGTTTAAATCATGCAGCAGTAAAGCGGAAATAGTAATTACAAGAGGTGATCAGAAACTAAGGTTACAAAGCCTGCAGTAAAACGTGTACATTTTATTTCATACTGATGTACATACATTAGGTTATTTTTCGACATAGTCTCTATCGATTTAGGCACTTGTCTCTTCGTGGGTTGAGTTGAATATTCCCTTCTGGTAAAATTTCTGTCCTTGCGTGTTCATCCACGTTGAATATAATATAATAGATGGTAGCAAATATGGAATGCAGAATAGAAGATAACGCAAGATATTATTCGAATATCTGAAGGAAGCAGAGACGCAACAGGCATTACTATGTATATGAGTATGTGATAAAGATGAATTCAAATATCAATATAGGAAAACATTGAAGAGAAGCTGCAACACCTTAGAAATCCGTGCTGAGAAATAACACATCCTTTAGATATTTATAAAAAAAAAAATGTTGCCAGCTATAAGTGAGAGGACTAGCAGTAAATGCTTCCTATATTCAAGAAACGGATGTAAACGCAAAATAATGACAAGAACTATAATAAAGAACTTGATAAATAAGACTAAAAGTGCCCTTTTTAACATTAAACAAAGTTATGGCTAATGCATCATGCTGATAACTGAACTTATAAAAAACAAAAAGAAAGAAAGAATACAGATCTCGGAAATGAAATTCTTCTGATTGCTAGCAGATTATATGCTTATGTAATATTGAGTCATCCAAGTATCTAATGACTGGCGCGAAGGTAGGGACTGCATCGGCCAAGGTACATTGGAGTCGGGGCAGCAATAGAGTCGTGGTAGAATCACTTCAATGACAATCTAATACATTCTAATGAACTTAAAAAGTTATGTCATCACCCATATCAGGCAAGACCATGGTGGGACTGCCTGCCTTCATTTTCTGCACATTTTTGGTATTGCTTAGAAATTACTCATTAATTCTGTTTAAGAAGTTAAAGTGATATCTTGACGGCTGTTATCCTTCATTTGGTCTAAACTGCGTGGATACTAGTACTTTATGAATGAAATTACGACTTGTAACTTGACCGCCTTGGAATTTCTCTTCAAAAAATCTCCTGGCAGCAAAATAAGAATCATAAACAATAATTACCTTGTATTTGTCACTAACAATCTTAAAAGTATTTACTCTAAGATGGAACACGTTTGTTCAAACGACACTGATTGAATGACGAAAGACTCAGGCCAATGTAGCAGTTCGGTAAACCCGCCTCGTGCAGCCGAAAGCTATTGCACTCCTCTGCCGCCACATCGGTCGTTAGTGAACCGATATTAGAGAAGTAATTTTGTTTTGGAGAAAGTGAAGGAAGCTAGAAAAATGAGCTTCGTTCCATTGAATGAATGCACTTCATAATTCTTATTAATGAACCTTAGAACACGAGAGATGCTGGCGGACCAGTGACCGGATGGATAGATCTTCTTTGCAGCAGGAGCAGGTCAAGAGGCATAAAACTGAAAATACACGATAAGAACTAGAAGCTCACAAGCTACTCAGCCTTTGCTCTGGGCTAAGGAAAATCTCCCCTTCGTTTTCTCTGCTTATCCATTTGACTTCTGACCAACGCCCGAGTTACGGGGATGGGTGTTGCTCCTGCTACTTTAGCTCTTGTTTTCTTTACAAGGATTAATGGGGTTCCCTGCAATTCTCTTTCAGTCTCTGTATTCCTAAGATGATTTCTGTTGGCGTGCTGTTCTTCCTAGAATATCTACCTCATCTCCGTGTTTATTATTTGTAAGATTATTCTGTGAATGACGGATAACTTATTCTCTGTATACTCTTAATATATAAAGTGCGATTTTTTTTTATTCAAGACCAGAACCTCCCACTTTAATATTAGCCACGGTACGAGTGTTATTTGCTGTTTTATTTGAACTGGTTAAATATAAGTCAACAATTCTTGCCTATAGTAAAATAGGCTCATTGAAAATCTTAAAAAAAATATTGTCATTTTCCAGATATTTCCTAGGAGTTCTCTATGCAAGTAATTCTGCACGCCAAATTCGGGGTAACGAGAAACCTGGCACATTACTTATAGCAAGAGCTACTAGGTCCGTTCAATAAAGAATTATCATATTTTTTTGACAACATACATTTACTTATCCTCATAATTTTGAAGATGTTTCTCAAAGTAGTCCCCATTGGAGGCAATGCACCTGTCTCAGCGTTTCTGCCATTCTTCAAAGACATGCTGGAAACCATATTTTGAATAGTCCTTCAGAATCGCTTCTGTAGCCTTCACCGCTGCTTCTGATGATGGAAAATCCCTCCCAAAAAGATAGTTCTTCAATTTAGAAAGAAGGAAAAAGTAAAATTTATTTTTTGAGATATTCAGGAACAATGTTTGCTATGTGCGGCCATGCATTATCATGGTGCAGCATCAAGCTTGTTGTACGGAAATGTAACCCTTTGCGTTGATATGACTTTGCAGAGTTTTCAGGACATCAGTGTTGCCCAGTTGCGTTTGCAGGTACAAGTTGGTAAACCATTCCTTGAATATCCAAATATGGGATGGGATGACCATAACTTTCCCGGTACAAGCAACAGCTCTTTGTGTGTGTTGGTGATGGTGGAGATTTCTACACAGAGCTTTGCTGTTTGCTCTCAAGATCGAAATGATGTAGCCAAGTTTCGTCAGCAGTGATTACCTTTTAAAATAATTCCGCATCTTCTTGTAACATCATCTTCAACTACGTGCGAATTTCGTTTTGTTCGGAAATCAGCACTCTTGCAACCCATCGTGCCTAAACACAAGAGTCCTCTCTCGCAATGACAGCAGCGGTGTTTATGTTTCCTTTCGTTACAGCACATACTTCAGTGGCGGGTCAAACTTCCTTTGAAATCCATCGCCAACCCTGTTTAAAATTTAACACAATCTTCTGACTGTGCCAAAGGGAAGAAGAACATTAAATAGGCCTCAGCTGAAGATTTGTCTAGACGAAAACAACCTTTCAAAGCAGCATATTGTTCGTCGCTTGTCACCTGCATTGTGATGTTGGTGGAACTGAAGGTGTCTCTTCTAGCACACCTCTCACTAGCGGGAATCAAAAGTGAGAACCGTGAAACTAGTACCGCGTCTACATTACGCACTAAACAAACAAAGTAGTGTAAGATTAAATTTAACATGAGAAAGTGTGCCTGTAATATATTAAAATCATTCTTTATTGAGTAGCACCCGTAATTCTTAACCTCCGCGGGGTAGAAATGCGAAATGTTCGTTCAATATGCAATAGCAGTTGTTCGCCAGTTTTTAAGTTGACTATAAATCATTTAGTTCTCATCCGTTTAAGTATTTGTTTCCAAAGGTTCAAAATCTTGTATAAAATACACTATAAACCATTGAATGAATGTCCAGAAATGTATGTTTATTCTAATATTAATCTTCTTTGTACTGTAAAGGAATGAAGCCCATTGCCGATAGTCAGAGGTCTGCGAGACAATGAAGAAAATAAATTAATGATGACACAAAAGAACCCGAAGCCGGTGGGCATTTTAAGTTATCTGGCATTCGACTTTTCAAAACGAGGAAATAATCCGGAGAAACGCCGCCCACGCTTTCCGGTTGATTAGTTTAGAGTTTTCGATTTTGCAGTGTTCTTAATCATTTGTCAGTTGCAGATTTCAAATTTAACATTTAGATCTTTCTCGATGGATTCTTGAATAGCGGGGAAATCCTTTTGGTTTGGTTATTTAAAGAAACTAAACCCTAGAACAACTGTAAAGCTCATTGCAGGTTAATTTACTGGATATACTAACGTCTATGCTCGTTCTGCATCAATGGAAAGGTAATAATTTCAGGTGTCTTATTTGTGCTTTCGTATTTTAAAACTTGCCTCGTTTTGTCATAGTTATTTATATTAACGGTAAAGTATAGTGCGATCATTTTATCTTGCACATTAATTCCACTATAGACAATAAGAAACACATTTGATTTGATATATGAAATGTAGTAATGCACCATTGGTAGTGTCTTACAGCAAGTGTTGGAAATGTCCACCATTTTCTGAAGGCAGATCCGAATCTCGTAGGACACCAGAACCAATGAAAGTCATATCAGTCATTAATAGCAGTATGCTCAAATTCCATGATGTTTTTGGATGTATGACGGTTCCCCGTGACTATTGCCAATGTCAGTGAGCTCAAGACAAATGATGTGCGCGATAAAATGATCGCAGTGTACTATGAAAGAAATGCAGAGTATGTCCCCTACTGAAATAACAAAATAAGCATCTAAAGCGTATGAGCGAATTTGTATAGTTAAACTATAGAATATTCTACATAATACTTCTCAATATTTTTAAAGGGGTAAATTATATTAATTTGTATTACTATCCATTATAATAGTCATAACGAGATCTACGTTTGTGGAAGGGGAAAGGAAAGTGTAACAAATATTTGATTGGAAACATTTAATCTGAGTATGCATTTTATCCCATTAATTATTTTTGTAAATTCTTTTAAATTGTCAGTGGTTTTATAGACTAATGGTCACTGGAAACTACAATATCAAGTTCTGAGGTCATAGTCTTAGTTGCGTAATTGCCTTCGTGCACCACTTTTTTGTTTTTATTGTTTTCAATAGAGGGTGTGGTAATGAAATATTCACCGTGAACAAATAAAACAAATAGAACCACGGGGAAGTGGGTCGACTCTAGGATCTCCGGAATACGGATTCCAGATGTCATTCAGAACCAGCTCATTAGACTTCTACCTATGGTAAAAGAGAAAAGAGTGATGGTGGCGGGCAGCAGAGGTAAAGGCCGTGCCTTGGGGGATGGAGAGGTCGACGTATCATCTATCCACTTTCTGCATTCATTGGATGAGTATGTGATCGAAATGACAGGCGAATCTCAATCAACGAGCTTACCTGTCCACTTGAACTTAACCGCTGCGTAGGATAAAGGAGTACCAACGGAAGGGGACTTGCAAACGTGCCCACTTTCTTACAGGTTGATTGGTTGATTCGGGTACTACTAGGCCCTGGGTCCAGGGGTACAGCACAGAGGTTTGTGCTACCTGGTGGTTTTTTGCATTAGGACGGTACCTTGTTTCCTAAACTGACCCGCCTTTCGGCTGCAGACGATTGCGTCGCCCAGGCGCGCTAAGTTCCCTTAGCTTCCCGATTCTCACTGGTGGATAGCTTCATCCTACTCGTATTTAAGAGGTGAGTCACCCAGCATTAAGATAGCCACCACCCTCCCTACCAACAACGGCGATTCCGGCGCACCGGCCCCCAGGGTACACGCCTTAGGCACTCCCCTGGGACACGCCGCCATCGTAGGTCCTCAATTCCCCGTGAGTGACGGGTCCACTGCTAAGCCGAGTCCAACCCAATCCGGACAACTCCCTTCCGGGAGTTGCTCGAATCAAGTTCGGCCCGCCTCCCTCTAGTACGTCAGAGGTACCACGGGCACTCAGGGGGACTTGCAAACGTGCCCTCTTTCTTACAGTTATCAACCACGTTACAAATCATCCAGTGCAGTTGTTGAATCCTTAGTCCAAACTGATATGTACGCTCGCAATACCAACCCGGCTGACATTGTCTATAATTTCATTCTCATTCTCATCGTCGTCGTCTTCTTGACTTCCATCAACCATAATGCTACAAGCATCCTACATCATTAAATTCAACAGCGAAGGCCGAGTGGCTAGCAACACTGTCCGGGTTGATTTAGATTCAGCCTGCTATTTCATGTCCATTCACTGAATACACACATCCTGGGATGCCTATGAACAGGTCGAACCATCGGCATCTCAGCTAACAAAGAGGTTATCGGAAGTCTTAGAATTAATGGACTCTTGCCGTGGAAGCTTATGCATGAAGGGGAGGGTTTTGTGCCTACGACTCGTCGGTGGGAGTGTGAATCGAATAATGAATAATTGATATACATTGGATAATTTATTAGATGGGTATTTAATTCTCAGGGATTAGTGTATTGGATGTTTTTGGACTCGCTGGAGTCAACGGAACAAGAAGAGTTTGCTCACCAGCCACATAAAAACACAAGTCTCTCTAAATCACAATTTATTAGCTTCTTCAGGTTTTCCTGTTACTTGTTTGACTGTCCGCGGAGGCCCGAGTTCCGATTAGAGCTTACGCAACAATTCCACCGATTCTCACCTTGCTGCTTTTCACTATTGTCAACTTTCCTAACTACTCACTGAAAGTTAATTTCCCATGTTCCTATGACTTTTAACCTTCACTTGTTTTTTATAGCTTACTGTTCGCTGTTCCTATTACTTTAGCTCTATCTTGTTACTTTTCCATCTCAATGAACTATTATCGTCGCCGTTTCACTCTATCATTCTGTTCGATCTCTCTAACTACACTGTGTCTCGTTTCACACTGTCCGATTACTCTAACTATTCTGACATTTCGGTTTTCAATTCGTAAGCTCCTCCTACGCAAAATACACGTCTCTATTATTATGAAATTATATTGGATTGCGGGCTTCCCTATTGGTGATCAATCAATACTTATTATCACACAAGACTGGCTCTGATTGGCTTATTGGTCATAATTATCTCCATGCCTATATGTTTTACATTTCAACCGGTCTGTTCTTTTCCAAGAAAGAGTCTCTGTTATAAATTTCGGCCTTCCATCTTTCATGCTGGACACTTATAATTGCATTTTGCTCCTTCGTTACTTTAGATTGACAAACTATATTCCTTTAGATAGAGCACTTTTTAGCCAACTGTAGACTGCCTCTGTTTCCCTTGAATTACCAGTAAAGACCTTTGTGGGCCATATAACATCGGTCATCAAGTATCTCCAAAGTTTTCAGAGAAATCTGTACTTTATAAAAGCAGTGTCTAAGCTTTGTTGTCTTCGGCGCCGTATTAAACAATATTGCTACGTTTTATCCGGAAAGGGAAATGACCCTTTTACCATCTGTCGGCGAGATTGTTTCCTAAACATTCACACGGAATTGAAGACACAAAAGTTCTTCCTCTAGACATTGCCTTCGCTACTACCTGTTATAGCTTAATGGCCATTCACGGACATTCTTATGTTACACACACAACACAACCCTTATACATATCCAATAACACTTTCTCTTTCTAAAAGGTTTTCATGCATGTGTTCCCTAGTCAACTTAATGGTAGCAGGGTCTGAAAATGACTGCAATATTTCAACCAGGAATCATATTATAAATAAATCTGTACACATCAGCTCAAATATTCATATACATGAAACATCAATCTTAATGACAGTCAAAATATGAATCTAATATTAAGGAGCTATACTTTCTTGTTCCACGCACTCACATAAACCTCTTTTTGACAGTGGAAGCATGCCGACGTATTAATGCATTGCTCTCGAAACTGGATTACGGTTGAGTATTTACTGGCATGGTCGGATGAGTGGCAGTAAAACCGAAGCGGAAGATAAGACAAACAGCCACTTTATCATTCATACCTAAGCCATATCCATGGCAACAAGGAAATTTGAATTTTACGGATTATGGATTACAAAATCGTATAAATTTTAAAGTAAAATCACTTAGTCTGGTTGAAGGTAAGATACTTTTGAATTTTTAAACACTGATGGAACAACGTGGTTTTAAAAGTCAATGAAAACAATAATTGTGCATAAAATTTGAAATAATGTTTATAGTACAAATGTTAAAAATGGCATTTTATTTTCATGAATGCTTATAAAATTACTTTTAACGCGTATATCATACACTTCGACAGCGCTTAATATTTCTATCAAATTGATAATTAAATTAGAGGTATTGTAGCCTTCCGAAACTTTTTCTTTCAAAGAAATGTTTTGTCTGCTTCTCATGGGAGGAGCATAGATGAAATGTTATCTAATTCTTGGGATAATAATACTACTATCAATTTTGCAGCCGTGGTAATTGGTGACATATTATATTTTATTATGATGGCATTTCCTTATATATTATATCGGTCCTGGTGGTGTAGTGATTACCATACATGCCTCCTATACCCAAGATCGCGGGTTCGAACCCGGCCAGGACCGATGAATTTTTTCGGGCGTAAAAATCCTAAGTATGGCTTCCTTCGGAAGGGAAGTAAAGCCGTCGGTCCCGTGTCGTACATTTACGGCACGAAAAAGAACCTCAAGCCTGAAAGAGAGGCCTCTGAGCAAAATTTGTCGGCCCTTTCACGCCCTGAGTCGAATGGGACGCTGATGACCTGAGATGTTAAAGAGCGTCCATAAATAAATCAATCAAAAAAAATCAATCTTATATATTATACTAAATTGCTGTTTATAAATGTACATTTTCTCGCGTTGAAAAAGGCAATATTGCGCACTTGGGCATCGGCGATGATGGGATCAGATGCCGATTTTCTTCCAGCTGAACACAATTCCAGGATTGCCAACATAAATAAATCTTTATATTTGTTTATTTATTATAAATTTTCTGTGGTTTCGAAATCGCCATGTATACCCTTTGATAGCCCCCCCCCCCCAAAGAGTCATCTCTTGAACGCAAAATTCTTCTAAAGTCCTACTTGATACAGCGCGCGATTCACAAGGTAAGCACCAAAGCTGTGTAGTCTATGCAGCAGTTGTGTTATATGGCATGCACTAAAAGACACTGACTACTGCATGTTCCGTTAGCTCTGTGGCAGAGTGTGCAGTGATGTGTGGTTGAGTGCAAATTCGCCTCCCGGCATGAAGTTTTATTTATTTTTTAATAAATATTTGTATCATATTATGACAAATTAGTTTCACAATATTGTTTCCCATACACAAAACAAGCTTTAACGTTAGCGCGCGCGCTCAAAAACAAACACACACGCACGCACACACACACACACACTCTCTCTCTCTCTCTCTCTCTCTCTCTCTTCCTTCAGTATTTGTCCTCCTAAATGCAATACGTTACACTCACATTCCCTGCTCATGCACGAAGGGCAAAAGATGGCTTATGGGCACAAATTAAAAAAGCCCGGAATGTTCGCACTACTGTTCAACTCTGATATCACATATATCCCGAAGATTGAGGGCAGTTGTACTAGCTGAGGGCTCATACACCCAATATTAATTTGCGTAAATTTCTGTGTTTTTTTCACTTTATAAGACAAATGTTTCCGTTCATGTGTTTATTTAGCTGGTTGTTAAGATACACTAGTTTGTGATTACGTTTTTTTGTGCGTTATAGGTAATGCTATAAAACTGAAACGATATGTTAAAATATATGATATCAAGACAACATGATTTTCTACATTTGTACTTATAAAATCAATAATAAGAAATAAAACAAAAAAAGTATGGAATTTGATTGCAGGAGTTTGCGCAGAAGAGCTTCTAAACGGTTCAGCCACCGCTATTCTACCCTAATTTTCTTTTTCCAAATGTTTACGATTGTAACCATTACGTTTACAGGTAAAGCGCGCACTGCAGTTGCCTACACGTTGTGAATATGTTTAAGAGGTCCCCCAAGGTCTCTGATCAACACGTAAAATCTGGGGATGACTTTTTTTATTGTCAAAGGATGTACATAGAATGTAAAAATAATAATAAAAAACGTAATGTATTACGAAATATGTAAACCGTATCCGCTTAAATATATTGATAATTACATTTCGCATTAAACCAAAGTTGGTAATACTGGTGTGTTATAAAAATTTATTTATAGGATTTAGAACCTGGGGACGATTTATTTTTTCCTCAACGGGTGTACGGACAGTGTAAAAATAAAAAATATACTTTATTATAAAATATGTAAATTATATTCACATAATCATAGTGATAATCGTCACATTTCGTGTTAAACCAAAGTTGTAATGCTGGAGTGTTATAAAAGGATTATAGCACCAAGTATTACAAAATGCATCTTCTGGATTCAGTACCTTGGTTTAAAAGAACATTTCGTACGAGCTTTGTAAATATATATCTTAAGACATTTACGTTTCTGAAATTATTTTTGTAGACATATTTGAGGGAAAAATTGGAGGAAGTTGTCGATAGATTCTTTTGGAAGTCACAATGGCGGTTAATGTGGGTGATAGAGAAAGAACTTGGAAGTGGGTGCATTAATGAGACATTTTCTTTAGATCAAGAAAAGCTTTCTTAGAAATTATTCCAGAAAGTAAGTCACTCATGTTTATCAGTGTAACGCATGCTGATTTCTTAACAGTCTGTCTTGGGTCAGATATTCAAACATGGTCTCATTGGACGTTCGCTTCCAAGCGCAGGTTTGGCGTTTTCCCAATTGACTGCCGGAAGGTTCGCACCAATAATACGCCGCAAAACCCTCTTTGTGGTGCCATCCGAGGCGCGTGAAAGGAATTCTTTAAAAACAAGCGAGGATCGTGACAGAAATATTTTAACAGAATTTTAAATTTATGACGTTCGTGGTACACGTTTTTTTCTTTCTTTAGCAATAAAAAATTACTGTCATTATTATTACATCGACTTAGATGCCATATTAGGATAAAATATCCGTGAAGTGTGACAAAGTTTGCTCAGGATGTTTCATAATTCATAAATGCGTTAACAGAAAGTAAGAAATGTTTGTGAGATATCTTATTTTAATTTTCTTTTGTTTTGTAACCCCGTTCTTTTGTTTCAATCCCTGCCTTTTGTCACCAAACCACGCAAATTTACCTTTCAGCTTAACGGGCTCAAGTTCGATTCTGTGAGCAAATAGTGTGAAGTGAAGGGCTTTTACAGGTTTTTTTTTTTTTTTTTTTTCCTTTCGCCATGAAAAGACAAATACACGGTAGCTTTTAATATCGGCGAACTGCAGGACTCATTTGCGCTATCATTATTTCATTCCATTCATCGTCTCAAACACGTCTTTTTCTTTCTCTAATAATAAACCCTCATAGTCTGCATACAAAGATAATGGGCATTAAGCTGCGATATAGACTCTAAGTGGCGTCGGTTTGCAATTAAACGTTTCTGACATCTTTTAACGAAAAGTGATTCACATCCAACATCTCTGCTTCTACAGTTCTTTCAATTTCTATCTCGATAGTTTTACGTTCCTCTACAGTATGCGGTTTACTTCTGTAGACTATATTTTTCTCTGTTCTAATGGTAACATTTCAAGACAGTACATTACAGTAGAATTTACTTCACTAAGACATTGTAATTAACACTTGAAACGGAAAATTCACGATTCAAACCCCAGGAGCCCATAATTAATATTCATTTTAATTATATTCATTATTTGTTGACGTGTAGGTACATACATACAAATTTAAACGTAACGATTTCTTTCTGGACACATACACAACCCTAAAAATCATGAATAGACTAATCAGAGATAGAAGCAACATAAAGTTAAGAAAATTGACAAATGACAAGCGACTAATAACGTCAATAATGCTGTCTGGAACGAAACGTGAGACCGACAGACCTGTCGTCAGTGCTAGATTAACGAATTTAACACACGCAGTTAAACATCTGCATGGAAAGCAGTTCGCGTAGAAAATCTGTCGTCGATTATTGGAAGACGCGAGTTCGAATTCAGTTCGCATACGTAATTACCTCATTTGAATTAATACGCGAGCATAATTAAATGGAAATAGAATACGTTTTGAAACTGCGTGAAAGTATTAGAAAATAAATACGCGAGAGTCTTTAAGTTAAACTAAAGAAACTAAATATTGTTATACTTTTGAACATACTTAGAAACATCGTCGTAATTATCAGTTTTGCTAGAGGAGAGATACACAATCATGTCTGTCTTCCGATTCGCTCTACATATTTATAACATTACAACAATCTCTCATTACAAGAATTGCACTTATCGAGACAACAATAAACCACACACATTATTCAGCGACAAATGTGATTTTTAATTAATTTCATTCTTCAACTCTTTCGCCCCAATAATAAATCTGAAAATATCCAGCTAACAAAATAACAACAGACCGGGAACCAGGAAGACGACGCAGCTGTTCCTAAAGGTGAAGTGGGAAAGTAAATACGGCACTGCACATGACGTCTCGTCGTCGGGCTAACTTAACAAATAGAGAAGTAATTCCCATTCTTACCAATTATCACATACACTTGGCACACCAATGTATAGCCCAGCATTTCGCACTTGACACTGGCGCACCAATAGCCTGCAATAACACAGCGACATAAATAATACTTTCTCTCGCAACAGCAAACTGCGACTGACTATCCACATAGCTAGAGCTGTACTCCGTTCATTCTTAATTGGTCCTAATGTAAACGTTGACCGCATGACACAATGGGAAACAAACTGTTAATATAATGCTTAGTATTTTCAGACCGCCTCTGTTGTCCACTGGTTCAAATCCCGGTCAAGTCAAGCTGTCTGCATAAGATCTGAGAAAGTGAATGCCATATACTTTAAGGAGCCAAGGACTCCAAGCTCATTTGCGCCATCATTAATTATTAATTTCATTCATCCCTACAGACTTACACCTATAGTAACAATCTAAAGACATCGCAAGGAGACCAAGGCAGTGAAAGCGATAGTAAATAAAACGTTAAAAAATGGTTTTTACATCGTGTATTCCATTTTATGTGAATCACTCACATAAATGTCTTATTTCTCCTAAACTTCTTACTAGCATGTTAGTTCTTTGTCTGGTACTTAAAATTCAATATTCTGAAGTATAAATCTTACCTTGATTTAATACAAATGATTGAACTTTTTTCTCTTTATCCTAATAATAGCTCCTTTATTGATTTAATTTCAGAATAGTTTGTACAATTTTTTCTAAAGTTTACAGCTTCCTTAATCGAATATTTATTAATTCTTTCCTCTAATTATGGGTTACTTTACATATAGAAGGATTTGATATTGCAGTTTCCTTAACTTCACATATGGGCTATAGGCGCCTTTTCGTGTTTAGATATTAGTGTCTTCATGCTCTAATCGATACTTCCAAACAATTTCTCTTTCGTGATTTATCAATATACTTCTCTATTCCAAACTGTCTTTTATATCGTTAGAATACGATTTCTACTCGTTCATATTTTATCGTTGACTGTGTTATCTATCATTTGAAGATATGGGGGAATTACCATGTAGTTCAATTCTTTTGATTTGGTAAAACAATTCACGAAGTTTCTTTTTCAAGTATAATCATCTGAGTTGAGAATGCTCACAGTTAAACGTAAGGTCGACGTGAATCATGCTGTTTGATGGAAAAATTATAATTGTGCGTTCCACTTTTTATACTGAGAAAATAAGAGTTAATATTTAGGAGTCTGTTTTTGCTGAAAAGAGCGTAGCGCAGCAACAGCAGCAGCAGAAAAAATTATGTTTAAGTATCTTTCCCGACCTCAGTAAAAAGTTATAGGTGTCCAGATATTTCGACTTCCTAAGATGGCAACTCTACTTAAAACGCGTGGGTCGTTTAAGCGTCGGGTAAATTTCCATGAAATAGTGTGACGATTCGTAAAGTGGCATCATTATTGCCAAGGTTAATTTCTTTATGTAATTGAAGGAGAAACTTGTGTTGGTGGACATATTTATCACTTAGATTTTCAATTTTTTCATAACGCAATAGAAGAAGGCAAAATTACAATCTGTAAATATTTTCTTAATAAAATGTATCGAATTTAAGCTCTTGAATAATGGAACGTTTCTACAAAGAACACAAAGAAAATAAAACCCTGATGGTTATACATTTCACTTGCTTTAAGACTTCCGTATTTCGTGCGGATTTAAACGAGTTCCTTTCAAAAACATTGCCGTGTTTCTTGCTTTATAAGAAATGGAGTTCCATAGACAGAACCAATACACACAAGAATGAATGTTATTGACATGGCGAAAGAGGAGAAGCGTGCAGGAAAATGCAGCAGAAAGTCACACAATTGAGATATGTCTAAGGTTTCCATGATCCAGTTGTAGCGGAAGAATGCACCAGCGTGTGTTTGTATTACAAGAGAAAACCTGAATGCGGTATAGCAGAATTCCCCATTTTTCCGTTTCGAGCTCTTCAACCAAACACTTGAGCAGTTCCGTTGAAAAGAATTGAGCCGTATATTGTAACAGCAGGAACCATAGTTTTCACGTCACCCACACCCGAGAACCTTCCACAGAAGATTGTTGACGCAGAATATATTGGCAGGAAAAATATTTTTACATCTCATCGTTTCGACAACTGTAATACTCGCGGCTGCAATGCCGAGATAATTTCACAACTAAAATCCGTTATACACCTAAGAGAAGGCATAAAAGTGTAACAGAAATTTAATATAAACAACGTATGCAGACTGTATTGCAATGATTAATAACAGTCAAAAAATGCACGGATATCTACAAGCGTACACTATTGTACATAATTGTCCAGTCGTGTAATATTTGCAAGTTTCAGCGAATTTCGAAAGAATGTAGCTAATGCGGTTGTACCCATGAACATATTTTTGAAAAAGGTTTTCAAATATCCATCGATCCTACCTCTAGGCACCGAAAATGACAATGAAAAAATTATATATCTATATCTATGCATAGTACCAGGGTAGGTCCATAAGTTTCCGGCCTAACCATTTTCTAGATATGGTAAGGTCAAAAACTACATTTAATTTTTCAATAGAGTTACTCAATATTGCAATAGAGTGAATTAACATTTCAATCTCCCCCCCCAAATATATATATATATATATATATATATATATATATATATATATATATATATAAATAATCACCAGTCTTGTCTGCAAAATGGGCATAAATAGCATCCATCGCTTCTTCGTCACACTTAAATTTCCCTCCTCGAAATTATTCTTTCTTGAGTTTTGAGAAGAGAAAATAGTCACTGGAAGCTAGATCTGGACTGTAGGGTGGATGGTCGATCTCCTTGAAGTCACAGTTTCCTTTACAACAAGAGCTGTGTGCACAAGCGTGTTGTCATGAAGAAGGCGCACACCATCACTCAGCTTTCCTCGCCTTTTCTCTTTGATGGAAGCACGTAGTCTGTGCAGTAAGCCAGCATAATATTCCCCATTTACTGTGGTGTTCCTCTCCTTGAAGTCAATGAAGAGTATTCCATCACAGTCCCAAGAGATTGTGGCCATGATATTCTTGGTTGACTGAGTGACTTTGGCCTATATGGGCGGTGCTTCGCCAGGTTTATGTCGCTTCATTGATTCTCTTTTGGACAAGGGAGTAGAGGGACAGTAGAGGGACCTTAGTTTCATCTCCTGCCACAATGGTTTGCAGAATTCTCTCTCGTTGCCACGGCAGAGCTCCAAATGCCTGACAACAGATGGCTCCTTGTTGCTTTTGGACCGAGGAAAGAAGTCTAGGCACCCATCTTGCACTAACCTTATTCATGTTTAAATGTTTATGAATATTTCAAAGGACTGTTGTTTTAGAAAGGCGCAACCTAACTGCTATTTCTGTAACTTTGAGCCGCCGGTCTTCCATAATTTCTCCTCCATAATACCGATACCGCCACGGGTGGCCGAGGTCATTAAGGCGCGGACTTGTGAGCGGGAGGTCTGAGTTGGAATCACGCCAGGACCATCCTTCCTGGCTGAGGTTTTTACGGGTTTTCCTCAGTCCTCATAAATGGCAAATGCCGGGGAGATACCCTAAACTTAGGCCTGGAACAATTCTTTCCCAATATATCATTTCATCTCATGTATCATCAGTGTCCATCGCCTGTGGTGCCTCTGTAGCAAAAACGGGCGTTAAACTCCATTCATTCATAATAGTGATGTTTTCAGGAATAAGCACCTTCAAGGGCCGACCTGCACGCTCTTCGTCTTCAATGCTTTCTCGACCCATTCGAAAAGGTTTGACCCACTCTTTTACGGTAGAATATGAGGGGGATGCTTCTCCATATACACCGTCCAATCGCTAATTAATTTCATTTCGAGTAAGTTCTTCTTTTGTGAAGAACTTAATAACAGCTCGAAACTCCATTTTGAAAATGTCGCAATCTTCTACACGTAGCGTTCATTATGCAACTATAACTGAACAAGTGAACACAGTGGAATGGAAGGTAAAGCTGCAATTATTTACTTAATAGATAAGACTTTTGTAAAGGCGATAATCCTTAGGGGGCGAGGCCCATACTTTTGAACCTGTCCTCTTATTCTGTCTGAAACCTAAACACCCTACTTACAACATAAATAACATTTTTTATGCACAATACTGTTGTACGCCTGCCTCCTTGCCACAATCAATAGAGCTATTTTGGGTCACCGTAAAAAATTGGATTGCAGAATGGAATGTCATTTTTAAAATTTATAATATTATGCAGTTAGATGAGATGTTTACTAATATTTCTGTGGAAGATGGCAAAAAAAGATGTAGGCATATGAAACGTGTTGAAGAGAGTACATGCCCAGCGGTTTAATGCAGGAAATGTTTATTCATTAGGAGAGATGACAGTAATGTCAGCAGTGATTCGACAGTGGACTTCTTAAGTGGGGATGAAAAGGATAACACTGAGAAGGAGGAAGTGGAGGAGAAGCAGCTGAATCTGCAAGTGCATCAGGTATGGCTTGAACCAACTCCGAAGTAAGATTTGTCTTAGATGCCCTCCCTCCAAGACATTGGTTTCCCCCACCACTCTTACTCGCCGCTTACTGAACTGCGCAAAGAGCTGTCATCTAAAGTTAATCGGATTTATTAATATTAGGGGGTTGTTTGGCAAGTAATTATTGCCGTTGATAGGTCTTTAAAATACCATTTTTATCTTTGCGAATTTGAAAAAAAGAGAAAACGAGAGGCGGGGAGAGAGAGCGTGAATGTAAATAGCTCTGACAATAACTTTCCAAATCGCACCCGGCCATATAGTTGGCATGTGGAAGGGGGCACTGGGTGATTTTCATCTCAGAAGGGGCAAACATACACATACTACCTAATAACGTAAAATTAGTTTTTGAGTACTTATTGTCAACATTTTTTAATAGTGCCTAACGCCCGTTTTTCACTGCTGAGGCACCGCAGGCGGTGGACACTGATGATACATGAGATGAAGTGATAAATCAGGAAAGAACATTTTTAAGGAAGGAAACGCTCCATGCCCAAGTTAGGGCACCTCCCCGGCATTTGCCGTTTATGGAATATTATAAAAGCCAAAAACATGTGCTATACAGTATACACATGCTAAGTGAACTAAATAATAATTAGCATTTTCATGATTATTATAATTTATTATTTCAGCTACTATAATTTATAAATTCCATTTAAATGTAATGAGAAGTTTAAGAAAAAATTAGCATTAATGCTTTTATACAACGAATCACACTTTTGTTTGAAAATTGAAACACTACCTTATGCCAGAAATAAGGGCAAAAAGGAGCGTATAATTATGGGATTCTATTATACTGGGTGATCAAAGTTATTCTCAGTTTACCGCGAGTCATTTGAAATGAATGCCATCACTGAGTATAGTCAGCCACCGGTTAATCTAGCTCTGTGAATTCGCAGTGGAGGTCGTAAATGGCCTCGGATAAAGAAAGGAAAGGTGAAAGGCCATTGCCATATCGAAGCTAAATAAATTTTTCTACAAAATGAGGTTGCGTTAATTATTAACTACTCGCTAGGTTGGTACTTTCGAAGCCGATACCCTTCAAGGTAAGGCGAACTTATTATCAATAATGACATTCGCAGTCTTTGCTAGTCGCGGTATTGTTTTGGTCATCCAGTGATAAAGTGTAAATTTGCAGTATTGTTATTTTATGACGGGATTATTTAAATAAAAACTAATTCATATTGGCTATCACCTTGTCAGTTTTCCAATAAAGGAATACTATTATGTTATTTTTTCTCTATATGCTGATATACATAAAGCGCCAAGACGATGTCTATCGTTGCTCTTAGTTATGTTTTCTCGCGTCTTAGAATACTACAAACAAAACTATAAAATGTAATATAATCTTATAAATTACTCTGTTGATATTAGTATTTATATCGAGTTTAAATAATATAAACTTGGTACTATCTCTAAATAAACTTCCGTATTAAACATTAGTAAACTGCCGCTCACAGCTACAATTGATGCACTAACGATTCAACTGCTTATGTTGAATTGTAGTAAAATATAACCTAAGTATATCCATAATTAGATATTCCGCCTCTTCACAGAGATTCTCTAATCGGATTGAATAATTTTCTCCCTGTGTTTCAAAGCTTGACGTAAAATGAAATTTTTTTAATAGCTGGTCTAAATTTTAAAACGGTATTATCGTCCCACTCTAGTCTCTACAGATTAACGTCTCTATACTGCAACAAAGGTTCTTTGATATGTCGACGTTAAAGCTTAACGTCTGGCACCAATATGCACAAAATAACATTTATTTATGCATTTTTCAGTAAAGGATTCACCGTAATCACATGGTTTAAAGTGACGAGTAGACCGCAATAAAATTCATTCTCCTTTTAGTACCCAGCCTTCATTTTCCCGTTAGACTTCAAACGAAATCCAGTGACTCAATTCTTGTAAATACACGAGGGTCTGCCCCATTTCCAACATGTTGTAAATGTAAACATGAACAAAAAGAGTCCCCTTTAAGCTAAGAAACCTCATTCCAAAAAGGCCATGTTGTTAACCGATCTGAATTTTTAATCGTTAACGATTGCACGAATTACAAGCATACAATAAATGCCTTTTAACTTTCCTCATATAAATATTTTATAGCGAAATTAATTCGCATATAGTTGTCTTCCTACCCCCATTATATAAACAATCTCTGGCTGCCCTACACTAACCGGATGAGAAGCTGAAATCATCTGCACTATTGAACGCCGTGTGTTGTAGGCAACATGCCAAACGTTTGTTTCATGCAGACAACATAATAGATCGGTAAAAGATTGTTGGTTTGACCAGGAGATCACATCACGCAGGTGCTGAAATCATGAGGAGGGAAAGGGAGTTCTGAGGGTATAAAAAGCAGACGTAGTCGTCAAAATTGGAACGTTTCAGAAGCAACAACATGCACCTCCAGAAGTTGCAAAATAAAATCCATCAATAACAGTAACATGAAAGGTTAGCAAACGATGAATGGAATGACTTCTTGTGCGTGCCAAATGGTCTTAGGGGTACATACGAGGGTAGGTCCACAAGTTTCCGGTCTAACCCTTTTCTAGGTATGATAAAGACAAAAACTATATTTCACTTTTCAATATAGTTATCCTTTGTTACGATACACTTCTTACATCTTTGAATTAACATTTCACTCCCCCCTCCAAAAATAATTGGAAGTCATGTCTGCGAAATGGACATAACAGCACTCATCACTTAAATTTCCTTGAATTTTGAGAAGAGGAAATAATCACTTGGAGTTAGATCTGAGCTATAGGGTGGATGATCGATCTTCTTGAAGCCACGTTTCTTCACATCTTCCTTTGCAACAAGAGCTGTATGCACAGACGCATTGTCGTGAAGAAGGCGCACACCACCACTGAACTTTCTTCCCTTTTCTCTTTGATGGAAGCACGTAGTCTGTGCAGTAGGCCAACTTAGTACTCCCCATTTACAGTGGTGTTCCTGTCCTTGAAGTCAATGAAGAGTATTCCTTCACAGTCTCAAAAGACTGTGACCACGATCATCTTGATTTATGAATGGCCTTGCCTTTAGAGACAGTGCTTTGTCAGATTTACGCCACTTCATTGGTTCTCTTTTGGACAAGGGATCATAGTAGAGAACCATAGTTTCATCTCCTGCAACAATGGTTTGCAGAACTTCTTTCTCGTTGCCACGGCAGAGCTCCAAAAATGCCTGACAACAGATGACTCGTTGCTATTTTGAACTGAGGAAAGAAATCTAAGCACCCATCTTGTACTAAGCTTAATCGTATTTAAATGTTCGAAGGACTGTTGATTTAGAAAGGACCAACCTTGCTGCTATTTGTGTAACTTTGAGCTGCCGGTCTTCCACAATTTCTCCTTCCACAAGAGCGATGTTTTCAGGAGTGAGCACCTCCAAGGGCCGACCTGCACGCTCTTCTTCTTCAATGCTTTCTCGACCCATTCGATAAAGTGTGGCCCATTCTTTTATGGTAGAATCTGAGGGAATGCTTCCCCATATACACCGTCCAATCGCAGTTTGATTTCATTTGGAGTAAGGGCTTATTTTGTGAAGAAAACAGATCGACAATGCATTTTGAACATGTCACAATCTTTTACACATAGCCCCTTCGTTATGCAACTATATTTTGTCTTCATCCCACCAAGTTGTTCGTTACGCAGAATGAGATAAAGAAATAAGTTTCTCTGAAAATTCTCCACGATCCTTCAGACAAAATCCACTGCTCCTCCAGAGCTCGTGGTAAACACTGTTTTAATTCATGTATTCGACGAGAAGAATTCGTATATTCTTTTGGAACAAGTCCCCACTGTAGGCGCAGAAGTTCATTAATACACAAGAAAGAGTTGACATGGTAGAAAGAAACAAGCCTGAAATAGTAAGCGAGTGCAAGGTGGAATAATTGGTAAGCAATGAATTAATTTGTCCACTTGTATATCACAAAAGAGAGTCGCGTTCGGTTTCTAAAACGATTCTGAAGAAAAGAAAAAATAAATAATTGAAGAAATAGTATGTAACCTGCTAGAGACCAAGGTGAAAATGAGCTGAATTCACAAGACGGAGATTTCTGTAACCACTTTTCAACATTTGAAAATGTTGGCAGAGAATGACACGGACTAAGGCTATGAAGACGTGTTCTCTATTAAAAGACTTTTTTGCTAGCTCTGGCTGTAGCTTTAGCAAGTCAAAGCCACGACCTCATTTATGACCGATGAGGCAGATTTAAGATTTAAACTTCATGACAACCTCCTAATTGATAACGAGAGCGGAAGTAGTCTACCCATGGATAGGATTGC
Organism: Metallyticus violacea; assembly: GCA_030762175.1. Taxonomy (NCBI): domain Eukaryota; kingdom Metazoa; phylum Arthropoda; class Insecta; order Mantodea; family Metallyticidae; genus Metallyticus; species Metallyticus violacea. The sequence goes on from CM060831.1 coordinate 117,996,732, forward strand.
ATTGTTAAGAATCGAAGGAGAATATTTCGGTACTTCAGTCCTGCTCAAGGGCCCACATTTCCATTGGGGGCACGGAAGGGATGAGGTGAGGGATGCACCGGGCTGTAATGTCCAAGGACTGAGAGACGCGGCTGTAAACGAGTTCCCTAACATTGTTTTCAGATAGAACATACCGACGCCGGCGAAACCTCACCCCAAGTTGTTCAAGCCCCTCAGAAGGGACGCTTCCACATCAGAGCTGGAACAGACACCTTTTCAAGCGCAAGCCACCGTCATACCGCACAAGCCCATCTCACCTGACACTCTCAAACCTAAAACGGAATCAACGGAATTAATTATATTAAATGGGAGAGCGGAAAATCCGTGGAAATGAAACATCCATTCCAGCATTCCCCTAAGCGTCCAGGGAAACCACGAAAAAACTCAAGTTTAGTTTGGTGTCACGGGATTTGAATTTGGGACCTTCTGCGAGTCACAAACGCTACCACCTCGGTCTACTTTTACCAAGCAAACTTTCGAAAACAATGTACATTCCAGCAACAGATGCTTCTAGTAGTGTGGGGTAAAAACATCCCTTTGCTTTCCTTTTAATGCTATTCCTGTTACGCTTGATGTAAGTTTTTCACATATATCCTTGGTTTATTGCAAGGTCTGTCTTTTATCTCAGTTATAATCATTAATAAATTAACTTGTGTAATGGCATTCCAAGTAACTCCAAAATAATTAAAGCATTCATAGAAAAACATAGCCTGCTTATTATCAATAATGACAAAAATCTGTTCTTTAATTTCAAATAGATCTGGACGGTCGCACTCTCCAACGTATTGTACACATATACGAGTATGTTGTGCATATTTATGAATCAGACGGAAAATGAATTTGTAAAAATGTAATATATTTTTGCAGTTTAACAGTATGTAAACTCAATTTATTTTTGTGAAATAAGGCAGTTATAGCTATAATATTTTTCTTGCAAAAATCGCCAAGAATAATTTTATAATTAAAATTGTCTTTCTATAGAGGCATGACTTTCCAATCTCCTAAAATAGATATCCAAAAAACAGCTCGTTTTAAAGCTAGTATCCTGCCAAATATAGTAAGGTGTGAAATATAATCATTAATTTACAACATTAGAAGAAAAGCTGCAAAGTATTAGGACAAATTTGTGCTCTAAAGTAACGAGCACAAAAAAGTTATCATTAAGGATGGAAGTCTGGATACCGAACATATGAAGTTAACTAGTCACGTGTTATACACATCGTGTTGTTTACATCAAATCAAAGTTCCGTTCATATGACGTCTTTCATTTTCTATACGAATCTGAAGGTATACCAGTAAAGTAAACGAAAGGAACGAAGTTTGAACATCAAAACATTGCCTCTGTGCTTCCGCAGGTTTGAGATACGCTGTGTAGGACTACAATGTTTTTTTTTTTTTTTTTTATTTTATTGGTATAACTTCAGGTTAGTATATAAAACAGTTGAAAGCTCCTCGGGAATTAGTATAAAGAATATGATGTGCATATCACACGTAGTTAATTTAATACGTTCGGGGTTTAATTTAAACTCTAATTATAACCAAGCCGCTGATTTTTAGATTCTAAAAATTAAAATTGGGGTTTTTAAAATAATGGCTTAGGTTGTCATAGGCTTTAGAATGTTTAATGCATGAAAGTATATGTTTTCATGCAAAACACGCAACATAGGCTATTACTAATATTCATACACCTTTGTTGTAGTAATTGTAAACCACTTATTAATTCTTTTAACATGGCACTGAACAATGAAATACTTAAGAGAGATTTTCAGGAGTAAACTCTCTTTTGTCTTCCGCTGAAAACCTGCGCCGGATATCATATGATGTAAGAGGCGCAAACTTCATGTCGGCAATTTCTTTAGGTTTTCCAGAGTAGCTCTTACTGTAATTTTCGGACCACAAAGAACACGGCCTACTTGTTCTATCCTCTTGAAATCTGGATTGCGTGCCAAAATAGCCTGCAACTTCTTGGCAATGGATGCCCCAACTGATTCAGGAGCCATTTTGTCCTTCACTTCTTGTATCACTTGAAGCACTTCAGTCATTGGCAGAGTTGTTTCTTCCAATTTTTTGGTTAGAAGGGAAAAAAACGAGTCTTTGTGTAGGTCAACTCCTGTACAGCAGAACTTGAGGGTAGCGCTTTCTTAGTATTTACAATTGAGATAGTCTTGCGTTCGTGCAATGCATGCATCAATAACCGCCATAATGCCCTCATAATTTTATGCATACTATATTGCAGCTGAAAGCCAGACCCCCCTCACTATGTCGCTGCAGGTTATGGAGGGAGAGACATTGATGGCAATTCTCTGTGAAGGTAACGATTCTGCAGAGTGTTTTTAAAATCTTCACTGATTTTCTTCAGCTACTTTGAGAAGCCCATGAGCTAGATAAGTGACTTGGAATATTTGAGCGTGGAAAGCCTTCATACACTTCATGCTTTTAGTATGAATGTCTGTCATCAACAACAACTTTTCTTCTTGCTCTACATCTGGTCAAAGGACCTTCAATGCACCCCTCACCAAAATGGCTACAGTAGAGGAATTTATTTTCATACGTTCTCTGCACAGAATGTGAGATTGCCCACGCTACGATAGCCATGTATCTGCCTCAAGCGTCTATTGTTTCATCTACACATAAACAGGTGAAATGGTCAACCATTTTTGCTCGCATCTCTTCAGTTGCTGGGACAAGAAGTTCTTTCTTAATTGTACTCATTTGGTATTTTCTGTTGAGGAATACTTCTGGAGGACTGCAATATGTATATTGACGGCAGTCAGAACTCACATAGGTGCAAGTTAAATGTGTCTAACGAGCTAGTGCCCATCTTGGAACTTACGAAACTCTGCTTTTGATTAGATCTATTGCTCCTTTTAGCATGCCAAAAGAATAGCCTACTTCTTCTAATCCTGCATCATTCGTTTTTCTGCTGACACCTATGAATAAGGAAAAAAGTAAAAAATGGCGTAATACGTCCTCCAAAAAATACCTTTAATACCAAAAGGTATTAAGGTGCCAAAAATATTTACACACTTCAAGCAAAGAAAAAACTGTGTTAACATAACATAACAAAATTCACACAAACAGAAAATGATGAGCACTAATCATCTTAGACTTTTACAGCTACAACAGTTGCTCAAAATGCCCACCATCGGCGTCGATACACTTCTGAGTACGTTGAACTACTGATTGAGCAACGTTTGCAAAAGCATCCTCAGCGATTGCAGCACATGCCGTTTCAATTTCTTCCCGAAGTGTTGTCAGTGTAGCTGGTTTTCTGCGGTGTACAACATCCTTAAGAGTTCCCCATAGGTAGAAGTCCAGCGGAGTTAGATCTGAATCCGGAGAACGCGGTGGAAACTCAATCGGACCTCTTCGTCCTATTCAGTGCCTTGGATAGTGCCTTTGGTCCAGTGCGCGGGGCATGTTGCTGTGCGAGGTCTCCCAGATATGCCCTTGTGAACATCGCAAACGGTATCAGGAGTCTCAAATAGTCTGGAATACGTGCAATTGTTACTCGCGTTGGCGGTCTTTTCTGTGCACACCTTTGAACCTCAACAATATTCTCAGTTTTCCAATACCATTTCAAAGTTGGTTTTCTCTGTACCATAATCTTGACTCCATTTTGTTGTAGCAACGCTAGCATAACGTAATGTGAGTCATTACAGAACATCATACAATAATCTTGGCTTCATTTGTTCATTGTTAATTTACCTTTTACGTAGCAACGCTATCGTAATGTAGGTGAGTCACATCTGTTTACTGAGCATCACACTACACATTACTGTAGTTTTTCGGTTCGACTATGAAATATATTAAATAGATATCTACTGTGAAAGTGTGTGTACATTTTTTGCACCCTCGGCATTTTGGAATGCCATAAAAGGAAGTACAATAGCTTTAGTTTATTTTAAATATTTAATAAAAAATGCGTACATGCAATGAACGAATCTGATCTTTTTCTCACATGCTTGATAATGTATAACTTTTCCATCTACAGAAACGTTGTTATCGGTTCCAGTCCTTCTCGCAGTAGAGTACTTGAGAATTTACATTTAGGCGCGATTCCTTTTAATGTGGAAATTAAAATAGGTTTTATTGTGTGATATCAACACTATAACTCTGAAAGATACAGCTATCAAACTATTCACATCTTCGGTGGAGAATAGAACGGCTATGTTTCCATTTGTGTGATTGTTACTGGAATGGATTCATGTTTCTGCCGAATGTGATCCTTTATTTAGTTGCCGCGATATATTGAGAGCCTTACCTGTTACGATTTCAGGGATCGCCTGTTACTCATTTTTATAGCTTATGTTGCATTAAATTTGATAACTATTCCAATATTAAAATTAAATAATAGACCCAGACTCAATTTCCCAATTTAAATCTTTTAAGATTCCAACAGTCAATATTGGTCTTTTTAGGTCCTCTAGAATTTAAGTTTGTACATAAAATGAAAAACAACATTGATATTTTTCATGTATAAGCATATGATCAGAAACGGTTCAAACCTAAGAACCCGGGGCTTAGTCATCACACAGCAAGCACTCTCAAGTCAAAGTAGTACAGATGACTTCTCGCTCTACCCCGCACACTCATGCCTGAACGAACGCAACAAGAATTGCGTGATCCAAATAAAATTTAACAAAATTATATTTTATGGGATTACTTCTTGATAGAACACCAAAATGATATTGATATTTTTTGTTTCAAAAAGGAGCAATCCTTATAGTTTTTACTGTTTTCCGTGTGTAGAATAGTCAAATTTGAATTAATTGACTTATGTCTTTGTTGCAGTTTTACATTAAACATGACACATATACATCTATAGAATGTGCGCATCAGCTATAATATAAACTTTTTGGAAAAATTCAGTATTAATCTTTTAAGTTTGTTTCAATATATGTGATAAATTTATCGCATTATAAAAAATTTAACCGAACAAAAAAAAAAAAAAAAAAAAAAAAGGCCGTCACATTATCACGCTCTTTACATGTATTCATTTTAAAGGTTCCTTGGAAATAGATTTCGTATGAATTAGCCCTTAGTATATCTTGGATTTAGGATGTGTTGTGCAATAGTCAGTAGGTAAGGTGTTGGAATAAGCAGCGCTAATTTGGTTTCGAAAGTACTAATGACATATTCGTGTCCCACGTCACGAGAAATCCCCAGATATCAGATGTCATTGAAATAGAAGGACATTGGATTTCCCATCGCATTTCCTACATTTCCAATCCCTTACGGGACGAAATCAGGAAAATACAGGAGATAAACCGTACTGCTAAAATATCTGCACGGTTCTAAAGAGCAAATCTGCAATTGGATCTAGACAGATTGAACACACATAGGAGAACTTTAAATTTTTCATTTACGAAATAAAAGTAAAGGAGGGATGGCTTATGCAACACGGAAAATAGATTTTACTATTCATGATTCTAAAGGTCACTGTGCAAAATTTCATTCATAAGGGTCAAAGAGCTTAGAACTTTACAGGGAACATTTGCGTACGCACAGAAAGTCTTCTAAATGTAGTTATAATTTGAACCCAACTTCAACAAATTCTTATTTTGCTTGGTACATTCTCTGGTGACATTCTTACAGCAACAGTTTTATCATCACCAATCTTATCGCAACCTCATGCAAAAGTTTGAATTAGAATACCAATTTTATCCCACATCACCAGCATATTAAGCCCTGATGTACCACTATAGTTGGAAAACAAATTAAATAGATTACATCTGTTAAACATCCAAGTACTGAAACATTAAAGTGGAAGTGCAACAGTTTTTGATCGAGGCATCTTCGGTGGTAGTTTGTACTGGTGCTAAAATATATGAAGTAGTTCTTCTTGAGTGATATATTGCAGTAAAGCACAGAAATAAGCATATCACGTAGCGCGTGTAAAATAAGCGTACATTTCCCTTAAAATAAACTTTGTTTTCTTCTCATTTGACGATACAGCCCGGGGTGAGCGTTGGCCAGCTTGGGCGACCTCTGCATTGTCTACCTCCGTCTTACGACTTCATTGATAGAGGGCAGTATTGCAGGGGAATATGTGATTAGCTTGCCGGCTCTCCGCGCTATCACGCGGCTTTCGTAATGGAAGAACGCCACCTCTCCAATTGTCCTCATGAGGCTGCGTGGACGTCGTCCCAGACATCCATAGCTTAGAAAAATTCATAAGTAGGTACAGGGAATCAAACCGGACCTCACGACCAGCAGTCAGCAACGCTAACGGACCAAGGAGGCGATCAAATTTCCTTTTAGTATTGCAAAATATGTTGTTAAATTACACATTTGATTACAGCTTATTGAGAATAATTTACTTAATAAAAATATTACTTTATCGTCTGTACAGGTAGTACAAAAATTGCGGCACATTTAAATAATTGTAAATAAATAACCAAATCATTCATATGTAACAGTTATATGTAAACTTATAATTATTAAGTATTATGATTTTAAATTATATTTTATGTAACGGGTATTCGCAATAATTTCTAATATTTAAAACGATTTTATATATGCAATTTGAAATAAACAAAATATAATTCACAAAGAAAATAACGGGAGTTAATATGAAAATAGATTATTATAAACCAGTGTTAAAGCCATTTAATATAAATATATTCAAACCTGCTTCTCAGTAATCTCGGTTTTAAATAGGTTATCAGTGTTTTCAAGTTTTAGTTATACGTCACTTTAATCATAGTTAATATAACAGTACGCCATTGAACAAAGTTTACTGATTTATCGACATGTAGCTTATTCTAGAAAGAACTATCCATCTGGCTGTGGCCTTAATAAGGCGACAAACTGCGGTTTCGAATTTTTATCGCTGATTCGGGTCTAGCGGAGTAGGTTTATTTATTTGCTCGTACATAAGAGGTGAAAGATAAAAATATATATTTTTAACGAGACTCATACTCGATAACAATAATCTGCTTTTACCTAACGCCAGTATCATGTGACCTCCCTCCGTTATTGTGTGGTATCATCTTTAATATAAGCTTCGTTAATCAGCGATGTACGAGGGTAGATTCATAAGTTTCGATCTAACCATTTTCTAGGTATGATAAAGACAAAAACTCTATTTCACTTTTCAATATACTTACCCTTTATTGCAATACACTTCTAACATCTTTGAATTAACATTTCATTTCCCCCCAAAATCAGAAGTCTTGTCTGCAAAATGGGCATAAACAGTATATCCATCACTTCTTCATTACACTTTAAGTTTCCTTCCTCAAAGGTCCTTCTTGAGTTCTGAGAAGAGGAAATAGTCACTGGGAGCTATATCTGGGCTGTAGGGTGGATGGTCGATCTACTTGAAGCCACATTTCTTCACAGCTTCCTTTGCAACAAGAACTGTATGCACAGGCGTGTTGTCGTGAAGAAGCCTCACACCACCACTCAGCTTTCCTCGCCTTTTCTCTTTGATGGAAGTACGTAGTCTGTGCAATAGGCTGGTATAGTACTCTCCATTTACTGTGGTGTTCCTCTCCTTGAAATTAGTGAAGAGTATTCCTTCACAGTCCCAAGAGATTGTGGCCATGATCTTGATTGACTGAGTGACCTTGGCCTTTAGAGATGGTGCTCCGCCTTGTTTACGCTTTTACTTGTTGCTGCTTTTGAACTGAGGAAAAAAGTGTAGGCACCCATCTTGCACTAGCCTTATTCATGTTTAAATGTTCATGAATAATTCGAAGGACTGTTGTTTTAGAAAGGCCCAACCTTTTGCTATTTCTGTAACTTTGAGCCGCCAGTCTTCCATAACTTCTCCTTACACAAGAGCGACGTTTTCAGGAGTGAGCACTTCCAAGGGCCGACCTGCACGCTCTTCGTATTCAATGCTTCGAAAAAGTTTGGTCCATTCTTTTACGGTATAATATGAGGGAGATGCTTCCCCAAATACACCGTCCAATTTCATTTGGTGTAAGTCTTTGTTTTGTTAAGAACTTAATAACAGGTTGATTCTCCATTTGTAACACGTCACAATCTTCTATTTCTATTGCCTTCTTTGTGCAACTATATCTGAACAATTGAACACAGCGAACAGATAAGGTATGGCACCATATAAGGCTTTTGTGAAGGCGATAACCCTTATCGACGAGGCCGGAAACTTATGGACCTATCCTCGTATCATCAGTGTTCACCGCCTGTGGTGTCTCAGTAGTAAAAACGGCCGTTAAACGCCATTAAAAAAAATCACAGAACAGATTCTAATGTGATTATTCAACCTATGAGTACTTATTATCTTTGCTTCTTCTACATAAGTAGCAGTTATCTTTCTTTGGAATATTTTCAACCGCATTGTGAGTTACTTTTCCTCGCAATTGTGCCAGTACTGTTCCTCTTCTCACTGCACTATGACCTTGATTGAAAGTGCTATAAAAATACGTGAAGCATTTATATGCTTTGAATTTTTAGCTCATCTCTCTATAATCATGATGCTAGTTCTCGAGCCAGTTCCTTCAATATTAATTGTTTCCTGAATCCCTCTTTGTGAGATGTTTAGCCCACTGGTCATTAGTTTCACGAAACAGACGTAAATTATTATATGCTGCTTCGTTAATCAAGTTGATCAACATTCGCAGCATTCCTTGATGACAAGAATGTTTCCTTAAGCTTCCACTCATGCTTTGGTTGAACCATGAAATAAATATACACCTTCATGTTATGAAGTGTCGTATTTACAATTAAATTGAAACACAGTAGTAGTAATTCGAATGTGATAAATATCTAAATAACAAATCCAGTGTGCACGTGTACAATAGCAATTAATTGCCACCAAAGTTGATTTCTAATGAAAATGTGTACAACACGACAACAGTAAAAGTCGTAAAAGCACAAAATAAATTTCCCAATAATAAAAGAGATATAGAATATAAACTCTTCTTTGAGGTCAGTATTATGAACTGTTGATAAAATGCGATGTTCACGAATATTGCAGGCAATAGGAGCCTATTGATGCAATTTTACTGCAACTGAAGCATCTACAATTTCTTTTTTAATTGTGTAATCTCATCTTAAGTGGATATCTGCTCCTCTTCCTTTAAGAACCACTTTGACTGGATATTGAATATATTTTCATTGCAACACTTTATAAAATCACCGCATGGACTGTTTGCTATATGATCTCAGTGCCGAAATAATACTTGAATTTGTTTAAAGAAACATCCTGCAATAAAGGTATTTATAATGACTTCCGATGGTAGCTTTTTTATACCATATTCTGTTTCTTGCTTCCGCGCCTTAACGACCTCGAGCACCCGTGGCGATTTTCTGTGAATTTGATTGATTGTTTTCATATACATAATTTCTTAAGTTTTATCAATTACAGTACACTATTATATTACATAAATATAGTAAATGCATTGTATAATACATGTCTTAGAAGACTTTTATATCTTTGTATTAGTTAAAAATGCTTGCCTTTTCTAAAATGAAAATTAACTCATAGCCCTTGAATAAAAATATCAATTGTAAAATATTTTGTTTTGTAGCGTTGTGTGTAGTGATTTATGTATAGGTAGGAAATCCATGTTATAGCACCTACAAAAGTAAATAATTTAGTAAGCCTTACTGCAAAAACATTATGATCTCCCTAAGGCCAACCACTGAACTCCCACCCCATCCAACCTTTGGTATGCAACAGTTATAACAGTTTATGCTCATTAATATTTTAATTACGGCTCTAAAATAAAAACTAAATTATATTTATCATTGTCTTTTAAAGCAACGCTAGTTTTCAAATAATAAAAATATTTATTGTTTTCTATTAGAAGCATTATAACATTTACAAAGCCATTTTGTCAACCTTAATGGTCTACTGGTAACCATATTTGGCTTGTAGACCCAAGATCACGGACGGGTTCAATTCCGTCCAGAGTTGATGGGTTTTTTTTTTTCGGGCATAAAAATCCTAAGTATGGCCATGGATCCCGTGTCGTAGATTTACGGAAAGTAAAAGAACCTCAAGCCTGAAAGAAGAGGCCCCTGAGAAAAATTTATCGGCCGTTTCACGCTCTGAATTGAATGGGACGCTGATGAATTGAGATGTTAAAAGAGCGTCCGTAAATAAAACGATAAATAAAACCATTAAAACAGCATTGCTAAAACAGACGCTCCCGTACAGTAAAAAACAGTCATTACAAAAGCAATACGACGGCTGGAATAAATCAACTGTTGCATAGACCGTTTTTATCAGCAGTGCCCTTATGTCTATGATTATCCTAGTCGTTCGTTCTCCAGAGAACGAACATGAATTTTGTATTTGCTTTGCAAGTGTTTCTCATCAAGTTAATGCATCAGAGAATATTCGCATTTGCCATTTCTTCCGCTTTCGTTCTCTCAGCGTATTTCCAAATTTAGATGGACAGGCAAGAGTAAAGGAATCTGTATTAAAACAGCATATCTCATCATTTCAGATGCTGAATTTCTGCATTTTAAAGAGCACGTTTTGAAAGGGAACATGCGCACCATTGGTCTATTGTTTATTTATGATGTATACATTCATAATGTCCACTTTAAATATAAAAGATAAAATCCAAACGAAGTGTTTTAAAACAAACTGTACAAAATCAATACTATATGAGAGAAGTGAAAATATTTTCTGTTCCAAGAAATGTACTTCAATGTAAGAGCTAACGCAACTCTCAAAAATAAACATATAAATGAAAACACAAAATTATATAGGGGCATTCTGACTCGGACAACACGTTTAAAAAATAGAAATAATTTTTAAGGACAATGACTTTTTTTTAAGAAATAAAGCACCAGGAGGTAACAATTTTTGCAAAATATGAAGCTTCCAGTATTATAAATTTGTTTTGTTATAATAAATGTTAAATGTTTGGCAGTTTTTAAATTGAACCTTTGAATGTAAACATACCTGGAACTACTCATACGTACTGCAGAAACACAAATTAAACTTATATTTTACCTCCTTTTTGAGAGATTTTCTTAATGTTATGTAACTAATATACGGGTTTTTACAAATTTATTTTAGCGTTACGTACGGTGGAGGATGTTGACATATTCTACATGCTCAGCCTTTCTTGTTGAGACATGAACTCGCAATGTAGTTAACTGTTTAGCACACTCCTGCTGCACGACCATATACTGTGGGTAGATAAACTAGCTCAAGCGGAAGTAAGATGAATGATTCCCAATTTCATTCCGGATTTAATTTCACGTTTCCTGTTAAAGATACGAAGTAGGTCCATAATTTTCCGGCCTAACCATTTTCTAGGTTTGATAAAGACAAAAACTATATTTTACTTTTCAGTATAGTTACCCTTTATTGAAATACATTTTTCACATCTTTGCTTTAACATTTTAAACCCCCCCCCCCCCAAAATAGTCAGAAGTCTTGTCTGCAAAATGGGCATAAACAGCATGCACCATTTCTTCGTTACATTCAAATTTCCTTCCTCGAAGGTCCTTCTTGATTTCTGAGAAGAGAAAATGGTCACTGGGAGCTAAATCTTGGCTGTAGGGTGGATGGTCGATCTCCCTGAAGCCACATTTGTTCACAGCTTCTTTTGCAACAAGAGCTATGTCATGAAGAAGTCTCACACCACCACTCAGCTTTCCTTGCCTTTTCTCTTTGATAGAACCACGTAGTCTGTTCAGTAGGCCAACATAGTACTCCCCATTTACTGTGGTGTTCCTCTCCTTGAAGTCAATGAAGAGTATTCCTTCGCAGTCCCAAAAGTTTGTGGTCATGATCTTTATGGTTGACTGAGTGACCTTGGTCTTTAGAGGCGGTGCTTCGTCAGGTTTACGCCTGCTACTCCATTGATTCTCTTTTGGACAAAGGATCATAGTAGAGGACCATAGTTTCATCTGAGAAAGAGTTGAAAGAGTTTGCAGAACTCTTTCTCATCGCCACGACAGAGCTCCAAAAATTCCTGACAACAGATAACTCGTTGCTGCTTTTGAACTGAAGAAAGGAGTCTAGGCACCCATCTTGCACTAACCTTATTCGTGTTTAAATGTTCGTTAATAATTCGAAGGACTGCTTTTTAGAAAGGCCCAACCTTGCTGCTATTTCTGTAATCTTGAGCAGCCGGTCTTCCATGATTTCTCCTTCCACAAGAGCGATGTTTTCAGGAGTGAGTACCTTCAAAAGCCGTCTTGCACGCTCTTCGTCTTCAATGCTTTCTTGACCCATTCGAAAAAGTTTGGCCCATTCTTTTACGATAGAATATGAGGGGATGCTTCCCCATGTACACCGTCCAGTCACTGTTTAATTTCATTTGGAGTAAGTGCTTCTTTTGTGAAGAACTTTAATAAAGCTCGACACTCCATTTTGAACATGTCACAATCTTCTACACATAACCTTCTTTATGAAACCATATCTGAACAACTGAACACAGTGGAGTGGAAGTTACAGCTGCAATCATTTACTTAACTTAACACCAGATAAGGGTTTTGTGAAGGCGATAATATTTATCGGCGAGGCCGGAAATTTTGGACCTATCCTCGTACCAGTATGTGAAAAGTGTTAGGTATTTTATTGTATATGAGTAAAGAATCAACATGGGCAGTACAATTAAACAAAATTATTAAATTCCAAAAGCAACTCTTTAGGCGAAATAATATTTAATAAATATCTATCTAGAGCTAAAGGCTTATCACGAGCTTTCACATGTTAATTTCTTTGAATATGTAATCGCATTCAAAAGCATTTAATTGTGGATCTCTAGTTGCAGTTATATGTACATTTACCTTACCTTTGAATCCAATTTTTTGTTTATTAATCTTACTTCAATTATTTCATAATCTCAATTTGAATGAATAAATGGTAACAATTACACATAGCATTTATTAACGCTGTACTCTTAAGAAAATGAGTTTTAAATGATTATTTCAAAATATTTGAGTTATTTATTTCGAAAGTTTAAAAATATTCTTAACTTACTATCCTACTACTACTAGCATAGAAAGTATTAGTGGTAAATTACACGAATTTTGAAGGAATGGAAGGATTTTTGCTGTCCGGTTTTACATGGGTTGACCCATAGTCATAAATTACAATTCGGCTGTTAGTTTATATTTTTTACACGTTATAAATGATCCAATATTTAAATTATTAACATTTATGAAACTTACTATACACATTGCGGCAGGTTATAAGGGTTGCAAACGCAGGCTTCCTTCAAGTATTCCGATTTCCATGTTGTTCTATCGTTACCTTCATCTGAGTTCACCACAAGGTTTGTAGTTAGGTATAAAATGATTGCCCATGCCCTCTTGCCGCCGACTCGTGGAACTTCAGTGCCGTCCAGATAAATGACTTTACTTTAGCATCAAAATAATTTCTTTGTTCCTTTCTTCCGTGCCTCAACATTGTTTATAATTATTATTTATTTTTTTAAAGAAGATGTCGCTTCTCATCTGTATTCCTTACTGGTGCCCTAATGGTGTTTAACACCCGTTTTTACTACTGAGGCACCACAGACGGTGAACGCTGATGATACATGAAATGAAATATTAGGAAAGGATTTTTTTTTTATGGAAGGAAACGTTCCAGGCCTACGTTGAAGGTACATCCCCGGCATTTGCCATTTATGAGGACTTAGGAAAATCTGGAAAAAACCTCAATCAGGGAGGACGATCCTGGCGGGATTCGAAACCTAGATCTCCCGCTCACAAGTCCGTGCCTTAACGACCTCGGCCACCGGTGGTGGTACACACAACAGTAGTTGCAGGCATTCAGTTATTGTATTCTAATTACTTAGCATTCATTAGCGCATGCACGAAAGGCATTAATTTATAATCGCATGTGAACTTTATATGCATTAATCTCCCTAAATTACTCAATTAAACCGCTCATCGTTGTTGTGTTTGTTGGTTTTATTTTTTTTTTTGTATTTTTCTCCCATTAGTTTCAATTTTTTTTGGAATACAGATTTTAAATAAGGAAAGAAACGTTCTTATGAAGAACGCACGTGCTTGAATGCTTAGCGGATTTAATCCAGAGAATTCACGAAAAAATTAAATAAAGATATAGTTGATAATAGAACTGTGAGTATGGACTGAAAAGTTTTCCTCCTCGACAATAGGTGATCATAAAGTTATCCACCTGTCTTAAGCATTCGTTTGAAATATCAAGTCATTGTTTCAAATAGTTTATTTAATACATCTCTCTAAAGGAAACATGTTGTGAGTATTCCACAAAATGGATAAACTTTGAATATCGTGCAGTGATAAAGTGCCAAAGGGAATTCATACCAATTTTATATCATTTTCTGGGGACTCTTTTCCTTCGTTTCCAGTCAGTAATATTGAACTGCTGAATTTAAACATGACTAGATTTGAAGATGACCCATGTGAAGGACGTTTAAAAAGTGCAACAACAGCATTCATTGAAGAAATATACGACCGACAAGGTAAAGTGGGTGAAATTAACTGAAGCTAAAGATATTTTAATGGGACATGTAGTTATAAAGAAATCGACGAAATCGCTTCGCAGTCATTGTATAGCCGAGAGTATAGTTAGTGTGTTCACTTAACTACCAAACCGCCAAGGGTGGCCGAGGTCGTTAAGGCGCGGACTCGTGAGCGGGAGGTGGGGTTCGATTCCTACCAGGACTGTCCTCCCTTACTGAGAGTTTTTCCAGGCTTTCCTCAGTCATAAATGGCAAATGCCGGGCAGGTACCCTAAACGTAGGCCTGGAACGTTTCCTGCCTTAAAAATATTCTTTTCCAATATATTTCCACCGCCTATGGTGCCTCAGTAGTAAAAACGAGCGTTAAGCAACACTCAAAAAATAAAATAAAAAATAAAGAAAGAAATTAACCACCAAGGCAGCACACTGCAAAATCCAAATATTAACATTGGTGAGTGGATTGCCTTCTAAAAACCTTTCGAAGGAAAGTAGGAGTACCAACTTTTACGTGTGCAATGCGCATCAACCTAGTGCGGAAGAACTTGTCGACAACCTTTATTTTACACGGAGAAAAAGCTTTGTGTCATGCTTGCAAACGGTAAATACGAACACATTCTTATGAATGATGTTTGAAGCAACATCATTATCTGAATCGTAATAGCACTCAAAAACATTTGTTCAGCTCCAAAGTAAGTCAAAGTCGGTTCCATCTGCAGGAAAGGTTTTGGCATCGCCTTTATGGGACGTTGAAGGAATTTTACTAATTTATTATCTTCGAGGAGCAACACAATTACTGGAGAGTACTATTCTAAGCAAACTAGATGGAGCAGTTCGTGAAAAAAGACCCAGTTTGCAGAAGGAAAAAAAACACGTTTCATCTGGACGTGCTTTGCTTTAAAAAAGCCTGTTTTAGTGATGGAAAGAGTGAGCAATGTGAAATATGGATTGTTGGAGCATCCACCCTACTCCTCAAAATTGGCTCCTGAATTCCATCTGTCCCCAAAGCTGAAAACCTTCGTTCCTGATTAGGTTTTTATGAGGCAATTGGCGCTGTAAACCCTCCGGAAAACCACTTCAGTAATGTATTTATCTGTATTAAGTTTTGATTATGTTGAAAAATAAAAATAATGTTCAATTTAAAAACTCATTCCTTCCGGGAAGTTTTCAGACCGCCCAATGTACATTTTTTCCCCTTCGTTATTACAACTACATGGATTGTTCTGCCCACTTCTATTTCTTTCTTTCTACTTCTCCAATCAAGGGGCAGCTAATAAACCAGTGGATATGAAGTTATAGGATGAGATAATAGGAGAATTGCAGAATATGAAATGAAACAATCAGTAATAAGCTAGAGTAATGCGAGCAATCGTTTCGCCACAGCAATTCAGAAAAAAACATCTGCACTGGAATCGATATATTGGAAAACAGTCGCGCGTCGCGGTGATAAAATTATAATAACAATTGCACATCGGGACATAAAATTTTCCGTATAGGCGGCTTTGATTGTTTGGAACTTATACTGTGTTGGTTAACGTATTTGCGTTTGCATTTTAAGGGTAATAAGCGCATTAAGGGGAGATGCAGATAGGCTCTGTTAGTTGGAAATGCCGGTCATTCTGTTATCTATCTCCTGTTTTTGTTTTTGGTACTACTATCTGAAGATGATATGAGAAACTATTGTTGACGGCATGATTTCGTTATACTTGAAGCACTGAAGCCGTTAGACATAATTTTTTGCTTTCGTCATTTTTGTTATATTCTTAAACATCAGCATGATGCCGTAAACATTAATGATTATTTTTTTAGTCTTTTGTATATTAGTTTAATGCCGCAAGTATTATTTATAAATAGCAATCAGCTGTATATCACTGTCATGTCATCACTCATTAACTTTATATTTTCCAATAAGCCAACAACAGCAACATCCGACCGCCAATTCCTTGATGTAACCGCAAGTACCCTTATATGTAACGTGTATATTTTGACATTTATTTGCTTATCTTGTCATAACAGTGCAGTGCAGTGCAGAAAGTAATTATCTGTCCTGGAGCCTATTTAAATAAAAACTGAGGCACAAAAGGACAAGGCAGATTATCCACAGTTCACTGTGACTTAAGAGTTTCAATGCAATATCTGCTGTCAGACATTTTCGGAGCTATGCCGTGGCAAAGAGAGAGAAGTTCTGCAAATCATTATTAAAGAAGATGAAACTATGGTCCTCTACTATGATCCCTTGTCCTAAAGAGAATCTGCATTGATTAATGCAGTGACGTAAACCTGGCGAAGCACCGCCCATACAGGCCAAGGTCACTCAGTCAACCAAGAAGATCATGGCCACAATCTTTTGGGACTGTGAAAGAGTATTCTTCATTAACTTCAAGGAGAGGAATATCACAGTAAATGGGAAGTACTATGCTGGCCTACTGCACAGACTACGTGCTTCCAGCAAAAGCGAGGAAAGCTGAGTGGTAGCGTGCGCCTTCTTCACGACAACGCGCATGTGCACAGAGCTCTTGTTGCAAAGGAAGCTGTGAAGAAATGTGGCTTCAAGGAGATCGAACGTCCACCCTACAGCCCAGATCTAGCTCCCAGTGACTGTTTCCTCTTCTCAAAACTCAAGAAGGACCTTCGAGGAAGGAAATTTAAGTGTGACGGAAAATTGATGGATGCTCTTTATGTACCTTTTGCAGACAAGACTTCTGATTATTGGGGGGGGGGGGTTGAAATGTTAATTCAAAGATGTGAGAAGTGTATTGCAATAAAGGGTATCTATATTAAAAAGTGAAATATAGTTTTTGTCTTTATCATACCTAGAAAATAGTTAGGTCGTAAACTTATGGATCTACCTTCGTAGAATTTTTGCGCCGAAAAAACTCATCTATCCTGGCCGGGATTGAACCCAGGTCCTTGGGTTTACGAGGCAAGTATGGTTACTCCGACCACCAGGACGGAGATTTGGCTTAGGTGAAAATAATTGCACGCACTTATGTACTCGTTTCCTATTTTGGGTTTGTTTTCAAATTTTACCGCGGATTCTATACCTGAGATGCTTTATTTATAGCTCATGGAATAGAAGCACGCTGAAATCTTTTTTAATGTTTATCACCCAACATTTGAAAGTGCAAAGCTAAGAGATGTAAGAATATTAGATTCAACCCGAACGAGAGTCAGCAGTCTATTGGATTTGAAACGCGAGGTGTCTATTGTATTACGAGATTCATAGCCCTTAAGCAAAATAACCGTCGTCGAGACAAGTAGCACAAGGAGAAGAAAGTGCCTCTCAGAGTGTCTGTTTAGCAGCTCCAATTTATATGAAGAAATTTAAGCACGTCTCGAGCCTTTGATCCCATGTAGGGCGAGGTGATTAAATTTTTCGCTGTAGAAAGTTTCTGAGAAGCGACGGCTGCTCGTGGTACCCATGCGGAAAACTTCCAAGACACCGCGGCGGTTAATCATAGTAATTTGAAGGTGGATGTTAAACCGCGGTGCATGCTGGGGGGAGCTTCAGGAACAGCAATTAACACAATCAAGTCCACAAGTGCACCAAGAAAGTTATCACATAATGACTCCCTACCGTGTGAATACCAACCTGAATGCTTGTTTGCTTTATTCAGTATGATCATGTACCGTGCTTCCGTTGTTATGTTAATAAAGTGCACGTTCATGTCTAGTGAAGTTTTTCGTGATCAAAAACCGGATATTTGAGTATGTTTTTTGGGAAAGAAGGAAGTATTACGTCATTGCTAATGATTTGTTGATGATTAAAAAAGGAAGTTTATAAAAATGATGCTTATATATGTATCAGAAGGGGTTAAATGTAAAACGTATGCGCGAAAATGAAAATACAATAATGAAATATAAAGATATTTGTTTGCAGCATGTTACGAAACCCGTTAGATTAATATATGACTACAAAAGGTATTTTCTGCTAAAGAAAATATTATTTAGAATCGCAAACATGATGAAGGCAGACGTAACCAAGTAAACGTCTTATAATATGCGGTAAATATGCAGAATAAACGTATTATTGATAAAAAGAAAATAAAACAGTGCTGTTTCTTGATTTATTTATGCAAATATTTTAGTTAACCATAGCTCTAGCAGAGTCGTTCAAAATACTTTACGAATGAGTTGAGAAGAGCGTGCATGTGGGCCTTTGGAGGTGCTCACTCCGGAAAACATCGCTCTTGTGGAAGGAGAAATTATAAAAGACCGGCGGCTCAAAGTTACAGAAATAGCAGCAAGGTTGGGTCTTTCTAAAACAATAGTCCTTGGAATTATTCATGAACATTTAAACATGAATAAAGTTAGTGCAAAATGAGTGCCTAGACTTCTTTCCTCAGTCCAAAAGCAGCAACGGGTCATCTGTTGTCAAGCATTTTTGAGCTCTGCCGTGGTAACGAGCTGCAAACCATTGTTACAGGAGATTTAACTATGGTTCTCTACTATGATCTCTTGCCCAAAAGCGAATCAATGGAATGGCCTAAAACTGGCGGAGCACGGCCTCTAAAGGCCAAAGTCACTCAGTCAACGAAGAAGATCATGGCCACAATCTTTTGGCACTGTGAAGAAATGCTCTTCATTGACTTCAAAGAGAGGTACACCACAGTAAATGGCGAGTGCTATGCTGGCCTACTGCATAGACTACGTGCTTCCATCAAAGAGAAAGGGCGAGGAAAGCTGAGTGGTGGAGTGCGCTTTCTTCACGACAACACGCCTGTGCACTCAGCTCTTGTTGCAAAGGAAGTTGTAAAGAAATGTGACTTCAAAGAAATGGATCATCCACCCTACAGTCCAGATCTAGCTCCCAGTGACTATTTCCTCTTCTCATATCTGAAGAAGGACCTTTGAGGAAGGAAATGTGACGAAAACGTGATTCATGCTGTTAATGTCTATTTTGCAGACATGACTTCTGACTATTTTTGGGAGGGGGAATTGAAATGTTAATTTAAATATGTGAGAAGTGTATTGCAATGAAAGGTAACTATATTGAAAAGTGAAATATAGTTTTTGTCTTTATCATACCTAGAAAATGGTTAGTCTGGAAACTTATGGAGCTACCCTCGTAAATGCATAGTGAATGTCCTTTAGTAAAAAATGTTTTATGTTTGTGCAAACGCCCCAAACTTTAGCCGTAATTTGTATTATACTAGTCTATGTGTTATAGAAGATTACAATTGGAAAATTTTGTTCGAACGTTGAAGTAATTACATATTTAATAATTTGTTGTGCAATCGAATGGCTTTTCGCGAACAAGAACTTCGCGGACGCGTAAGCAGTTGCAGAAAAGCAAGAATAAAACACATTCCATACCCAATTTCAATACAAAAATAATTTATTTCCCTCTGGGTTCCGAGAAAGTGTCTGTTTGCAAGTAGTGTGCAACTTTCGAATTATAAAAGATTATTATTATTATTATTATTATTATTATTATTATCATCATCATCATCATCATCATCTTCATTGATTGACTTTATTTATCCTTTCTACAGCCAATCAAATGAAGTTGTCGCGGAATCAAATGCATATTTTGCAGAGCTGAAGAAATTACTTTCTATGGATGGGATAAGAAAACGAAAATCACTAAAATAAATGTATTTTTGATGCCGAGAAATACTTCCCCCCCCCCAAAAGGAATTTCTTCTTTATTTTTTCATGAATATATCGAATGCAAAGAAAAACCATCTTAAAATGTGCTTTTAAACACCTTTTTTCGATGTTTAAAGATATTAATTATTTCGGAAGACACATACGTTTAGAGTTTGATTAAAGAAAATATTTTATATTTTAATTTGAAATTTTTTAAATTTATTGGAATGCTAAGAAAAATACAATTTTCACATCTGGCGTAGAGTGTTTAAGGGATTTTTTTTTTTAATTATCACTTTTATGATATTTCTCAACATTATCTCCATCGAGGGCTCTTATACTTTGCCCATCAATAGTCTAATGTTTCCAACTCGTCGGGCAATTAGTTTTATTAATTTATTTATTGTCGTTTTACTGTATTGGTCTTCTTGCGGCGTCTGTAAATTATGAACTGAATATTTTTTTTCAGAAGTGTTTAACGCCTGTTTTTACTACTGAGGCACCATGGGCGGTGGACACTGATAATACATGACAAAATGATATATTGGGAAAGGATGTTTTTTGAGGAAGGAAGCTTCCTTAACACCTTCGACGACCTCGGCCAGGCGTGGCGATGTGGACTGGATATGGTCTGTAGGAATGAATAAAATGAAATTAATTAATGATGGCGCAGAAGAACTCAAGAGTCCTTTGTGCCTTAAAAGTTATTTGACAAAGAAAAACTCCGAAAAGAACCTTGCCAAGACAGCTCGACCTGGCTTAGATCCGAACCCAGGATTCCGGGCTAGTAGTCGCAATACTATCACTGGACCACAGAGGAGGTCAATTAGGTTTTGTCACACTCTTTCAAATGTTATTGAAATCGTAGAAGACACCCGCATGCGCATTCGACGAAAATTTCTTCCCTTCGAGACAAACTTTGAATTAGGGTTGAAACTAAGGACTAACTAAGAAACAGGATGAATGCCATTGCGACTGTCGATGTGTGGGACGGCGCATTGGGTTGGTGAAAAAGTACCTAATGCTTTATGCGCTAATCTTGACCATTTCCCTCCAATTTATCATACAACAATGCTGCAAACTAGGCTTTATTATTGTTTAGCATTTTACAGCTAATGTAGCATATTATTTCTTGGAGGTAGGGCTTAGTCATCACTTTTCCATTCAATAAAACAGTCAACTTCTTTTAGCACAATTTAAACATTGGTTGTCTTGTGTTTTGTCTGCAGCTTTAACTTAGCTGCAAGTGGAGCCAGGTTTCATCCATAACCACGTTGCTTAAGTTCAACAATCGCGCGCTGTTTTTTCATGTGCATTTTTTTTTTCAGCACATTGTGCACTCGTTCGTTCGAGATACACTTTGGGCTATTTTACGCACAGTAACATATTTTTTTTTATAACGACAATTTTTGTCTCTGAATTCTTCATGGTGAACTATATTGAGCATTTGGAATGCGCCTCATCTTCGATGAACGTACGACCACGTTTAATGGTCTTCACTGCTGATGCAGAGTACTTGTCCTTACTCGCAGTACAAATTCTAGAGCGGTAAAGCTGCAGTCACGAGCGACAGCGGAGAGAGCCGAACTCCTCAATCTCGAACGGGAGATAAGTTCGAGTGACGGGGTATAAAATTGTAAATATTGCATGTATTAATTTTTTATTAAAGATAATATAACTATTGCGTTGTTCGCCGTAACTTTCTGACTGAATGTGTTGTTCCTTATTATAAAAATGAGTTTTTCGCCTTTTACCACGCGTTGTCTATTGGAATTCGCAATTCATTTATATATATGTACACACACTAACCTTAACGCTATCCGGGCAAATCCTAGTAAACGGTGAACCCATTGGTTTGCTGCGGCGAGCTACGGCTTGACGGTCTATGCTCGCCTCCTTTTCGTACATATAATTTGATGTAGGTGGGTAAATCACTGTAATTTTTATCACGCGTTGTCTTATTGGAGTTCGCAATTAATTTATGTATACATACACACTAACCTTAACGATAACCTTGAGTAAATTCTAGAAATCGTTGAACCCAGCGATTTGCTGCGGCAACCGTCCTCCTTTCGTAAATGCAAGTTGATAGGGGCGGGTAAATCACTATAATGGTGGCAAATTCCCCTTGATTGCAACAGAAAATAAAATTCGTAAATATCACTTTATAGCCCATTATGTGCGTGATAATGTGTTAGGGAGTAAATGCTTGTAATGGTGGCAAATCTCCTTTAACTCCCGCTGAAGTTTCAGTATGTGAGGATTCGAACGCACTATCTTCATAACTATAGCATGACACTCTAACCGTTTAAGCTATCATAGCTATATCTTGAAAATTGCACTACCGTTGGCTTTCTCCGCTATCGCTCGGGAGTAGCTCGGGACTGCAGCTCTACCGCTCGAACCGAATTTGTACTACGGGTAACGAAAACTGCAGATTCCCCTCTCCATCGAACTCGGCTTTAATCGCAGCACGGAAGTGGGATTGTTTGTTACCGCAGATATAACGATAGGGTAGTCTATTCAGAAGACTATCAAACAACTGCATATCATATCTGGCTGAAACTTTGTCGTGGGCCGTTAGCAAATACATTATTTTTTCATTCCAACCGTCTGCTTGTATGACAGATATTTTTTAAATTGGTTATTTAGCTCATGAATCATTGACCGTGCCGGTCTAAGGCTATCGGGAGTTTCAACCAATCACAGCTGTCTATCATCACAATTTAATCGTTTTCTTTTTTATCACTTTTTTCATCCCACTTAAGTGCAATTGTTTTTTATACAAATTCATCAGTATTATTCACTTAAATGTTTTTATAGCTTTTTGGCCTAAACTTCAACGTGCACAGAAATCAATAATAAATAGGCATTTTATCTTGAGATAATACGGAGCTCGACTAGTATTTATTTTGACCGTTTAACGAATAAAATTAAAAAAAATCAACTATTATATCCAGTTCGATATATAAATTTCCGCTAACACGTGCAGGTTGGAATTAAAACTATTTACCTTATAAAACTTTTTAATTTTTTCAATTAAACTCTTTAGTAACAAACTGAAAACAACTGTAGCGGCGGAAATTAAAATGCAGGTCTGAACATTCTTAACAATATATTTGATTTTTATTATTTTATTCGCTGATATAATTTGAGATGCAGATTCTCTCAAGATAAATTCTGGAGCTTTGTTATATTACTAAAGAAAGAAAATTATTTATCTTATACTTAAATTAGAAAACTGTAATGGATGTAGTCTTGGGACATGTGTAATTTTAAGGGTTAAAAATAGGGGTTTCATTTTATAAGCAGCAGTGATCTTGTATATTTTATAAAAATCCACAGCGTCTAATTTTCTTTTTAAATTTTGAATTTTCAGAGAAACACATGTTTTAAAATGTGTAAACAAGATAGTAAAAGAGCTATTGTCTTCTAGCCACTTAGTTCATATTTCAACATGGTATCTCAATGAAATCATACAACATTTAAATTTTGTATTTGTTATGAATTTTCTAGATCTATAACCCAAAATGGATAAAGATTTTTTATTTCTTTCCTTAATTGTCATATTGAAAGCTTTTGCCATTTGCTGTGGGATTAGAAGGTATGTACTCCCTGCAGGAGCTGTTGTGGGATCCAGTTAAAAAGAATGAACGTTTCCAGACATAGTGAAAACATCTGGTTTATTAGAATGAGAGAAGAATGTAAGAATGATATTTTAACTTCACGTTCAATAATTCATGCTAAGAAAACACATTCCATAATGTATATCTTTTTTTAGAACATTTAAAAATCACGTTTCTCTAAAAACTCAAAATTAAAGTGAGAAGGAATGAATTTTGAAAATTATCCATTGATGTCAGGTTGTAAAGTCCAAATAAGATTCAAAATGACATCATCATATCTGTAACTGTCATAGTTTTGTAGTAAGTATAGAGTGGTCAGAAAATGTTGAGAATTTTAGGCAAAAATTGAGAATTCTATGCGTCCAAAAATAGTGGTTAAACTTTTTTAAAAATAAAAATCTTAAACTGGCGTTTTAGCACAGTCGGTAGACCATCTATCTTTTGTGCTTGAGAGTCCCGCGTTTGGTTACCGGCTGGACACAAGAAATCATCTTTGATTAAGGTGCCTTGTCATATCTGGATCTTGTTTGATGCATGACTGTGTGTGCGTGCATGGTGCGTTATTTAATAACCAGTTCGCCGTTTTCAAGACTGCCATTAGGCAAATACCTCAAGTATATGTCATATACAAAGTGCCCAAGTATAACAGCGTAATAATGATACCTTTTAGATTAAAAGATAAATATTAATTGACCAAGCCATTAGTTTTTATCATTTTATTAAAAACTCAAAATGAGTACCATTAATATCTACACATTTAACTACTCTTTTTCGAAGAATTTCTCAACATTTCTTATATATGGAGTGATATATGGAGATTCACATATTTAATGCTGTACATTGTCTTTTGAAGAAGCTGTAGACATAGTTTTCTGTTTAACGTAGCCCCATAAACATGTAAGGTCATACAATAGGTCCAGCACGTCCAATCGATTTATCGAAGAATTTGTCGTTTAACAATTGACTTCAGCGTCTTGAAGAGTGTGGCGGTGCCCCAACTTGCTAGTATCGCATTTTTGTTTGTACACTTAGAGAAACATTTTCCAATGGTGTAGATTAATTCATTCCTGATAGTTACCAGAATTTTAAAATAATCCTTTCCTTCTAATGGTTTTTTCCACTTATTTACAAACTATATTAACTACTATTTCAAGCATATTAGGCATAACTTCTCAAGATCTGTTAAAAAAATATTTTAAACAAAAGTTGCTTAATTTATTGAGAACTATCTAAATATCTAAAAATAATATCATTCCATTTAAAATTCTGAAGTTATGCCCTCAGAGCACCATAAAGGAACCCACTTAAGTTTTACCCATGGCTCTATTATGAAGGCGCCTTCCTGCAACAAGTTTAAATAAATTCATCATTTGATTATATTGGTATATTTAAGAGATATTGGCCATTCTGTAAATTACTTAACATCAGAAAATGACACCTACAAGTGGCGCAGAGTTAACTAAAAAATAAAATCTTAAAGCATGTTAACCTATCTTTGGCTATTTTTACCTTATGATGGCCTATCCTTGCATTGTATCGGCAAAATAAGGCTATGATAGGCTGAATTGTGCCGCAATAAGGAATGCACAGAAAATTACAATTAATTTTCATGTATTTGTTGATTTGACATCTATTGACCTGTGAGCATTGTCCTTATACTTACCGTTTATTTATTTAAATTACGTTATATCTTCGAATATTAAGTAAATTACAGCTCTGCGTTTATTTTGTTATTTTTTCCCAAAATTGAGCCATTCACGTATACAAGAAGAAGTGCCTTATTGTTAGAAATGCATATATTATAATTCTTTTAATATTCCATTTGCATTTATGTTGTTTGGTGCAGCATTAATAATGCCTATTTTAAGTATATTTTGATTCTTTATAGAACTAATATCGTAACCATAAAACATTCTACATTTTAGGCAGATTTTCTTTCGTTTTCAACTACTGCAATGTACTGCTGAACAGACGATACGAGTATTGAAACTGTATACGAAAGTTTTCATTACAGAGCCCTGTGCAAGAAGCAAAACAAGCATTTTTATGTGTGTGTGTGTGTGTGTGTGTGTGCGAGAGAGAGAGAGAGAGAGAGAGAGAGAGAGAGAGAGAGAGAGAGAGAGAGAGAGAGAGAGGTATGCCGCACATATGTCGGGGAGGCAAACGTTTGATCTGCTGAATTGAGGTTCCCTCAGGGCTCTCCTTTGTTAAAATCCAATTCCAGATGATCATATTGGCAGCGGCAGCTCACTCTAATGTTATTAGACTTTCTAAAGCCCTCTGCTCACTTCTTGAGCATAAAGCTTTTATGTACTATTGGGGCTCGAACAAATAAGTTACGCTAAATTAAAAACAATCATTTTATAGTGCACACGTTTATCGTTTTGTGCGCTTTTTCAATATGTAGTATCTTTTAGTTTGTTTCCATAACAACATCAGCTTAGTGTTTTCCGTAATCGCATGGAATAATTTTTCTGGTACGAAAACGCTGTTTATATTTCGAAGAAGAAGCAGAAGGAGAAAAAGAAGAAAATTATACAGCCGATAATTGTAGCAATGAAAATTTATTTCTTCTACCTAGAACAAACACACATAATTTATAGTCATTTAAATGCAATTTAAGAAGACGCAGGTCCTAAAAATATAACGAAAGCCCAATTCTTGAAAATTAATTTTCAACCGGTAACGTATGCGAGGACCTTTGTTGTTTATTTGCATACTCAATTTATTGGAGGGGAGGGGGTGAGCTTCTATACCACACTAAAGTCTTAGTGTGTCTGGTTAATAATACTGTCAATAAAGTTGGTCCATATTCTTTTATTCTTTGGTTTTGTTAAACAGTTCAAAAACAATATTAACATTTAACGAAATAATTTTAATCTGTTAAAAGTGATTGAAAACAGTAGTACGTTTAATTTATAAATTCATATTATCTTTGGTATATCTTCGAAAAGGACTTTGATCAAAATTAAAAAAAAAAAAAAAAAAAAATACATTGTATTAAAATGTACACCGCAAATCTAAACAAATAGGGTTAATCAAAAAGAACTCTTCTCTCATTTTATTTCTTATCATACGAGGGTATGTCCATGAGCTTCGGGTCTCGCGGATAAGGATTATCGCCTTCACAAAATTCTTATCTGGGTAGCTTCCGCTATGTTCAATTGTTCAGATATACTTGCATAAAGAAAACTATGTGTAGAAGATTGTGACATGTTCAAAATGGAGTATCGAACTGTTATTAACTTCTTCACAAAAGAAAGACTTACTCCAAATGAAATTAAACAGCGATTGGACGATGTATATAGGGAAGCATCTCCCTCATATTCTACCGTAAAAGAATGGGCCAAACTTTTTCGAATAGGTCGAGAAAGCATTGAAGACGAAGAGCGTGCAGGTCGGCCCTTGGAAGTACTCACTCCTGAAAACATCGTTTTTGTGGAAGGAGACATTATGGAAGACCGGCGCCTCAAAGTTACAGAAATAGCAGCAAGGTTGGGCCTTTCTAAAACAACAGTCCTTCACATTTTTCATGAACATTTAAACATGAATAAGGTTAGTGCAAGATGGGTGCCTAGACTTCTTTCCTCAGTTCAAAAGCAGCAACGAGTAATGTGTTGTCAGGCATTTTTGGAGCTCTTGTCCAAAAGAAGATCAATGGATAGGCGTAATCCATTCGTAATCGATAGGCCACAATCTTTTAGCACTGTGAAGGAATATTCTTCATTGACTTCAAGGAGAGGAACGCCATAGTAAATGGGGAGTACAATGCTGGCCTACTGCAAGACTGCGTGCTTCCATCAAAGACAAAATCTGAGTGGTGGTTTGCGCCTTCTTCACAACAACGCGACTGTGCACACAGCTCTTTTTGCAAAGGAAGTTGTGAAGAAATGTGGCTCCAAGGAGATCCACCATTCACCCTACAGTCCAGATCTAGCTCCCAGTGTCAATTTCCTCTTCTCAAAAACCAAGAAGGACCGTCGAGGAAGGACATTTAAGTGTGACGAAGAAGTAATGGATGCTGTTTATGCCCATTTTGCAGACAAGACTTCTGAATATTTGGGGGGTGGTTCAGTGTTAATTCAAAGATGTGAGAAGTGTATTGCAATAAAGGGAATTATATTGAAAAGTGAATTATAGGTCTTTATCATACCTAGAAAATGGTTAGGCCGGAAACTTATATACCTACCCTCGTACTCTTCTTTTAACACTATACACTTATTCCGGACATTTTCTACATTTTTTTTAATCTCTCATCCATAAACTGTCTTCAGCTTTACAAAATATGCATTTGTTTCGGTGAGAACTTTTTTATTTGGTGCGAATTTCGTTCCTACTAGTCATTTCTTCATGTTGGGGAACAGGAAATAGTTCTAGGGAGCCAAATTTTGTAAATAGGAGGGATGTCATGTTAAATTCAATAATTTTGAGATCACAATCACAGAGTTTGCGCGGGCGCGTTATTGTAGTGGTACTTGACTTTTTTCTTCGGCAAATAAGAACGATTCTTCTTGATCACGCCGTTTAATTCCCTCAGAAACATAACGTAATATTCACCAATTTTCCAAACAGTTCATTAAAATTAACGCCATGGCAAAACACATTTGACACTGTCTTTCTTGCTGAGAGCATTGTTTTTTGTTTTCTTCGATTGCAACCACTGTTTCCACTGCAAGTAGCGGTGGATCCATGCTTCTTCGACTGTGAGGTGGAATTTATGAAATGCCGCCCCCAATTAAATTAGAGTTATTAAATTAATTAGCTTTACATAACTTCCTTATTACAGTTATGAGTGCAGTATCAAAATGTAGTATGTTCTGTACATGCATCGAAATGTGATTTTCTTATCAGGAAACACTCGCTATTTTCTGTATTTGACCTGAAAACGAGAACAGAAAAACTTATTGCCCATCATAAACAATATTTGTGAAGATGACCCAAGAAAGCTGCGAACTGATATTTCCTAGAGAATTTGAAAGTATAGTCCTTGAAAAATATCTTTATTTTGTATACAGTTAGGAAGCTGTGTTTTTTGTTATGTTAAGTAAGGGCGGAAACAATAAACACACGAGGGTGAAAAGACAGGCCAATAATCTCTCTAAGGGAAGAAGCTAGCAGCTTCAGTTGATATCTGCATGCAAAAAGTCACGTAGGTTACATGATCAATAATATAGCAGGAAAAAAAAAAAGACCGTGGGGTAAAATATTACCCAATAGAAACGCGAAGATGGAAGAAAACTTTCTAGTTTTTTTTTTTAAATCATATTTCAAAAGAATTAAGGATATATTCGGGAGACCGGGAGACTGCCATGTTTATTTAGGCTTGTAATTTTGCGGCCTAGAGTCAGTTGGAAGAGGCAGTGGGGCATTAGCAGTGTGGAAGATAGTCATACACAGTTCAGTCTGTGGAAGAGAATCTCAGAACTAGGTGAGTTCAGGGTCAGTCCTAATCAAATTAATCATTATAGTTGTATCAAGTTGTGAACATCTTGGTCTATTTCATTGAGTTAACCGTAGGAAGTTTTACAATTATTAAAGTGCATAAGACGTCGGAGTGATCGCCTTAGTTAGTGCTAAAGTGGTACATATTACCCAAGGAGTTCTCCAAGCAGTAACGGTGGCACATTTCAGTGGAACAAACTTAGATAATAAATCATGCTACATATCATAACAATACATATCTTGTTAACCACCTGATTTATTCCCTCACTCCTCCAATGCTATCTAGAAGATCATAACAATATTCCAGCCGAAGAGTATCAACAGTCACGGCAAAACTATAAGTCAGCGGAAACCAATCATCGGAGAGGATGAAATCAACATTACCCCTGAGATTCCAATTATTAATCAAAACAATCAAATTAAATCTTTTCCAAAATCTTTCCTTCCATTCTACGTACATAATATAACACCCTCTAAATATCGCTGCAGCTGTCTCTGAAGTTCTTTTGGTCAATCAGCAAATGCGCCACACCCACCACGCCAATAGCTTTTACATTTGCAAATGATTGTGCAAAATATTATGCATCTGGTATCCAGAAATGCCCCCAGCTTCAGCTATCTTCCGCATCTTCAGTCACCAATTGTTCAGCACCACCTTGACAGGACGTTCGGAAGGTCCACATCGCTTGTGCTCATTCGGCCACAATAAAACCTCCAAACTATTTGTACACAATTCTAAGTGAGGGCACAGATTCGCCGTAATGTTTGTCCAGCTTAATTTCTGTGTTAGTTGCTCCTTTCAGAAAGTGATTTTTTATTAATCCACGAAAGTCGTGTTTTTCTATTTAGAACGCATGTTTACAACTTTAAACAGGAAAATGGCTCTCATGCACGGACCAAAGCTTGTTAATTGTTTATAACCATGTGCATCAACCCTCAACAATCATCACATTGCTAAGGTAACATTAAAAGCGATCTAATGCTATCACATTTTGTGTTTGCACGGACTTATTGAACAGTCTTTGTAGTCACCGAAGCTATTCAAGCAATTATCATATCGTAAAATAAATGTGCCGAAGCGGTTTAGTGTGGTAGCCCACGTTGAGTGCCAAATTTTGAAGTGGTTTATTAGATTGATTATGGGTCGCCTCGGTGTTGTTGCCCAAGCTTCAATGACAATACTTTCTCAGGGTGAATTCGACTATTTGGTTGACTGGTACTCGACGGGAGTGAGAGAGGAATTCAGTAATGTAAATAAACAAGGGATGAGACACAATCCAAGATCTTTTGCGTCCTCTGGTGTTTTGCATACACTAGACTTAGTTACGCCGAGACAAACTTAGTTGCAGCGTGTGAAAGTTACAGACGAGTACCGCGGTGCGTAAAACTGAAAGTCATTTATAATAAGTACTGCTAAATATATCATGTCACGTGTAGATCTTATAATGTGCCTGAACAACGTTGAACTTAACAACTGCTTCTGCGAATTGCGTAATTGAATCGAACTGAATGAAGAAATGCATCTCTTTGCGTGTAGAACTTAAGACTGCCTGTCCCAATCAAGCAACCGCCTCCTTATATATATTAAAATCAAACAAAAATCGTTGGCAAACCTCGCACCTTTCTTTAAAAATTTGAAACATACATCTATATTGGCTCGTTAAAGTTCATCTGCCATGAATGAATGGTATTTAACGCCCGTTTTTACTGCTGAGGCACCACAGGCGATGGACACTGATGGTACACGAGATGAAATGATAAATTAGGAAAGGATTTTTTTTTTAAGGAAGGAAACGTTCCAGGCCCAAGTTTAAGGTACCTCCCCGGCATTTGCCATTTATGAGGACTGAGGAAAACCTGGAAAAAACTTTAGCCAGGGGTTTGGTCTTGGCGGGATTCGAACCCCAGACCTCCCGCTCAAGAGTCCGCGCCTTAACGACCTCGGCCACCCGTGGCGGTTTCATCTGCCATACGTACCATTTGTTGTTATTTGAAAGTTTTAAAACTTATTCGACATTGGCCAGTTTAAAAGGCTAGCTGTGCAACTACTGGTCGGAGTCAAAGCCCTTTAAGTCCTTCCTATTGTAAAAGATATGTAAAAAATTGTATATGGCCCTCTCGGCCTCCAAGCTACGGTAAACAGTTAACACCAGATACTCTCTCTTTTGTTGGCACCAATTTACAACAGTAAGTTATACTTTATTATAAAGATATACATGCACGGTGTCTGTATCACTAGCATCATACATAATAAACTATGATTGTATATACCAGACATATTATATTATGTTTATATTTTAGTGGCAATGGGTTGTAAGTACGTTTCAGTGCATACGTTAGAAGCGGGCATCCTGCTCATCCAGCCATTTCAAAACTTTGTTTAATAGGTGGCGATTGTCCACCTCGCAATTTTTATTTTTAAAAATATTTTGCCATTATAATTATTATTATTATTATTATTTTAATTTAATTTGTTCAATTTTTCCAAGTCTGTGGTAAGGGGAATATGTTCACAACATCGCCCAATAGGTCATTTGTAATTCTTCGACCTTTTGCAAATTCACGGCACCATTTTCGCATGTTTTGTATGGGTATCACAGCCGTTCCATACACGTAGACCATCATATGCCTACAGGTTTCATATTATCTGCCCACAGAAATGGAATCCCTTAACCACTCATTCAGTAGTCAGGTCATTTATGATTCTCGCTGCATTTCTTCCTTTACTGTGCGATATCGTATTTGACAGTGGGACTGCCACTTGCAAGTACACAATTTGCAGCGAGTAATAGAATAAGAAACTTGGTTTTTGAGTCATCTTCATAATAAACATAGAGAAAACAAAAGCAGAAAATATTAATAAACAACAATGCAGTGCCTAACGTACTCTTTAATATTGACTTCCGAAACGGAAACGCGTGTTAAACTAGAAATAAAATTTAAGGAAGACATTAATTTGAAGTAATTTACGTATTATATACCCACTGCAAGCATTTAAAAAATAGTAACTTGTAGTACTCTCCTTAAAGTGCTTATATTCTGGAGAAAATGCATTAAATAATAAAGAATGTGTCAAAAATTAATTGTTTTACTGCGAAATAAATAGAGGAAAGCACATCGAAAAAATAGCAATTCAGAATTTTAAAAATCAAAATTATGTATGATATTCTAGCTATCCTAAGAAGATGCTTTTTTTAAATGATGTTTAGCACCCGTTTTTACTACTGAGGCACCACAGGCTATGAGCACTGGTGATACATGAGATGAAATGATATATTGGGAAAGGACTTTTTAAGGATGGAAACGTTCCAGACCTAAGTTTTAGGATACCTCTCTGGCATTTGCCGTTTATGAGGACTGAGGAAAATCTGGAAAATACCTCAGTTAGGAAGGACGGTCCTAGTGGGTTTCGAACCTCAGACCTCCCGCTCACGAGTCCGACCTCGGCCATCCGTGGCGGTAAAAAAAGAAAATGATAATAATGAACAAGAATACATTTTAAACAAATGTTGTGCTGCTAATTGCTTTATTATATGGTAGCAAACAAAGAGAATGCAAAAGAGCACAATTCACAGAAATTATATTTTAGAAACAAAGTGTTGCGCCGAGTTGGATCACTTTGAAAGTGAAGATATCCGGAATACATTCAACAAAGGAAAGAAAATTCAATAGTGCGGCAATAACTGTTTACAGCATGTAACACGATGAACTCCACTAGACTTCCCAGAATAGATTATGAATATACAATCAGAAACAAGAGACATATGAAGGCCGAAGAATGGTGCTGCGAAACCGAATTAAATCGCTGAAATGGGAGGAGCATAAACATAAATAAAAAGAAGGTAGTCATTCATTTATAGGAGCATGCACAGATACTAATGTAAAAAATTAAATAAAAAGGAGTGGAAGAGGAATGTACACGATGTTAATGAATAGCATCGCACGAATAGTGTTGGTTATAGAGGAGTGCTATACAATACATTTGAGGTAGAAAAACCAATGGTCTACGAAGGCACATTTCTAAGTATGTAAATCCGAAATAATGGGCGTTTGGTAGCGATAGTCAGTGAAAAGTGATAACATGCGTTGTAGTGTACTTAGGAAAACGAGAGATAATATTTCATAGCAGCGTTTTCAAATTGTAGCGTAATTAACATCGGAACCAATCACATTAAAAGATAAAGATGAAGATAGCCTATTGTTTCTCATAAGGGCGAAGGACTTCTAACAAATAGGGAAAGCTCAAGTGGTGAGCTATTACACGCTTGTTGTTCTTATGATGTTTAAGACACTTGACTGATTTGTTCTTTGGTTACTCCATTTCTCACTGCACTAGTTGCTTCTCGAGAGATTTCCATTTTTCTCTTCTTCTTGCTATTCTTGACCAATCTGGACCTGCATGTCCCTTGAAGAGGTCTATTCATCTTCTTCTGGGTCTGCCTTGTGTCCTTTTTCCTATCCGGAGATCCCACATGGAGATGTTATATGTCCATGTATTGTCGTGCATTCTTGCGATGTGACCGCTCCATTGCCATTTGCTTCCGGTAGCTATTTGTGCGATGTCTGTTATCTGAGATAACTGGTTTATTAATACAATAGGCATTTTGTCCTTCAAAGTTATTCCCAATATCTTGCGTTGCATTTTTCTTTGGCATATTTGAATTTTGTTCTTTTGTTTTTCTGTTATTGGTCGTCTGTCACACGTATAGTAATACAGGTATACACAGTTTTCGAGCGTCTGTAATCTGATTTTCTTAGTTAGTGTTTGGTTGAACAATATAAACTTAAGGGCTCAAAATGCTCTCCAGGTTAATGAGATCCTTATTTGTACTTGTTTTTCCATTTTATCATGGAAGGAAATCTGTTGTCCCAGGTATGTGTATTCGCTCACATATGTGAGGATTGTTTTATCTATTTTTATTGGGGTTTCAGGTCCGTTTGAAATTAAATGCGTCTTCAGTTTGTTTAGTGATAGCCCTGCATTTTTACTATACTCACATAATTGTTCCAGCATAGTTTGTAGTGCTTTCAGTGTTTTGGCGATAGACCACATCGTCGGCAAATCTTAGATTTGTTAGTTGACTGCCGTTTATGTTGACTCCGAAATTATTATGCCAGTTCATTTTCCTGAATATATACTCCACTACACAAATGAAGAGTTTGGGAGAGACTGGATCACCTTGGCGAACTCCTCTTTCTAGTCGGAATGGTTGCCCTCCTTCTTCTGTTTTTACTTTCGCAAAACTTATTACTACAACGACCATTAAAAAGTTAACAGATTTAGTGGACGATTTAAAATGGCTGGTGAAACATTCTCTACCTAGATTCTAGCTTAGCGGATAAGGTGCCTGACTTTGGATAGGTTCAAGACCTGAGATAGTGTTATTTCTTCTTGCATATTTTATAAAGCAATCTAAAACATCCTTCTTCATAAAATACGTACCAACTTAATAAGCAGATTCCCTTATTTATTCGAATATATACTAAGTTATCCCTCTCTCATAAAATATGTACTAACTGAATACATATGCATCGTGTCCATTATTTTATAGTTCGTCCGTAAACATTTGTTATCATTTCTGTACCATCAGCGCACAAGGATACAATAAGTCAATATGTTGCATAAAATAAAATGGAGCACAGGTTTGCTGGGCCCTGTTCCACAGAAGTATGGTCATTACAAATGTATGAACTTGTAACTTGTAATTATTGATAAAATTCTGTTCTGCACAAGTAGTTTACAACTGTTTGATTTGGTTTATTTATGGACACTCCTCAATATCTCAGGCCTTCAAGGGCTTCTTCTTTCAGGCTTGAGGTTCTTTTTCGTGCCGTAAATCTACTACACTGCATCCCCGGCTTTACTTCTCTTCCGAAGGAAGCCATACTTACGATTTTTACCTCCTGGCCGGGTTTGAACCCGCGATCTTGGGTTTATAAGGCAAGTATAGTTGCCACTACACCACCGGACGGACACTTTTACAACTCCATACTTACAAGTGGTTTTTCGTTGTTCTGTTCCACAGAAGTATTAGTCGAGCACGGTAATTTGTATAAATTTCTCTACAAGAGTAGAAATATTAGGTAATGTCAAATATTGTATTATCTTTTTAATGATTTCGGGAATCAGTTGATGCAAATGTGCTAAGCATTAGCGTAAGTGATGATACTGATGAATAGGAAGGAATATGTACACCTTATAACTGATATAGGCGTTTCCGATTTCAAACCAGCATCTTAGTTAATGTTTTTTTTTCATGTTCTTGGTGCATGCCACGAAAATAATTTCTGTTCATTCTTCATTCTCTTCTAAAATAATCTCTTTTGACACAATTTAAATTTTTTTTACTTATAATGAGAACGTAATTGTCAAGCAATATAAACAAATAAATAAATATAAATGACCAAATTGACTAATAAAATAAATGATCGAGAGCAATCGGGAAGCTCCATTCTTCTACCAACTCTCGACGACTGAAATTAATGCTCCTAAATATAGCTGTATGGAACCGTCGTCTCTAAGTAGATTATTACACTGGAAAATTGATAAATGCATATTAAAGTATTTAAAATATCATATCTCAGAAAAAATGCAATAACCATTTATCAGGAATGACCATAATCCTCTCTGTATATTAAAATCCCCAAGGAGTGGACATAACCTAATTTTAGATTCCATCTTGCTCTTATATGACGTCAATTTTTGCAAATACTTAACAAGGACTTTTACTAATGCACTTGTATGTATTAGAGCATACTTTTTGGAACATAAAATAATCCCTGAACATAATCGTAAAAGCCATGTATATGGAGAAGCAGGAATTCCTGCGCTGCAGAGAGTATTTCCTCAACAGATGTAATTTCGAGTCTGTCGATAGACGTATGCGAGAAAGGGGCCATTACAGCTGTGATGAGATTCGCAACAGACCTGGCGTACTCGGCAGGATATGAGAATTTTTTCTGCTTTTGTACCATGATGTGGAAGATCGACACTGAGCAATTTCTACTAAACCTAAGCTCTTTCTTTATTTTCCCTTCCTTGTCTCTTGGTAGTGTATTCCTTTTTCTGTAATGATTGGTCATGTGAAATAATACTTATGTATTGCAAACATTTAAGGAGTTGAATTTATTCCATTTGTCAATATATGGCCCCTGCCCATCTGGTTCACTGAATATTTGTTGCTCCCTTTAATTGCACTGTAATGCATTTTACGTGAGCATTGATTATGTAACCGCGAATGACAATTAAATTAATGAACTTCGTTTAAATGTTGCCAGAATACGCAGTTATTTGAGCATTAATTTTAATAAAAAAGTTTTTAAATAAAATTCTAATGATACTTTGACCCTGTTTCTTTGATTTTAACCACACTCGTAACCTAAACGACGCTTCGCAAGTGTTCTATTCTATTTGAAGCAGATTGGCGTGTTAATGCTTTAGAAATCTTAATCCATAACTTTGTATTTTGAATATGTGAATCATGGCTTGTCTTGGGCCCTTCTGCAGTTAAATTTGTGCATTGTTATTCATTTACATGCTGTATTTGCCAATCTTTCTTGTAAAGAAATTGGGTTATATTCTACATGCTATTCCTGCACGAAATCAGAATATTAATTTTGAAAGCACAAGGACTCGATTCAAACCAAGGTTTCTACCTTGTGTCGCCTGCAGTTCTGAAACAGCAGCGTAGCCCACCCTCCCTTAGACGTTTCTTTACAAAACTGTATTAAGTTCTGTGTTGCAGCCGAGAATTTCATGCACCGAGGTTAGAATACAGATTTGGTTCTGTAGATATATTGATCCCCAGTTGCAGTCGTCCGAGGAAACCCTTATCGTGATAGGAAACACGCTGACTCGCAAGTAAGCTAATTTTAATATCCCGTCAAGCTGCGGAATATGAAGATGTGTAAATCTGTTGCAATGAATTAACAGATGACAAGGTAGAGTTATACATTTTAGTAATCTTGCCTTTCATGTGGGATGTAACTGTTAAAATGTTTGTTTGCCTAGCAGCTGTGTTGGTATACGAGGGTAGATCCATAAGATTCCGGCTTAACCATTTTCTAGGTATGATAAATACAAAAACTATATTTCACTTTTTAATATAGTTACCCATTATTTTGCAATACGCTTCTCAAATCCTGAATTAACATTTCATCAAAAAAAAAAAAAAAAATCAAATTTTATCTGCAAAATGGGCATAAACAGTATCCATCACTTCTTTGTCCCACTTAAATTTCCCTCCTCGAAGGTCTTTCTTTGAGTTTTAAGAAATAGTCGCTGGGAGCTAGATCTGCGCTATACAGTAGATGGTCGATCTTGAAGCCACATTTCTTCACAGCTTCCATTGCAACAAGAGATACACAGAGAATGGTAAGCGAGAGGATCTAAAAGGATCAAACCCACATTCAAAAGGAGAGAGTTTTTTTTTTCGTGTGCACAGGCGCGTTGTCATGAAGGCACACACCACCACTCAACTTTCCTCGCCTTTTCTCTTTGATGAAAACACGTAGTCTGTGCATTAGGCCAGCTTAGTACTCCCCAATTACTGTGGTGTTCCTCTCCTTGAAGTCAATGAAGAGTATTACTTCACAGTCTCAAAAGATTGTGGTCGTGATCTTCTTGGTTGACTCAGTGACCTTTGCCTTTAGAGGCGGTGCTTTGCCAGGTTTATGCCACTCCATTGATTCTCTTTTGGACAAGGAATCATAGTAGAGGACCATAGTTTCATCTCCTGTAACAATGGATGGCAGAACTTCTCTCTTGTTGTCACGGTAGAGTTCCAAAAATGCCTGACAACAGATGACTCGTTGGTGCTTTTGGACTTAGTAAAGAAGTGTAGGCACCCATCTTGCACTACCCTTATTTATGTTTAAATGCACATGAATAATTCGAAGGACTGTTGTTTTAGAAAGGCCCTACCTTGCTGCTATTTCTGTAACTTTGAGCCGCCGGTCTTCCATAATTTCTCCTTCCACAAGAGCGATGTTTTCGAGAGTGAGCACCTCCAAGAACCGACCTGCACGCTCTTCGTCTTCAATGCTTTCTCGACCCATTCGAAAAAAAATTTGGCCCATTCGTTTACGATAGAATATGAGGGGGATGCTTCTCCAAATACACTGCTGTTTAATTTCATATGGAATAAGTTCTTCTTTTGTGAAGAGCTTAATAATAACTCGATACTCCATTTTGAACATGTCCCAATCTTCTACACATAGCCTTCTTTATGCAACTATATCGGAACAACTGAACACAGCGGAGCGGAAGTTACAACTGCAATTATTTACTTAACAGATAAGGTAAGACACCAGATAAGGGTTTTGTGAAGGCGATAATCCTTATCGGCGAGGCCGGAAACTCATGGATCTACCTTCATATTCCTATCTTCTTAGGCAGAATATCGATACTCAGTTTTCAAAGGTTTATATCTGCTTGTAGACTTGTGGCATACCATTTTTTCAGCACCTAAAAATAACAGTGTACTTAAATGCCTGTAGTATTTTCAGGTTGTAACACTGGTTCTCGTTTAACGTATTATTTTCATCTCTCTTCATTGATTGGTGAGTATTCTTATCTACTAAATGGGCCAAAAGCTTGGAGAGTAAGATTTCATCCGGCTGAGTGCCTGTGAAATCACCATTAAAAAATCAGCGCCGAGAAAGCTTTAAATCTTCAATCATAGATGGTTATTTCCACTGATACCTGAAGCAAAAACATTTCCTTTCTTTTCGAAACTTATCTTTTGCACCACGTTTACAATTTATCTTCGGACTTTTTTCTTCTACAAAGACCACTGTAGCGAAATAATAACATAAGCAGGAGAGGAATTGGAACCACTGATAGATTCATATGTCATAGATCTTCAAATTTTAAAAGAGAATACACACTTTCAAACCTGTATAATCACAAGAGATGCAATTTCTACTTTATAACATCCTAAATGGAAAACGTATTAATTAGTACCTTCATATTCCAAGATTAGTTCTTATTGCTCATGACTTGTGATAACACACAAAGATGAGAAAATAATACGTTGACCTTTATTTTATGTTTAATCTACAAACTTTGAAATTACTTTTCACTCTGAACAACTTGGTTTAACCACCGATTTGGAATGTGTTATAGCAAAAAGTATAATTAATGTACTTTTAAGGCAATATAACCCAAAATAATCGTACTATTTTAAACAATTTCCAATGGTATAATTAAAATTTAAGAAGAAAATGTAATGTCAGTTAAAGTACAGGAACATTAAGTAGTTTTTTCTTTCTTTTATATTTTAATACTGTATGATAAATCCTTCGTGTTGAAAAAAAAAAAAAATAAATCAGCGAAAATCTACGTGTCAGTCGGAGAACTTCGGAGTTGCACGTAAACACTGTATCCACAAGCGCATGCAGCGAGTGCACACGGAGTGGGCGCTTTGCTTGTAAACATGGTCACAATCATAGACATCTGGAAAGAGAACGTTAGGGTATAGTAGCGATGGCGGAGTGGTTTAGAAGTCATTGCTCTCCTGCGTAAGCTCCTGGATTCAAATCCCACACTACATTTTTGTTGCATTTATTATTATTATTATTATTATTATTATTA
Source organism: Metallyticus violacea (assembly GCA_030762175.1). Lineage (NCBI taxonomy): Eukaryota > Metazoa > Arthropoda > Insecta > Mantodea > Metallyticidae > Metallyticus > Metallyticus violacea. The sequence continues at coordinate 118,036,418 of CM060831.1, forward strand.
TTATTATTATTATTGGTTTTATAAGTGATATTTTAACGTATCATTTGAGTTTTATGACATTATCTATGTACTCACAAAAACGTAATCACAAACTAACGTATTCTTTACAACAACTAAATAAATACACGAACAGAAAATTTTATCTGTTAAAGTGAAAACACACTCAGTATGTGCAACTGTCCTTAATCTTCGAGCATAGGTTTATCAGATTTCTACAGTAGTGTGAACGAAAGTCTGCAACATCTCAGGCGTCTTGAATTTGGATCCTTAAGCCATCAAGGAATGCACGTGCAGCATAATGCATTTAGATAGAGAAAACACTGAAGGAAATATTATAACATATTAACGTTAAAGCTTGCTGTGTATGGGAAACCGTATTACGAAACTATTTTCTCACATGCTACAGATTATTTTTTTTTTTTTTTTTTTTAAAGCTTCATGCCAAGAGGCAAGCCTGCTCTTTTAACCATGACATCACTGCACACGGTGCCACAGAGCTAATACAATACGCATTTTTTCGCGGGTGAGGGGGAGTATTGTCGGATTAGTTTTCATAGTGCACTGCTCATGTAAAGTTGTGTGCGGAAGGTACAAGATTGAAGCAGGTATAGAATGGAGAGAAGTGGGATGTAATGCAGTCGTTCTCTTGTTCTCGGGGCGCGAAAGTCTTTTCTCCGTGTTCACCGAGTCCTCTAATTGCTGTCTCTTGTTTAGCACGGCGAAAGCGAATGGAACCATTATCTTGCTAACGGTTTTGATACGTGTGGTCTACTCAGCTCTCAAGTGTAATGGAATATTGAATAAACTGAGTTCATTTACGGAACTGGTCTTTCGTTAGAAAGATTTAGAGGAAATTTACGTAAGTATTTCTCAGATCTTCTAAGGAAAGTGATTGAGTAGACACTAAGTTTACGAGGACAGAGGGCTTTATCATCAATTGGAGGTATACCTTTATATCGTCTTGAGTAAACAAAGCAAGTTTCGAAGAAATTTTTAACTGCCGCATTTGCCTTGTAAGATAGGCTTGAACTGCGTTGTTTACTCTCGTCTCACTGTGGTTACATTTTTATCTTCACCAAGTAACAAAACGGAATTTATAGATTTTATCTTTTCTCCAATATAAGTTTTTTTTTTCTGTGCTAGATAACAGCTATTTGGGGAATGTTTGTTTCTGGCGCCCACTGTGTGTTTTGTGTAGTCTGTAAAGTGGCATTTCCTCGGTCATAGAGGCGAGGTTAGTATAAATCGAGCTGAATGCAGCTCTAGTTTTGCAAGAAGTCCAGGAAATCTGTTCATATAAAATTTGTAGTACTAAAAACTTGCAGCACTTTTCAAGTTACGAGGTCATTGTACAAAGCGAGGTATATTTCTCAATCCGCAATTTACAGGCACTGGTAGCCGAGGTGTTAAGGCGCAGACTCGTGAGCGGGAGGTCTAGGGTTCGAATCCCGCCAGGACCGTTCTCCTTGACCGAGATTTTTTACAGGTTTTCCTCAGTTCTCATAAATGGCAAATGCCGGGGAGGTACTTAGGCCTGGAACGATTCCGTCCTTAAAAATAAATCCTTTCGCAATATATCATTTCATTTCATGTATCTATATATATTGTCGGTCCTGGTGGTGTGGTGTAGTGGTAACCATACTTGCCTTCTAAACCCAAGATCGCGGGTTCAAACCCGGCCAGGATCGATGGATTTTTTCGGGGCGTAAAAATCCTAAGTATGGCTTCCTTCGGAAGGGAAGTAAAACCATGGGTCCATGTCGTACATTTACTGGATGAAAAAGAACCTCAAGCCTCTGAGCAAAATTTGTCGGCCGTTTCACGCCCTTATCTCCTGATGACCTGAGATGTTAAAGAGAGTTCATAAATAAATCAATCAAAAAAAAAAAAAATCTCGTGTATAACCAGTGTCCATCGCTTGTGAGATCTCTAGCGAAAACGGGCTTTAAACACACTTATTCATTCAGTCCGGTTTACCTGGCGCTTTTTATCGTTAACTGTTTCAACAAAGTGCCGTTCGAAATAGATCCATGTAACGACGTTCGAAATCTTTTCAATGCATCGGGATATTGTCTATTTCATGAGTGTTCGCGTTAAATGAGGCCTATACGAACCTTAAAGGCAAAAAGTATTGTTCGAAAATTGCTGTCAGTGATTATACACAGTCACTATAATAAGGAAAATTAAGCAAGCAATGGTTACATTATTATCTTTGCCAAGGAACAAAAGCGAGTTTTAGGCTTTATTCTTTCTCCAATATTGCAATACCTAAATCTGTGACTTTCTAAGTGTTTTATCCTTTTTCTACTTATCTAGTTATTGTTATTTTAGTTACATTGTTCATTGTATTTATTTTTCATTTATATTATACAGATATATTTATATATATAATGCACCGCCTTTAACTCTAGTAGATATATATCAAATATTTATTAAAAAATATGAACTAAGACAGGAAGTAATGAGCTCACAATTTACTTCATATGGAACAGATGGCTGAAGACTATTTGAAAATTTGCAAAGGTAAATGCTGTGTGAGACAGCTACTTAACAAAAATCCCCATAGAATTCTTACCATTATAAAAAAAAATACAAATTATTATAAAGTATAGGAAGGTTACAACCATTTGTTTGGCAGAAAGTGAACTATATATTTCAGGTTTCACGTGATTAATCAACTGTGTCCCAGCAGCAGCAACAACAACAACAACAACAACAACAACAACAACAACAACAACAGGATAAGGGCCATCATATCTTAATTTGCGTTTTGTTATAAATATCTAACAGTTCTAGATGCTTAACTTTGGGGGGGGGGGGGGGGGGGGAATTGAAACAACAAAATTGGGCAACAGAATGTAAAAGAAAAGTAGCCATGGTTATGAAAATATAGTGGACAGCATTAGCACAACCCTTTATATGAAAATATGTTCAGTTACACACATATTATTATATGGTAATGTCTTTTATTTAAAAATGCGTTAGAAGTCAGAAATTAGTTACCACAGTGCAGAAGTCAAAATACAACAATCTCTAATATTAATACCTTGGGTATAATTAATAATATGTAGAACACATTAACATAGAGCAGTAATATTGTCTACATAGTAATTATTAATCTTTGAATCATTACACATCAAGTACTAAAATAGAAGAAAGAAGAATATAGTGAGTCAAGATTCAATAAAATATTTGATCTTTAGTGCTGAAATATGCATGTTCTTCTTTCCTCAGTAGTGTTTAGATGATATAAAATGAAAAATTAAAAAATGCTCAACTCAGCATTGTTATTTTAAACTTTTTCATTTAATCCCTTTATGTTATATGTTAAAATAATAGATGTGGTATAAATATAATTGTAAAATTAATTAAGTTCATTAAATTAATTATCTTTTTGTATAAACTAAATTAGATATTTATTTAAAAATAATTTTGAAGTGTTACAATTATTTCATAAAAACTGGGAGGGGGAGGGGCTGGGTTAGAACTGCCTCAGGTTTCTGCTTGAAATCAATAGACCTAGGAATAAATAAATGTGCATTAAATTGCATGAGAAAAATCTGTGTTCATGACCCATCCTTTTTCTAATTCTATATCAAATCATCAAGCAGCTGTTTCATAAGCTAAGGGACTTTTTTAAGTAATGAAATGGTATTGAATGGAGATTGAATTAAAAAGTCATAGATTTTGATAGAAACACAATAAAAAGTCACTTCATGGACCTTAAAGTTTTTACAAAAATTTAATTCAATCATTTGAGTAATTATGAATTTAATATCCATAAAAATATTATAGCATATGTTTTAAGTTGGTTCAAATAATGGCTGTCAGTGCATTTACAGGATTGGAGTTCACTCAAATTTTTGGTGATAAATAGTATAGAATTGATATCTTGAAAAAGAAAAGTTATAGCTCTTACAAGCAGTAGACAATTCTAATACTACATAAATTCCAAAAACTTGATATTCATAAAAATCTGAGAATGAAAACTAAGTTGAAATGGAATTACATTACTAAAACACATTTAGAAGGGAATGTTACTTCAAATTGCTATGTGTGATCTTCTACTTTTCTTCTGTTAATATCAATTGTGAATTTTATGAGAGGAAAAATGACTGAATTTGAAAAGTTTTAAATAGAATGTTAATTATAACTTTGTTACATTGCAGGACACCAGGGTAATGCAGGACTCGAGCCATGACCAGTCTGCTGCAGCTGGACAATATACAGGACTGTATTGGCAGTGCCACAAGTGAACAAATCACAAAACTATTTCCTAAGTGTCGTCCCAGGGATATCAACCTTAACCCCCTGAGCAATCAGCAGCCTCTTCCACCAGCTTCTCCAGTGCAGCAACAAGATGACCAACATGATCATGATAACAATAGTTTATCCCTTGCAACTCGTCACAAACTTTCGATTGTCTCTGTGGTGATGGATGCACCCCCTTCCGCCGACAGGTGATTAGAATAAAGTTTTAGGAAGAATATTTATACTTGTAGCATTTTCTATCAGCTCTTCTCCATATATATAATGTTTATATTTAAGAGGTGGTATAAATAGTCCAAGCTTACCATTAAACCCCAGAACAACTCTGATCAATGGTGACTTTGTAATTTGTAACATTAACATTTAAAAGAGAGGTTTGTTTCTTTGAATGTGCGTATAAAGCAAAATGTTTAGAATCTTTATGTAACAATTGTAACAAGATAATGTAATATTTGTAAATGAAGTTTTTGATATTGATACAAACTATGATTCATATCATATTTTTGCACAAGTTCAGGTTTGAAAAAATATATCTACTTTCAAAGAATATGATCTTGAATGCTTATGTTTATATTAACTATAAAAATTAATGCTTTTTTGACTCAGTGCCCAGAACACATTTGCCTTCCCCTACATACAGAGATAATTAATGCATCTATAACCTGAACTACTTAAATGAAATACAGCTGAGAAGAGTACTTCACATATTATTTCTTTAAGATCTCTTTCCCCTGTGCTGTAAATGCTGTATGCTGGGCCATAGGGTCGAGTGGTATTTTGGAGAGTAAGAAAAAATTTTAAAACAAATTTTGTTTAACAAAGGTATAACAGAAAGCATTTGAACAATTTTACTAATGTAAAATAATACAGTGCAGAAGGGAATTTGCTCCACAGTAGAGTACTAGCTGTGGAGAGAGCTAGCAATAGCATTTATGTTGGAAGCACACACTGTCTGCCTCAGTTGCTTGCCCTTCACATCCCAAACTATATAATCCCCATTGTTGTGCCAATGAGCTGGCTAAGAGGCTATGGCCAACTAAAACACTTTTGCTAACAGCAGAGTGAGCATCTGCTGTGTTACTCTGCACCGTATTTCCTATTGCTAATATTGTTACAAAATACGTAAGCACGTAGAACCAAAACTGTAATTACCGCCATGGGTGGCTGAGGTCGTTAAGGCCGGACTCGTGAGCGGGAGGTCTTAGGTTCGAATCCCGCCAGGACCGTCCTCCATGACCGAGGTTTTTTCCAGGTTTTCCTCAGTCCTCATAAATGGCAAATGCCAGGGAGATATCCTAAACTTAGGCCTGAAATGTTTCCTTCCTTAAAAAAATCCTTTCCCATTATATCATTTCATCTCGCATATCATCAATGTCCACTGCATGTGGTGCCTAAGTAGTAAAAATTGACTTTAAACACTTTTAAAAAAATCTGTAATTAGTATTTTTTTCAACATTCCTTAATTTGAGCGCAAAATTTTAAGAGCCATTCTATATAAGTAGATTGCGACATTTATTTATTTATTTGTTCTGCTCTCTCACACACATACACACACGCGCGCGCACACGCACATCACCTGCACGGAATTTCCTTATTAAACAAATAAGTTTACATTCATATACTTCTATATGAATATGCACAGTATATAAGTAATTAGTAGTGTGGGTTAATACAAAAATGTAAATAAATCTAAATGTAATTAAATAATACAATAAGTTGACTTGTATCTTCAATGTACTTCATATAATTAGCCATGATAAATTACTTTGTTTACAAGAAAGAACCTGAAATATACTTTAGAAGCAATATTGTTGCACTACGTTATATAATTATGTTAACGATTGATGCTTAAAGGAATTTAAATTACAATAATTTCCCTAACTAAATTTTTAAATTAAACTTTCAATTATTCTTACTCCAATTCTTATAACATTACAATTACTAATAATAACAACAACTTAAATAAATTAACCCATATTTAACCTCTCCAGTCCTTGCTACCCTCTGTCTTCATTTCATCAGTAGTTCCCCACTGGAATTCCATAAAACAGAGATTCTAACTCATACCAATTTAATAACTTTCTGGTTTCTCCCACAATTGGCTTATCTGTTCCTCTATTCAGTGACCATTTCCACTTACTTTTTGCTTTATGTTCATATTGACCCACACTCTTTGCTTCTGTAAATATTCTGTATACAACTAATTTTCTATGCTCAAACCACTTATGATTTATTAGTTCATTCCTCCAATTTTCAGTTCCTTTGCAATCGAAAAACTAATTTGTTATAAATGTATGAACATGGGGAAGGTAGAAGAATGTGTAATTGTTTACAAATTCGCCTATAACTGGTTTTTAATTCATATAGTCCTCTTTTATAATTTAAAAATAATACCATATTGTAGCAGCTCCCCCCCCCCCCCCCCAAAGTATCCCTACGTGTCAAAACATAGAGCAAATAAACAAAATATAATGTTAGAATGGTATTGTCCCTTGAAATTCTCCTAATCATGCGTAAGCTATCATAGAGCTCAAATATGAGTAAGGTATTTTAAGTTCTTAACTGCAGAAATTTTATGTGATTTATATATATGGTTTATTATTATTAAACTTAGTTATCGGATAGGAAAGTGTTGTTTTGCATATGATGAAAATATATGGCTATTGTATTATTATTATTATTATTGTTGTTGTTGTTGTTGTTATTATTATTATTATTATTATTATTATTATTATTATTATTATTATTTCTGTGAATCCATTTGAACAAAGAATTTATTGTTTCAGAGTATGTACTTGAATTTTTCTAGCATCTTGTCCTGATAACACACAGTATCATCTACAAATAATTTAACCTAAGTATTCTAATATTTAAATCATAAATGCATTAAAGATTATACAGTTTGATACATATCTTGTTGCAAATTGAGATATAAAAGATGAAAAGCTAATCTTCTGTCAAGTTCATTTTAAATGCAGCTTCAAATAGTGAACTTCAGACAGATAAACATTGTCTACTTTTGTTCTAATTTTGGACTTGGATTTAAAATGTGCACCGAATATAAAAATGGGAATAGGACACTCAGGCTTAGTAATCAACACTACCCATTCAGACTTTATTTGATTTATTTAAATTGTCATAAAATTTATTTATCTGCTGATCTTTATATGCTAAGCATGATTTGGATTGGATCAGGGTTCTTCAAAGCCATATTTTTTAAGTGCAAATATAAATAATATAGCAAGGATAATATATTAAATTTTCTTCCTATCCATACCGCCACAGGTGGCTGAAGTCGTTAAGGCGTGGACTCATAAGCTGGAGGTCTGGGGTTCAAACCCGCCAGGACTGTCCTCCCTGACTGAGGTTTTTTCCAGGTTTTCCTCAGTTTTCATAAATGTCTAATGCTGGGGAGGTACGGTATAAACTTAGGCCCGGAACGATTCCTTCCTTAAAAATAAATCCTTTCTCAATATATCATTTCATTTTAATGTATCATCAGTGTCCATCACCTGTGGTGCCTCTGTAGCAAAGATGGGCATTCATTCATTCCCTATCCATGTTTTCAATTTTGAGTTCTTACTTATCAGTCAAACTCCTCCTTGCTGACTACACATATTCAAAAATTTTAGTGACAACTTTATTTCCTATCCATTTCCTATTAATTAAGGCCTTTTTCCTCTGTTTTTTTTTTTTTTCCACCCGAGCATAATGTGTGAAACATTATCCTTCCTAGTACCGTAATGCTCTTAAGACCTTTTAACTTTCATAAACTTAATCTAAGTCAGGCTATATCTTCTCATTACTCTTATGCCTGTCATTGTTACTCTCCCTTGAAAAATAATGTTTTATAATTTTATGGTCTTTTCCTCTCTTAACCATTTAATTTACTTATCCATACCTTCCATTCTAAGCTAACCCTTTTCCAGACCTCTTTCATTTGATATTCCCTCTTGAATCACGTATCACCCATGCTATTCTTCACTATTTCCTCAGTTTTCTGACCCCTTTATCAGTTACGATAATGTTCTTGTGAATGGAAACCACATTAAGAAAACTTCTTTTGTGCAATTAATACACCTTAAACCAAAATTTCAGTACTCTGTCCTTAATCATTCCTTAGTTGTCCCATCTCCAAAAGTGTCTCTTTCCCAGTATTATTCATTGGACTTCTGTCATCAGGGATTTCTCTCAATACTTCTCTTTCGATCACTCACCAATTCCTATTCATTCCATAAATTCACTTTGACCCTACCAAAGCATTGTATATCCTTTCAAGATAAGATAACCATTGATTTTTCATTCTGTTTAGGCTTGAAGTGAATTTTTAACAACATTTAAAGTCCTTCATCTAATTTCATATTTATTTTTTGATAGGTGCAAGGTGGGGTGCAGCAGTGTGGTGGGAGGGGAAGAAGAGGAAGCAGACGAACCTGAAGAGGGTGCTGAGAACTGCTGTCAGCACGGCAGCAACGTGGGCAATAACACAGACAATTCATCAGACCTGGACAACTCTGACGACATGCTTCAGGATGATGATGAAGACATTGTGATTGATCACACCACAACAAGTTAGTTTTGCTGTGTGTGGGATATTGGTTATTGTTTGCACTATTGTGCATCTATTGTTTTTTGTTTAATGTGCATAACTAGTGGCTAGGACATAGAGTACTACTTCAACAGTGTTAGTAATTCATAACTCATGAACAATAGTTCATTAAATGAAAAGAATGTAATGGAGCAGTTATGGTTGGAAAAAGAAACTCTGCCAAGTGGGTATTGAAGGGATTATTCTTCCCAGGGTGAGCCTTGGCTTGCTGTGGCAATCTCTGCATCCTCTATCTCTGTTTTATGGCAATATTGCAGAGGCATGTGATCAGCATGCCAGCACCTACTGGTTGCCTATCATGTGGCTTTCATGGTCAAATTGGAGGATTATTATTAAATCTGAAATTGAAAACAGATAGCAGATTATAAGTCCTGCAATGGTGGGGTGGCAGGCAGGGGAAGGTTAACTCTGAGAGACATTTGTTTATGATAAATGTAACAAGAGCATGGGGCTATTGCTTGGTTTTGATTAAGCTTTTGAGCCAGAAGCTTTATCCTTCAATGGCAAGTGGAGCATAAGAGTATTAAATTGACTCACTGTCTAATTAAGAATAAATGAATTTCTTCACTGTATTAGTTCCAACACAAAATTTATTTTGTATTTAATATTTAGCAGATGTTTGAAATTTGGAATTTTTGTATTTTTGCAATATTGTAGGATAGGATATTAAATTATTAATCCTCTATCCTCCTTGTCTTCAAGACTATAAACAGGGAAGAGAAATTTTGAGCTCATATAAGAAAATCTATTTTGCACTAAAAGTCTATTATTTATGTTTTTGTTCATGTTATGTCAAACTTTGATTCAGAGTTATCTCCCTCATTGAAAGACACATGCTTGAGGGATCCATAGATAAAGTAAATGCCCTTGATTAAACAGTCTTAGTTAAAAATTTTGGATATACCTCAAGTCACAGTATTTCCATTAGAAATAGGAAGGTAATGGTAAAAAAGTCAAAAGTACAATAAAACACTGTTCATTAAAGAAAGTATGAGATGATGTTTCTCCTTTTTTACTCAATAATTATCATGTCTGTCAAATGATGCCCAAGATTGTCCTATTTATCAGCATCAATACATTGGGGATTCATTTTATCAAAAAAAATTGTAAGGTATTAAATGACAAACTATGTATTTCTTTTCACATTATTAATACTGTGAATTCACTAATGACCATTGGCAGTACACTGCATAAAAAATTTCATTATGGTGGGTGTTTTGTTTTGTCAATAATATTAAATATATTCATTGACAAACAAATTATGTACCAAGAAGAGTGGTCAGAATCACCTGAAATTTTAATTGGGAACAGTACCATGTATATAAATAAGGGATTACTATATTAGAGCAAATGAACAGTTTATTGTTAGTGTTACATTAAGCGAGGTTCGACCGCTTCTATGTTGGACCTGATATGTGCGGGCATACAAATTCTTTATGGTTGTCTGCATCATGTCTGTCCATATTTGCTGCAGTTCTCCAAATGCTTTATACCACGAAGGTTCTGAAAGTGGCGTCCAAAATGATCCCAGATGTTCTCAATTGTCGATAGATCGGATGACCTGGCAGATCATGGAAATTTAGCAATGTTGCAGAGGCATTTCATTAACACCCTAGCTGTGTGCGGCCGCATAGTGTGCTGTTGGTAAATGTCTCTTGGAAGCTCTGCCATCAAGGGCAACGCAAGTGGCTACAGGATTTCCTGTGCGCATGTACTAGCAGTGCAGTTGGCCATTTCGCGACCACTGCAAATGGAGGCCCCAGTGGGGTGGTTGGTTGTCAATGGCAGGATACATAATGGGCGTCAGAAAAACAAATTTCCTTCAGCTAAACGCCTGCTGATGGTGTAGGTGGACACTGAGGCCTGTAACGGTGTTCCATCCTTCCCTGAATGGCGGCAACGAAGCCTTTAGATCCACGCGGGCTTGTCGGGGGACCAGACAATCAGTTGGTCCGTCAAGGGCGTCCGGAACCCGTTCGCTGTTTGTACTTTCTCTCACGCATCCACTAGTCCAAACATGCCCGAACTGTCTGGTCTGAACGGCTTAGTTGGCGGACAATGCGGTGATTCAATCATTCAATCCAGTCCCCCGCTCAAACGCAGTTAACGGGTGAATGCTCGGCGATTGCGGACTGAGGCATGTCGCGTCGTCTATAAACTCTTCACAAGCGGAAAACAGCTGTAATAAGAAACCAGTCTTTGGGCCCCTTTTATAGGCCACTAGTGGCAGCTCGGTTCATTCTAGTAGGCAAGACCATACAACTACAAGTGGCATAAAATTTGACTGCATGCAAAGTTCGGCAGCACACTTCCTTGGGGCATATATGTTTTTTTTCTTTTTTTGTCAGTGAGTGTATTTTTAGAACATGCATTTCCCCCCTTAGCTTTGGAACTTCACTCATTCTTTCCATTCTGACCTAACATATTTCACTATATTATTGTTCAATAATAATTGTTTGTTGCATTATAGATCAAAACAACCAACCACAGCAACCACAGCAGCAACAACAGCAGCAGCAATCCCAAGAACAACATGACAATGAAGTAATAGTATTAACAAGTGGAAGCAGCAATGGAAAAGTTGGTAGCACTTACAAGCTTCGAGATTCTCGTATAATAGAAATAGCAGGAGGCCGAGAACTGTTCTCTCAGAGTAGGTCCAAGGCAGCTCGCTGTAAGACTGCCCGTTATGAGGATACAAGTGCTGAAAAACCTAATAAGCGAGGCAGTAAAACTCAGGGTGTATGGGAACTTCGTTCTCGGTAAGTTTTCAATGTTTGTCTGTAGTTAGTTCCAGCTACAGAGATGTGAATATAAATTAATTTCTGTATCTTTCCTTGAAATTTATGTTACTTGTGACAAAGAAATATAATTTAAGTAAATTATATTTATATATGGAGCCATCTATATTGCAAGATACTGTTCAAATTTCACTTAATGTTCACAAGGAACACTATTCTGTAGATGTAGTGGTGAACCTCGAAGCAAACGCATGTCTACTGCTTCATCGGGAACGCATCAGCAGTCGCAACCAATGCATGTGTCAAATACAGGCCAAGGCCAAAGGGAGGTGACAGAAACAGTGTTCTCAACAGAAGTGCGATCTGTTGTAAGGCACCAACGAGGTGCTACGACTGCAAGCCCTTTGCGGCTTGGAGAGGTGGTGGTGTTTGATGACATTGGTGGTGAAGAAGACTGGCATGCAATTCAGCAGGGTACCACACTCTCTTCTGCAGGCTCATCTCCCAGTCCTCCTGCCAGCAGTGGGTACCATCGTACGGCTACAGACTTCTTTAAAGTAAGATGTGTAATCAAACTTTAACAACATGGCTGCATTTAATGTTCATTAGGAATATACTAAAAACACTTTACACTAAGAAATATTTTGGTCAAAATTAAAGATAAAATTGTCAGAATTATATAAATTTGGAATGCACTAGTTTTATTCAAGATTTGAATCCATGAATATTGTCCATTATATTATTTTATAATTTATTTTACTGTTATTATTTCAGGCAGTGACTTCTGCTTCAGATCTGGATGGAGATTCACTCTCTCCAGAACATGGCAGTGGGAGTGGTGGTGGAGGAAGTAATAAGATGGTGGGGGGTGGGCCACGAGTCATTGGTAATCTGCCTATAGCAGAATATGAGGGATCACCGAGGAGATATGGGCCAAGACAATTAGATGTTTCACAGTCCCATCCTGTGCTACCATCTGCTCAGAGCTTACTGGCTTCTCCTTCTGTGTATCCTCCACGTCCTGGCTTCCCACAGGTTGGTAAATGCAAGCAAAGAAGCTTAAAATATATTGTAGGTTAGAGCTGCATACATTTTACATCATTGAATTCTATAAGTATAGTTAAAACTGCAGGTATATATGTGGGGTGATCAGAAACTAAGGTTTCAATGCCGATATTCCTGGAGTTTCATTCATTATAGAGAAATTAGTTGTATGCGGTAATTCTAATATTTGTGGTTGGCAACTGCAGAGTTTCAGCCACCCACCACCTATAGCACTAGTTGTAGGTAAACACAAATGGTGAGTCATTTGGAAAACTGCTCTTGCAAAGAAACTAGCTCTATTATGAATTACAATTACCCACCAACATACACTATAAATTAAGTAGAAAAACTGTATAATACAACCCAGATCAGAAATACAGAAATAGTTTTGCAATGGGGATTATATGGGATTATAGGGGAATGAGATTGCTGATACTTAACAAAAACAGGAGCCACCGTAAAATTAAAACTACCTTTTGAACTAGAACTTCCTTCTAAATTGAAACTTGTAAAAAGACTAATAACTGAACAAGAACAATAAAATATCCAACAAAAACTTAAAGGTAAACCATATGAAAATCTAAAGACTTTCAAACATCTTTTATTGAAACCAAAAAAAGAATTGGAGTTGCCCAATTCTGCTTAATTGTTGGGCATGATTGCCTGTCAGAACAACTCTTCAGGATGAAATTAGTTAAGGAAAACCATAGCTCATTGTGTAAGGACATGAATACTATCCTAAACAAAGAACATCAATTGACATACAAACAACTTGATATAAATACAAACCATGTCACTGCTCATTCTAGGTGTACCACTCCATGATAGTAAGCAAATACTACAGTCGGTGCCTATTTAAATCAATTAATCAACTATTTCCAAAGAAGTGGATGGGCAGAGGTGTTCTGTATGATCTCCCCCCCCCCCCATGTTCTTTTGATTTGCATTCTGTGGACTTGGTTTGTAATATCAAATGTGTGATTTAATTAATGATACAAAACAGAAGAGGATCTGGTGGCCAGGATATCTGTAGCAACAGCAAACATTAAAGACAATCTTGCAGCCTTTGGCCATGTTAAATAGTTTAGGTCCTGATAAGTAACCTTCATGTAGAGGTCAACAGAGGCCATTTTGAACCTATTTTGGAAAGTAAAGTGATTGTAAATGTTTTGAGTAAGTGTCCAGGGCAAATGATTTGTTACTTAAGATGTGATGTTCTCGAAAAAGAATTCACCATAGGAAACTGTGGTAATAGAAAATAAATGTGCATTTTGATTCCTAAGCAAGCTTTCAAAGTTTGCCAGTTATTTTTTTATCCTATATATTGTAAAACTCATTTATTTATGTATTGTAACATTGAAGATGAAATATTGTATAATGTATTAATGAGTTCAAATTGACTTGTTTTATATCAAGTATTATGATAGCATTTGATACATGCTAAACTAAACTAAACTTATTTTGGTTAAGAGTATTTATTACGAAGATTAGCGTCTATTAATCTTTATGATATTGTGGCACTTGAACTGGCTGTTCCCAATTCCAGTTTTTTGTGTTATAATAATTTTCAAGTATTCTACCAGTCTTTTTTCCCTTTTCAGTCTTTAGTTCCAAGGTATTTATGAAATTACTTTTCTTTTTACATTGTTTAATTACATAATAGATGCAAACTTTTTTAAATTTAATGTAATTTTCCACTTAATGCAATTGAAAATCAACATTTATGCTTGCTGTGGATTTTTAATTTAAATGAAACACTACTATGAAAGCCTTTACTGTGGTACTGCTATGCTATTCTTTTCATAGAACAGACTGATAATAATTGCCATAGTTGGTCAAAACTGGTAAATAATTAATCTCTTCTGAATCAGATGTTTAAAACACTCTTTAAGGTTTCACTTAAATGAGATTTACTCAGGACATATATTTTGTGGAGCTATCATCCACATTATCAACTGTTAAACGACAATTGGATCATTTGTAGGAGCTGGATAGGGAGGTATCTGGGTTGACTCTGGTGACCTAGTGATAAACTTAAATAAAGTGCTGTCTGCTTCCAGGATGTCAAAATTCATAATGTTATACTCATGTTTTTTTTATATAAATCCTTTCACATATGTTTAGTTCTTTTGGGTATTGAACATAAATATAAACAGAAATACTAAGAGTAGAGGAGAAAATATCCTTATCTATGAACACCATCTGGAAACATAAATAAAATAAATATCTGGGAATTATCATTAATAATAATAATAATAATAATAATAATAATAATGATGATGAAAGTAAAGAAATTAATCCTGGAATAGTAGCAGATAACAAGGCTTAATATTCTTTTCAAAAATATTTAAGAACAAAATAATATTCCTGAAGGAGAGATTAAAACTGATAACACTTATTAAGCCATTCTAAATATACCGCAGTGAGACATTGACAATGATTTTATTTATTTATTTGGTTTATTTACGGACACTTAACATCTCAGGCCCCATTCTATTAAGGGCGTAAAATGGCCAACAAATTTTGCTCAGAGGTCTGTTTTTTCAGGCTTGAGGTTCTTTATCATGCCGTAAATGTATGACACGGGACCCACGGCTTTACTTCCCTTCCAAAGGAAGCCATACTTAGGATTTTTACGCGCAAAAAAATCCATTGGGATCGAACCCACGATCTTGGGTTTAGTAGGCAAGTGTGGTAACCACTACACCACCAGGACCGACAATGATTTAAGTCATAGAGGAGAAGCTACTAATATTTGAAAGGAAAATATTAAGAAGAATTTACAGACTTATTAAAGAAGATGGAATATGGCAAATCAGAGGCAATAAGCAATTATATGACATAAATGAAGAGATTAAGATTAGATGTCTAAAATGGCCAGGACATGTTCAAAGAATGGAGGTCAAATGGATTCCAAAGAAAATATTGGATAGGAAACTGTTCAAAACAAGACCAAAAGACAGACCAAAAAACTGATGGGATGATGCCGTCAGAAGAGGTGCCAAACAGATTCTTGGGATCCTATTGTGGAGATAGAAAGCTGAAGACAGATGAATGGAGGCAAAGATGTAGGAATGCTAAGGCCCAAATGGGGCTGTAAATGTCATGTAGTACTAGTTTCTCAAAGTTGGAAGCAATGCATGTTCCACCATTTCTTTCAGTCTTAAAATAATGTTTGATGGGTCGTTTAGAATTGCTTCTGCAGCTTTCACCACTTCTTCTAATAATGAAAAATGCCTCCCATGAAGGTGTATCTTCAATCTTCAATATACCTTTTTTTTGGAAAAGAGAGAAAAAAAAAAAAACATGGGGCTAAATCTTGACTAAAGGGAAGGCAAGGTACACATTTCATATTGATTTTTGTGAACAACATTTGTGATGTGTGGTCATACATTATCTTGGTGCAGCATTCTGCTTCTTGTTCATGTGCCCTCTTACATGTGATGTAGCGTTATAGAGTTTTCAAAGACATCTCTGTAATATTGCCCAGTTACAGTGGAAACCATTACTTAAATAATGAAAAATGAATGGACCATAACTTTCCCAATAGAAGCAGTCACATCCGATTTTTATGGTGTTAGTGATGATGGAGGTATCCATACAGAGCTTTGCTGTTTGCACTCAGGATCAAAATGATATAGCCAAGTTTCATCAGCAATGACAGAAACTCCACATCTTATTGTACATCATCTTTAACTGCATGTCCTTTTGTTTGGGAATCAGCAAGCTTGGAATCCACCATGTGCAAACATGTCTCATGTGCAACTTTTCTGTTACCTATATGTGCTGGCACCAAGGGAAAATTTCATAATTTTTCAAAGTGTTCTTAATGTTATTTGATGATCCTCTCTCACAGCAGTAGTCTTATTGTTTTATTCTTAATTAGCTAGTGAGTCGATTTAATACTTTTATGCTCCACTTACCATTAAATCATACAGAACATGTTTCACAGGCCTTTGTCTGCATCATGTTCTGTATAATTGAATGGTAAGTGGAGCATAAGAGTATTAAATCGACTCACTAACTAAAAGAATAAATCAATTGCTTCGCTGTATTAGTTCCAAAAAGAAATTAATTTTAAATTTAAGTATTATTGTTTCTTCCATTAGAGTACAAATGTTAGTGCTGGGTTCATCATCCTTTGAATTTACTTTCTCTACTATTTAAAAAATTTAAACCATCTTTGAGCTGTTCTATAGGGATGAACAAACTCTCCATAGACTTGCCATAACATTGCATAGGCCTCATATGAAGATTTGTTGAGATGAAAGCAGAATTTCAGAGAAATGTATTGAGTGTCGTGTGTCACCTCCATTTTGCTATAGATGGGATTAAACATGTCTGAACTTGTACATTTCTCTCAGATGGATACTAGAAGAGATAGCAATGAAACTGATACCATAATATACAATGTGCAATTAGATAAAATATTGTAAAGTTAATTTTAGTACAGTGCCTATAAAAATTATGTTCATTTTTTATTGAACAGTCTTCATGAAAAGAGAAAATGGTTTCTAAAAAGCTTTTGTGATGACACTATATTTTTAAATATCAATTTTGTGTCATTTGAAAATAAAACCTATTTTACAAGACAATAACAAAATCTGCTATCACCATAAAGCTATTCTGGGTATTAATCTCAATAATCCCATATTAATTATTAATCTACGACTTGCAAATAAACTTCAAACTACTCTTATTTATTGTACGACTAAAACAGATTTGAATGCCCTGTTTTTGTTCACATCATTTGCAAGTGAATAGAAAGGATGTATATGGATACTTCTATTTTTAAACCATTTGTTCTGTGTATTTTTTCACTATAGTAAATATAATGTTGTAATGTGATTCTGTGTGAAACAAATCTTTAAATAATATCATCTATTTAAACGAACTATGAAACCTTATGCTTTTGTTTACCTTTATACATCCTATATAGAAGTATATAGAGTGGAAAATAAATATAAAGGAAATGATAGATTGAATGAATTACTAATGAAATAATATTCTTATGTTAATAGAGAGTGCTCCCAACACCAACAGATGCTGCAACAGACCTGAGTATTCCAGTTTCTACAACACCGTCACCAGTGACAACCAGTAGTACAGCTTTTGACTACCTTTATGAATTCTCAGAGACACGTAAAGTGTTAGAAGAATTTTTCAAATGTCCACCAGCCAGTGGTGACAATGGCAGTGCATCTGGTGCTGCAGCCAGTGACTTTCAGGTATGTAACATTAATTCTTTATTACTTCAAGGGTTGTAACAACTCACAGTTACTGTTTCATTATATGACTCCATCAATTGATAAGTTACTGAACTTGTTCACCTTTGTAAAATCTGTTGCTGTTAATAATAAATGTTTGTTCCTTTTTTGATTCATCGCATCATAAACTAAAAAAAATTGTTTCTAATGTTTTTTTGTTCAATAAGTGAATATATTTTGAATAGATAATTGAGAGTTTTCTGCTGTTGGTGTCACTGACAGTTCATGGCTGGATATTATATAATTCTCATTGGAATAATTTTATGTAGAGGAATATTTTCAAATGTATGCTTGAATGAAAAGTTTTGTATGCTTGGTACATTAAAGTTAAGAGTAACTTCATAGTTGCCATAATTTTTTTTAATTTGATGCAATGAAAATAGCAGAACTTCTCTTATATCTCATTTTATACCTCAATTCAGAGTTAATAAAGTCTATTAAGAATTATGTTATTGGTTTAACATATCTATAAGCAGTATTAAAAAGTTATAGAAAAATATATTTCCGTTTCATTGAATGAATGCCTTTTAGTATGTGATATCTCTATTTTTGAATCTGTCGTCTTAACACTCTTGTTAAGATGACAGATTCAATTCACACGAGCTTCCATATGTGTTAGTTCCATATGAAAACTTTTTTAAAGATTTGCACTTTTTTTAAAAAAAAATTTTGTTCTCTATTTTTGTTAAAAGCAGTGATGAAAAGTTAATTTTTTTGGAAAAAAAATTTGCAGCAGAAAAAAATAAATGAGTTATGGAGTTATATGCAAGGCCCTCATTCCACTATGAACTTAGAAGTTTATTTTTCCGACAGGAAATTACTGTATAATGGCCTCACCATCTGCCAAAAATAAATCATGTCAGAGCTCACAGCACACATTTGTTTCTTTTGTTATTTATTAGCAGTAAATAGCAATTAATAGTATATTCATTATCATATTATGTGCATGCCAAATGTACACTACTGACAGATGCACAATGTGCTGGGCTAAAGTCATGTTAAAATCTTTGAAGGAGAAATTTCTAATTGATGCCTATTTCATCAAGCTTTTTCTCTGCTAAAACTCAGATTTTTGGTCTCTGCTTCTTGTCAATGCAAACTTTACTCATCAATTTAAAAATTGCACTTCCAAATGGAGATGATACTCCTGGAAATTTAGCAAGAAATTTTCTCCTGCAGTTTGTATATAATTTCTTTTGCACATAGCAAATCATACATAAATATTCTTTGTTCTAGCATATATCTTAATACACAATACACAAATACACAGTAGAAAATGTAATACACATTCTTCCTACAGATAGAAACTAATACCGTTGGCATGATAAACATAACCGAGCATACCTGTGTTGGCAGAACTTAACTTTATTATTGCCAAGAATTATATCTGGTTATCTAGTTCTTATTATTTATATTGTTCTTTATAGTTAGATTTAATTATTGTTAATATATATATATATATATATTGATAGTTCAGAGCAATACTATTGATACTCTCTTATTGTCTAGCCTGATGTTAACCTAGTATAACAAAATTAGCTCACTTTTTGTGATATATAGTTTGCCATACTATAAAACTGATTTAAAGTCAGTTACAATATTATTGTTCTGAACTGGCAATATATAAACTCCATAACTCACATTTTACATAAAATGAATTAATTAATGAATGAGTGTATTTATTCAAATTAACATACATACTAATAACTTTACAACCTTAGCATGGATCCACTGAACCATACGTGCCTTTCATAATACACAAAAAGTACATTATTTAAATAAAAGAGTAAATATGTCATACTTCCATTGCTTAATGCAGTTAAAATAATAATGATGGTAATAACCTTAATAATAATAATAATAATAATAATAATAATAACAACAACAACAACAAGAACAATCTCAATATTATGCAACATGCAGAACATAGAACCCCTGTCCCCTTGTCAGTGGAATAAGTAAACACCATACATTTTTTTTTCTTTTCAATTCATCCCTGGTGCCTTAACCCCGGTTTTCAGCCTTTTCAGGACCTGAGCTGCCTCACCCTTGACAGGAATTTGCCCACCTGCTCCTCATCCTTGCCTGCCAGCAGAGCCCATCATGCTCATTGTACTCTGACAGAGTCAGTAAAGGAATGAATAAAAGTTAACGCAACCTTACATAAAAGTAGAGCATAAACTACCTAAAAAGATAATAACATTGTAAAAGGACAGTATACATGTCATTTACCTTATCTCTAATAGTGCAATGGCACACTGTGAAATAATAGTTCATTGTACTTACGAAGCTGTTGACAAAGGAGTGGTAATATATCCTAAACTTAGGTATTCATTTTTTTTTACACTAAACTCCATTTACGTACATAAAAGTAAGACAAGTTTCGGGAGAATCTCTCCCATCTTCAGTTTTTCACTGAACTGCCGTTATTCGAAATGATGGCTGGATACCCGGATGTTTCTCTGGTGGCCTCTGTTGGTTGAAGTAGGAAATTGTTGAGTTCATCCATAGGAGGAAACTGGAAATTCATTAGGTTTTCTCCATTTTTTAATATAAAAATATAAAATCCACTTGGGAAAACATTTTTATATTGAAAAATAGAGAAAACCTAATGAATTTCGAGTTTCCTCCTATGGATGAACTCAGGCAATTTCCTACTTCAACCAACAAAGGCCACCACAGAAACATCCGGGTGTCCAGCCATCATTTCAAATAATGGCGGTTAAGTGAGCAACTGAAGATGGGAGAGATTCTTCCGAAACACGTCTTACTCATGTAAGTAATGGAGTTTAGTGTAAAATAATGAATACCTAAGTTTAGGATAATAGTTCATTGCTTATCTTATTTTGATTTTTAGTGTTTTACTTTAAATCAAAATAAGATTAACAAAAGTTTCACTGTGTGGATTCAGACATTCCGTAAACAGTTCATTGCTTATTAATTTGAAGAGAGGAATGATTAAATGGAGACTTAGGTCATTCATTCAGTTTTCAAACACTTTCTACAGTTTAACAACATGTGAAGAAATGACTAATTAAATAATCTTTTGTGAGTCAAACTATTTGAAAAAAAATTCCTCTTTCCATCTTCACTTATTCAAGAAGTTTATCAGGACATGTCCACATGCTCATCTGAAATACACTGCTAGATTGTTGGATGGAGTTCAGTGGGTTGGCATCTGAAGTCACTCTGTGGCCTTCTGTTGAACATAAATATTGAGCTTTCTGTTTCCAAAGGATGAGCTTTTTTTCAAATGGCTCAATTATGATAGATGTATGCTTCTCTGTTAAATTCCAACTTTTATTCAGACGAATGCTTCTCTGTTAAATTCTAACTTTTATTCAGATATATGCTTCTCTGTTAAATTCCAACTTTTATTGATCTTATAGCTGATTAACCATTTGCAAAGGTGTTTAACTTTCATCATAAATTTATCCAAAAGATTTGAACAGCAGAATTTTTTCTTTAATGTCTTTGTGAATAATAGCAGCAGCAGCAGCAGTAGCAGCACTAGTAGCAGCACCAGTATCTACCATTCTTTCAAATTTTAAAAAGTGAGAGGTATTTTGGCCAATTTGCTCAAAACAAGAAGAGACCAAATTTATCTATTGAAATGTACATACATTTTTTTTAATATGAAACATTTTGGACATGGTTCCACTTCCAAAATTTCAGCATTATACTATTTTGTGACTTTGTAGCCTTTAGCATCATTGATAACTTTTTGTACATGAGGATTTGCTATATAAGTCCAGTTTTATATACGTGAAAGTTATAAAGTTGCAAATTTCCTATGTCGGTCTGATGATCTAGTGGTAACTATACTTGCCTAGTAAACCCAAGATCCCGGCCAGGGTCAATGGATTTTTTGAGCATAAAAATCCTAAAAATGGCTTCCTTGAGACTTAGATCCCATGTCATAGATTAACATCATGAAAAAGAGCATCAAACCTGAAAGAAGAGGCCTCCTAGCAAAATTGATCAGCCATTTCATGCCCTATATTGAATGGGACACTGATGAACTGAGATGTTAAAGAGCATCCGTAATAAACCAAAATCATGAAAATTAAATTGTCTATGTAGAGAGAAAGAGAGAAGCACATACTCAAGCACACACACATTAAGAAATGAAGATGGTAGGTACTCATAATTCAGCAAGTCCCCTTGAAGTTGAAAATATTTGCACCAGGAGGAAACCATCAATTGGATGTTTGTTTAAAATTACTTTTTTCATTGGTTCCTAAACTACTCATATACTGCAAATAGGACATCACCACCATAGTTGAATCTGCAGCCCTGCAAAGACACTTTCATTGACTCATAAAGATGAAAATCAGATAGTGCCAAGTCTGGGAGTAAGAAGGCTGTGGCAGGAATTTGTAATTAACATTGCTATCATTGTGGCATTTTCTGTGTGAGGCTAGGCATTATTTTACTGAAGACACTGGATAGGAAACTGTAATACATGCCGCAAATAGCTGGCAGTTGGGTTTTGCGTTAGGTTACAGAAGTTTCTGCTGTTCAGTTTGGTCCTTGGATAGATAATGTTAAACCTCCATATCCCAAAAGACTACCAGCTCACCTTTCTTGTTGTCAATCCTGCCTTTTAAACCCAGGATTATGAGTTCAAGCCCAGCCAGGATCGATGGATCTTTTTGGGCGTAAAAATCAAAAGTATAACTTCCTTCTGAAGGGAAGAAGGGCCTTGTCCCGTGCCGTACATTTACGGCACAATAAAGAGGCTCAAGCCTGAAAAAAGAGGCCTCTGAGCAAAATTCATTTCACGCCCTGAATAGAATGGGAAGCTGATGACCTGAGATGTTAAAGAACATCTGTAAATAAATCACATCAAATAAACCTTTCTTGTAGATGACTGCACATTTACTTTCTTTGTCTTTGGAAAACCTGTATGATGCCATTCCATGAAGCATCATTTGTTCACTGGCACCTAACTGTTATTCATAGTGACTGTTGAGTTGGTAAATCTTTCTCTTTCATTCATATTGATCCAGAAATATGTGGCAAGCAACTACATGCTTTTCTTTCATCTATGATATGAGAAAGTGACAACCCACCTGCACACTTTCTGATATCCCAGCTAATTACAAGTGGCCTGTATGCTATTCCATGAAAATGATTTTTGTTTCAGCCACCTCATTGACAGTAACATGTCAGCTCTTCCAGATCAGGTTCTTATGTCATAATTCATGATGCTTACAGGATAGTTGGACAGGGAGAATTTTTAATGTTTCCTCTCATATACTTGGTTTTCTCTTTTGCAGTTCTCACCACAAACCACAATAAGTCAATTCATACCATGGATTTTTAGCTTTCTGTATTGAAAAAAGTAAACTCTGTGCAATTCAACTTTGATGCAACACTCAGTTCTTCTTGCCATGTTTGATGCTCAACACACATTTACTTGAAATTCTAATTGGAACTTGTTAGTGAAGCTAATCATATAGTTAAGAGCATTATATGATTGAGTCAAACTCCACTTAATGTATTACATGTTTTGCAGACCATTGTCTGTATCATCAGTTAACCTTTGTCACATTAAACAAAACCATAAAGTGTGTGTTTTTAATTCTTTATTTATTAGTTCAATGAATTCTTATGCTAAGAGTTTCAAATTTTAGCAGCAACTGAAATCTGTTTATTAGCTACTGGAAGAAGTAAACCCTAATTTTAGGTTCATCAGATATCAACCAGAGCCAAATAGTACATCCTCTAAGGATTACAATAAACCCTTCCAGCAGTCTACAAGTAGTTGATGATGAGGACAATGGTCTGTGAAGCATATTCTGATAAAAAATTAATTAGTGAAACTGAAAATTTTTTATTCAACCGATTAAAACATCCTATAAGAATGTATTACCACTCCATTTTATACATCTTCATAAGTGCAATTTTATTAAGCATTAAAACATAATTATGTGGTTTGCTTCACTTTGATAGTTCCAATTCTATTATTAAATGATAGGAATTTTTATTCATCTCTCCAGATTTTTTACACTCCCAAATTATTTTAAGACAGCTTTGGAGCTTCAGCATCAATTTATCAGGATTATAAAATTGGGATAGAGAAAATAGCTTTTATATTTTTATGCAAATTTTGAAATATATGCTATGCTTCGCCTAAAATATTATTTTATCTTTAAATGAGTGAATGGCACATGACTGCATTCTTTGCAGATAAAATAGAACTAAGACTGAGGTAATATTGTACATTGAGTAAATACAAAAAAATATACCTTATCTAGATTTTTAAAATAGATAAACAAAATTTAGGATTATAGTTTCAGGAACTGGAATATGAATTGCGGCGTCATGCTGCATCAGGTGCAGGCAGTGCCTATGTGGGACAACGCCTAGCAAAGGGTGCCACAGAGCAACAGACTGATCAAATGGTAGACTCTCCTCAAAGCAAAATGCAATCAACTACACAGCAAACTACAGACCTAGATGCGCTACAGGTATGCAATAGATTTACTAGTCAACTGCAATCATCCAATAAGAATCTTTCTTATAACACTATGAAGGTTGGTTATTACTGTTTTGGAAGAATTATTGCATTATTTCCATAATATCGATGCTATTAGATAATCATAAATAATGTACTGTTTATATAAAATGTGGTTATATTAAAATTAAATACTCTTCTTTTTTGTGATAAATGAAAATTCCCTGATTTTCCTTTGAACCATAGGGTTTGTTTATTACCATTATTTTGTATGTATTTTTCTTCAAGCATATATTCATGCCGTGATAAAGAGCAGTAAATTGACTTTAAGTGAACTAAAGATCCATTTCTTTCAGGAACAAGATACAGAAGGGGAGGGGCACTTTTTGGACCTATCTGCAGATACAACTGGTTCTACAGAAGACTTGGGTGACACAGAAGTTGGTGGATTGCAAGTGGGCCACTCTCGAAACTTCACGCTCTCACCAGAGACAACAGACTGTGACTCCAATTGTGGGGACCTAGATTCTGAAGTGTCACTGTTATTATTAGAGTCTGAGTCAGGAATATCAGCACCACTTGGCCTTGGAGGACCTTCGGATTCAGGCCTTCTGGCTCCAGTACCAGATTCATCCTCTTCACTCCGACTTTATTCAAGCATGCCAGTTTTAGAGGATGGTCTGTCATCGGGGCATGCTTCAGACACGGACAATAATCATCCAACTGTAGCCAAATTAATGAAGAGACAAATTACGGAAATAGAACGAGAGATCAGTGCAAGAAGCAACAAGGACCAGAAGCAGCAACCATCATCTTCTGTAGTGGTGACTGTAGATTTTGCTCAGCAACAAGGAAATAAGGACACTAAGAGCAGAGACAACTCCTATGACACCACAGATCCTGAACTAGAAGCTCTGGATCCTCTCAATGGTGAGTATTGGTAAATGGGGCATAATTACGTAAAATGTGTGAAGTAACATAGTATATATATATATATATGTCTCCGTTAAATTAATTTAATATTTTTAGTATACTTTAGCCAAGTATTTGCAGTTGTTTATGTAAATAGAAATTAAAATATTTAGAAATAGTATTCATTATTGACCACCTCCTTGGTCTAGTAGTTAGTGTTGCTTTCTGCTGCCCGGGAGGCCCGAGTTTGATTCCCGGTACCTGCTTAGGAATTTTTCTAAGATAGAGGGGTCTGGAACTGGGTCCACCCAGCCTCCTGAGGACAATTGGGAAGCTGCGTGATGGAGAGTGGTGCTCTTAGATCTAGCAAACTGCAATATAGCAATCAATGGAATGCTGTGTTCGGATCAAATGCTCCTTGGAATACTGCACTCTACCAATGAAATCATGTGTAATGGAGGTAGAAGATGCAGTGATCATCGCGGTAAAGCTCAGGCCTATATGGACTGTAAAAAGGCTTCAGAGAGTATTCAGTATCACTTAGGATCTGTGTTCCTTTTGGTCAAAATACTTTGCTAATGCTTAATCCCTATGTGGTCAAAGCATTACAAATTCCAGTTTTTAATGTTTCTTAGGTAATCTTTTAGAGAGCATAGGGTGTTCTATCATCTTTTGCAATTTCTTTCTCTCATAGTCCTCCACCTATTAGCTAAGCACAAAATATACACTTCAGATTATCAAACTTTAGGAAATTTCAGTGGGGCTTGAAAGGAATTTGTAATTTAAAATTGTCATTATGGGTTACAGCATCAGGAGCTCAAATGACACCACCACCTCCTGCACCTCAGCCACATCGCAGCATAAGTCTGGATCCAGCACCTAGTGACTCAGTGGAGGCTGCTATAAAGGATATACGACTTGCCTTACAACGCACTAAAACATTGCCTTTACGAAGTCCATCAGGTGGAGGAGAACCCTTGGAACTCACAGATAGTCCCATATGGGTACCTAGGTAAGAAATTAAGCATCCTATTAACATTAGTTTTCTGCATAACAATAGAGAATTTCTTTTTTTTTCCTTTTTAGGGTATAAAATATAGACACTGCACATAGAGATAAAATTTTTTTTGACTTTACCTGCAAGTCAAATTGGATGAATGTAATTCTAGTCAGTGTACCTTTCCTTAAAGGGTATAGTTTTAAGGGTACGATATACTGTGCAGCCTAGTGAGTAGTTAATTAATTAACATAAATGCATTTTGTAAACAATAATGACATGACATAATTACTACATTCTCCAGCCCTCCACAACAAATTTTCAGAAATAAATCAACTGATTATACTAATAGAAACTTGTTCCACATAACTTAAATGTAAATTGGAACTTGCACAGTGAAGCCAATCATATTAATTGATATCATTGTATGATTCAGTTGAACTACACACTCTTAAAGCTTCACTTACTTTTCATAAATGTATGGAACTGGTTTCGAGAACATTTAGTTCCCATCTTGAACTTTAGCCAGTTTAACTTTAGCCTGGCTGAAGATGGGAACTAAATGTTCTCGAAACCGGTTCCATACATTTATGAAAAGTAAGTGAAGCTTTAAGAGTGTGTAGTTCAACTGAATCATACAATGATATCAATTAATTGTTCCACATAGTTACATCATTCATTCAAACTGACTTGCAGTAAAATCTGAATAAATTTAATCATTCAGTATTTACAGTGGAACCATCATTTTCCTGCATGTGTCATACAATTTATGCTGCTCCAAACATTTTACCATATATCTTATTTAAATAAAACCCACATGCATTGTTCCCTGAAGTATTGTTTTCCTACATTATTAGTTCAAAAAGTTCAGTCACAAAGAAATTCTACCTCCAAACTATTGTTTTCAAATGGGGATAACTGAAGCAATGACCATTGCATGTACAGAGAGTTCACATCATGCTTGATCTGAAAATTCAAAGTGTTCATGAAGTGTGCTATGAAGTGGGAGAAGCTGCAAGTGTTTGTGATATGGGTAGGAGAGTGAAGAAGAGGGAAAAATGATGCAATAGCTGAAACCATTTGCCGAAGCTCTGAGAGCATGTGAAACTGTAAGAGCATATTCTAGGCATATGACAATGATGGCAGAGATGGTAATGAACAACAGAATGTGTTGAATGTAGAAAATTTGCTGCTTCACATGAAAAGAAAAGCAGCAAAGAAGCAAATGTTA
Source organism: Metallyticus violacea (assembly GCA_030762175.1). Lineage (NCBI taxonomy): Eukaryota > Metazoa > Arthropoda > Insecta > Mantodea > Metallyticidae > Metallyticus > Metallyticus violacea. The sequence continues at coordinate 118,063,951 of CM060831.1, forward strand.
TTAACACCTTTTTAAAAGAAAGTGACAAACGTGTTGATTTTTTTTTTTATTTGATATATTAACAGATGCCCTTTTAACATCCTCAGGTCATCAGCCTCCCATTCAATTCAGGGCATGAAATTGCTGATCAAGCTTGAGGTTCTCTTACTCGCTGTAAAACTACAACACAGGACCCTCAGCCTCATTTTTTAGGATTTTTATACCTGAAAAAAAATCCATCAATTCTGGCCAGGATTGAACCTGCAATCTTGGGTCTACAATACAAGTATGGTTAACACTAGACCACCAGAAACGACAACAAACATTTAAAATGTGTACATGGCAACATGCAAAATTGATGCAAAATACAATGTTTGCTTATATACTGGCTTTATTTATTTTTGAACATGGTTTATGCACTTCCTATACTTATTGTTTTCCTGTGTCCATTGTATTTTTAACCTGGTCTGTCCAAAAATAATGAATCGAGATTGTACTGTACTTACATATTAGAATCTCTTAGTTATTATTTCTCCTGAATTTTTTTTTTCGGGGCAAAGAAAATAAAAATTAAAAAATTGCATATTAGATCCCCAAAATGCTCAAACAAAATTAGCAAAAATGCCACTTTAGGACAATGCAAAATAACGATAGCACTTCATAGTTGCCAGTCTATCTTTAGCACTGCTCTCAGTGAGAAGAGTTCAGATGGAATGACAAAAGCAAAGTGGAAGTTGGCAGCATCAGTTGGCTAATAGGAACAACAAATCAGTTGAAAGCAATGATTAAGTATATCAATAAAATCAGAACATTTTTATTTTGTGTCTTTATATCTTAAAAAATATGGCTGCTGTGCCAGATTATCATTTTAATATTTATAGGTCCAAACTTTGCATATCTTGAATGTAAACTAACAACAAAATTAACTCAGATATATAAGAAAATATACAGAAATATAACAGAATTAATGAGTTAATAACGTATTATTTTGGTACAAATCAAAATTTATAATATTTTTATAATTATTATAATATTTTATTGAGATCATTCCTGTCATATATGGTAGTCAGATGTGAATGATAAGAATTGAAGATAAAGAAATAGAGCAGCTCAAATGAGAATAATAATTTGTATAATTGAGTTCAGCACAAACACACTTTTGACTTAACTTACTTGTTTATATGTAGTACTTGTTTTGCAGACTGATGGATGCATCATCTGCATCCTCAACTATCTGTCTGTTGCTGAAAGGTGTTGCCATGCATTTGCTCCTTCTGTTCTGGTAGACATGGGATCAACTTGAAAATAGTGTTTATTTTTTAATTATGCTCAAATGAGGTTTCTCAAATGGATAGTAAATATCGTGTTATTAGATATAATTAAAATGAAATAGACAAGAGATAGATTAAGTATAAAAGTTTCAGGGGAAGAAGTGAAGAAACACTAAAGAAAATGAACATATATAGGAAGAATGTTCTTTGGCAGACTACCACAGCAAATATGTTTCTGTTGCCCCGCTATGTTAAATATGATGTGGATTAGCCATAAACAAAACTGAAGGGAAAGAGGAAAGTTATATTGTGCAACTCAGGTGATACCATGCATCTGGTTTTAGTAGCATAGGAAGCAATTGGAGAAAATTACTCTGCAAATAAAAACTACAGTTAATAAACATTCTTTATTCTAATGTAAATACATTCTATTTATTTATGTTTCATCTATAAAGTTTAATATCAATAATAAAATGCCCTACCAGCTCTTTACTATGTGGTATGAAAAGGTTCTTGCATATTGGACCCTCCACCCTTAATAGTTTTGCATATAAAAATAGAGAATAAGGGATCATATATGCACATTTGTAACTCAGCTGAACTTGTATTAAATTATTATGTGCTTTTGTATTCTTCTGCATGTACTTTATTTGCTTTATATTTCCATAATATAATATAAGGTTGTTAGTTTGCTATACAGTATATGGTTTTAAAAGGTATTTAGGTAGAGCCAATCCTCTCTTGGTACAGTTTTGCTGTTGTTGAGCACTTGCGAGGGAGGGGTTACAGGTGGAGGAACAGAGTCAGAGAGAGAATGCATCATGCATTGCGAGTTGTTGTAACTATAATAAAGAAAATATATATGAATACTCCTACACAGTTTTATTATAACATTACATGTAATACATAATAGTGATTGCAGAAATCATTGAAATACATGCAAAGATTGGAGAGAAGCTGAAAGTTTTAATCTTCATCCTCCTCATTTTCCATGTTATTTAATTCAGAATAATTTTCCTGCATATTTGTCACTAAGTTTTGTATTATGCTGTCTCTAGCCACTTGTGAAAATCCTTTTCTTGCAGTTTTTTACAATGAGCAATGCAACTACCCGAATCTTGTGGTGCTACTCTGTCAAGAGCATCTGCATATAATTCTGCTCTTATTTCACAAGAATGGAGTGCTAAGATATTTATTTCTAACTAATCCTGACAATGGGCATTGCCAGGATTTTTCTCAAAGAGGGACCAAAACAAACATATTCCCAAATATGTGATTCATTTATATGATGCCTTTTTCTGTTACAGTCCATTGACAGCTTAGACCTTAGAAACCACTTGGTCCTATATCATGAAAGTAAAAATTTACAAAATTACAATAATTTAAATATTGCACTTGCAAAGCTGTTGACAATGGAGTGGCAATATAATCTAAACTTAGGTATTCATTTTTACACTGAACTCCACTCACTTACACAAAAGTATAACGCGTTTCTGGAGAATCTCTCCCATCTTCAGTTGCTTACTGAACCGCCCTTACTGGAATTGATGGCTGGACAACCGGATGTTCCTGTAGTGGCCTCTGTTGGTTGAAGAAGGAAGTTGCTGAGTTCAGCCATAGGAGGAAACTCGAGATTCATTAGGTTTTCTCTATTTTTTAAAATGAAAATTTTTTCCTAAGCGGATAACTCCAATGGGTTGTGAAGATGTTTCATCAGGTAAATTCCTGATTTTATTTCATGGTTTTTGGTCCAAAAGTGATCTGCTACTGCTGATTTATCCACCTGTTAAACCAAATATTCCTAAAATGTTCTTTCCTCCGAATTTCCAAATTTCTTTTTGTTTTGCCTATGTAGCTCTGTTCACAATCTGCACATTTTATTTCATAAATTCCTGATTTCTGTTCTGTTGGTATGAAGTCTTTTACTGTGCAACCTAATAAATTCTTGATGTTGTATCTGTTCTTTGGGGCTAACATTATCCCATGTTCTTTGAAGATTTTCTTGAACTTGTTATGGTAAATTGGATGGTAGGTGAAACTTTTGAATTTGTATTCTTCTTTTGTGTTTTTCAGTGTGGAAACTTCCCTTATCCCTTTTTGTCTTTTAGATTTATTAATAATTTTTATCACTGTGTCTTTGTTGAAACCATTGATTATAGCTGTCTATATTATTCGTTTGTATTCTATTTTGCACTCTGCTTCTGTGAGTGGAATATTCATTAATCTGTATGCCACACTGTGAAAAACTGCATATTTATGTGGAATGGGTAATTTTTTATGTAGTTTTCAGTGTGTGTTTCTTTTCTGTAAATTCCAAAGTTCAAACAATCTCCATTTCTTAAATTTTTAAATCTAGAAATGGTAGCCACCCATTTCAGAAATGGAAACAGAACAGAAATCAGGAATTTATGAAATAAAATGTGCAGATTGTGAACAGAACTACATAGGCAAAACAAAAAGAAATTTGGAAATTCGGAGGAAAGAACATTTTAGGAATATTTGATTTAAACAGGTGGATAAATCAGCAGTAGCAGCTCACTTTTGGACCAAAAACCATGAAATAAAACCGGGAATTAAACTGCTGAACCATCTTCACAACCCATTGGAGTTATCCATTTGGGAAAAAATTTTCATATTAAAAAACAGAGAAAACCTAATGAATTTCAAGTTTCCTCCTATGGATGAACTCAGCAACTTCCTTCTTCAACCTACGAGGCCACCACAGGAACACTTGGTTGTCCAGCCAGTTTCCAGTAACGGCGGCTCAGTGAGCAACCTGAAGATGGGAGTGATTCTCCAGAAACCCATCTTACTTTTGTGCAAGTGAGTGGAGTTTAGTGTAAAAAAGAATACCTAAGTTTAGGTTAGAGTAATTTCCTTAGCCACAAACAACAAATGACTATGTTTCACATAAATACCCCTATAATTGTGACAGCTATTTATGAAATCACTTAGATTTACACTTTGAAGGCCATGAATTCCTGGAATTATTTTCCTTGTATAGCATAATCTTGTACATTTTTAATTTGTATTTTTGTGAAATAGGCCCCTGCTAGTGCTTCCTACTTGCTTACATTGTTCAGTTAAACATTAAGTGCATTAAGTGTGTGTAGTCTCACATTTCAGACCCTTTGGAGAGCAGGAGATAATAGTAACGCATGAAAAACCCCTTCCACCAGTCTGGAATTACCGAACACCTATGAATTTATGGGTTAGCAGGCTACCACTAGACTACAAAGGTAGCCTGTTAGTTCTTGTTTAGTTATTAAAATTTAGAACAATTTGTTGTTGTTGATTTGGTGTATTTAGGATAATTTTTAACATCTCAGGTCATCAGAGTCTCAATTCAGGGCATGAAATGGTCGATAAATTTTGCTCAAAGGCTGCTTCTTTCATGCATGAGGTTCTTTTACATGCCATAAATCTATGACATGGGACCCATGCCTTATCTTCCCTTTTAAATGAATGATTCGTGAAATTATGACCATAATTTGAATAACAGTTTAAAGTTAAATTTTCAGTGCAATTAATAAAATGAAAGTCATATGAAAATAGTGTTAGTAGCATACCTTAATTTCCTAACTCAATTTCCTTGTCCAGTCTTTCAAATGCTAGCTGAATTCGGTAAGGCTGCAAAACAAACTTATTGATGGCCTCATCAATAAATTTGATGTACATAATGTCTTGAAGGTTGCCACCCTTGTTATTCCAGATTTTGTACCATGTTTGACCCTCTATAAGAATGTTATCGATGGAGTACATTTCTTTGATCCCTTTCAAATGAGTTAATCATTGAAGGAAAGTGTTTTCATGAATTGAGGATGTAGTACCATAAGAGAAAAGGCATTCTTACAGCAAACAGCTTTTTAGGGATGTAATTAGCGAGTCTAAATAGGGAAATAATACAGAGCATCTGAACTATTCTTCTTAATCTCCTAGATTGTTGAAATGGTGCGTTTATCTGGATACTTTACATGGAATGCTCAGTTCTAGTTTAAATTTACTGGAAATATCTTCTATTAATTTCATAAAATTGCTGAAGATTTTGACTGCCCTCTTTCTATGATCCTCAAACAGAGCTATCAGCTACAATATATGTTTTGCACACTAAGGAGATCAATTTGAATTCCTTTAAGAATTCACATGCCCCGAATGGGAAGAGTTTTTTTGCAATGTGTAATGTCATGAAAATACAGAAGTTAAGCTGAACAAAATAGCAAATGTCCATCCTGGCATGTTTCTTTGTTTTTTTAACTGACAATGTCTGGAGAGCTTAAGTAATGGAAACGAAATTCTGTGAAAATAAACAAATAGCTTTATAATCTCTTCTGAGTCAAACTATTTAGAACACACTTTACGGCTTCACTTATGTTTCATGGACCCATGTTCACATCCTCAGCTGTTAAATGACTATTGGATTATTTGTAGAAGTTGAGATGGTAGGTATCTGGGTTGACTCCTGTGGGGCTTTATAGTTTGCAGTCCACCGAGTTTCACATAGCAAAGGTACATTTGGAAGCAATTTTCTTTAAAGTGAACTTTCTTGCAGAAATTGAATTATTTCAGTTTCTTATTTCTGACAACACTGCTAGCCATCGACTACTAAATTAAGATTATGTGCACGGCAATGGAGAGCTTTAGAATATTGATTTCTAATAAGCTTTTACACCCCATTTTCCTTACCAGCCATAACTGAACAGCTATTGTATCCCTGGCCAATGAGCTCAAGTCAATACCAACTGTAGTTAAAAATGAAGTAATGGAGTTTGCTATACTGGAAGCACTTAATAGAATGAGCACTGCTGCTATTGTCCACCAAGCTCACTCCTATAGACAGCTACTCTTTACCGCTATATCTACTGACCTGTCAGCTGGCACTGAAATTGCGGTACTTTCATTGAATGATGAAACCAATGTCTTCAGAACAATTTGTCTGCAGACTTATTAGTTCATTTTGAATTTGGACAGAAGTATATTTAGCATTTTTGCTATAGGTATCAAAGTTACCTTTTAAGATGGTGTTTCTTGTATCAACTCTGAAATCCAGCAGATAATGGAAACACTGGAAGATAAATTTTTATCATGAATTGATAAGTCATGAGTTTCAGAAGAAAACAATGCAAGAAACTATAGGGTGATGCTGTTGTGCCACACGATTGATTTGCTTTTCATTACATCCAAGAAGTTGCTCAACTTTTTACAGCCTCACGATGCAAAGATGACTTCATGTGCTCATGCTCTGACTCATGGAAATGCTTATATTTAGTAAATGCATGCACTATAAATGCACCTATGAACCTTGAATACCACAATACACTTTTGGTTGAACAATCATGCAATGTTGACACAATACACCCTTCTGTTTAATGGAGTACATGACGCAAGATCAATAATCAGTAAACCATTGGTACTATGGAACTGTGTATCCATTTTTATCTTATGATATTGAATTATTGATCCTAAAATTAAAGGATTAATATTATATAATGTTCACCCGGTCTAGTGGTTAGGATTGCTGACTGCGGACCAGGAGGTCCAGGTTCGATTCCTGGTACCTGCTTAGGAATTTTTCTAAGTTAGGGAGGTCTGGAACAGGATCCACCAGCCTCATGAAGACAATCGGGAAGCTGCCTGATAAAGAGGTGGTGATCTTCGACGTAGTAAGCCGCGATAAAGTGACCGGTGGGATTCAGTGTGCTGATCATGTGCCCCCCTGCAGTACTGCCCTCTGCCAATTATATCCTATGATGGAGGTAGAGGACGCAGCGGTCGTTGCTGTAATTTTGATGAACATGCTGCTCCTTCTTCTGATACCAAGTTTACACAAACTGGGTCATCCTCAGCTGTGCTAGCTGTAGCATTAGAAACTGGCAAAGTATCATCATTGTATGTCTTCTTACTTTTCAAAAATGTCCTAATATCCATGACGATGGTCATGAGGCAAGTGAATAATACCCTTAAAAGATTATTGTCAATATCACAACACAATTTGTTATCTTCCACAAAGACTAAATGTGTTTTAAAACTGTAATAGTGTCAGCAAGGAAGCAGTGACTCAAATCTCAGTGTGGATTAGCTGCTATGTGATACTATGGGGTCATATGTTTGATTGTTTTAGCAATGCTACTTTATTTGTGAGTTGGCAAGAAAACATTTCTATATTGAAGAATTTCCTTCAACTGTAGGTATTACTTTCTGCTGTGATGGATGTAGAGGAAGTTGCAATGCTCAATGTACAGCTTTTATTTCAAACTGTATAAAATAATCAGTTAATAGTAAATTAGAACATCTCAAAATCAAATGCGAGCCACCATGAACTAATTAACATTTGGAAGAAAACTGCATTAATGATAGGAAAAGAAACATTTTTTAAAGCTATGAATTTTTAGTGACTGATAAATTGGTTAGGTATTTTGTACCTAATTTCTAAATTAAGTCTTTTATCTGTATTCCAGCATTACAATAATTTAGTCCAGAGTAACCAAGTAAATGCCAAAGGTTTACACCCTCTATTTTTTTTTATAAAAAATGTTTTTATTAGGTCAACATGAAAAATGCATTAATCATGTTCATCTGCTCAAATGATATTGAACCTTTGCTATCTTTTTTATTTAATCTTTGTCTTTTCTTTATCAATACTAATGTTTTATGCTAATATAAAACTAATAAAATGAATTGCTTCTAAAATATATAAAATTTTATTTATTGTAAACTATACAAGGTTAAGTGGTTATAAAATTCTGCAGTTTAGCTGCTAAAAGGTGTTTGCATGAAGTGGATGATACTGTTTCATCATCTGGGGCAAAGTTGTTAGGTAATTAACAGCCGTTTTCCTGCTTTGTTTTAACTGTTGATATTATATGAGGGGTTTTCTAATAGTTTTCGGCCTGACTTAGATTGAATTTTTTGATTGAGTAGTGTTTAACGCCTGTTTTTATTACTAAGGCACCACAGGTGATGGACACTGATGATATATGAAATGAAATGGTAAATCGGGAAAGGATTTTTTTAAAGGAAGGAAGCATTCCAGGCCTAAATTTAGGGTACATCTCCAGCATTTGCCATTTGTGAGCACTGAGGAAAACCTGGAATAAACCTCAATCAGGGAAGACAGTCCTGGTGGGATTCAAACTCCAGACCTTCCCCTCACAAGTCCACACCTTAACAACCTGGACCACCCATGGCAGTACCTGATTTAGAGATGTCATGAAGATGGATGGCTAAATTATTATAATAGTTGTTAAGCTTCATTTTGGATGGTGAACTAAAGTTTCAGATGTGTAAATATAGTCACTTGTTTGCAACAATTATGTAAACATTCATATTAACACTTTCTACAAAATGGATAAAACTGAAGTACAAGCTGTGATGAAGAATTTGTTTTGAAGGATTTAACCCCAACAGAAATACAAATGGAGTGCGTCCACATTAAAGGATTCTTCCCCTTTGTTTTCAATGGCTAAAAAGTGCTCTGTTGAATTTAAGCCTAGTTATACATCCATTCAAAATGATGATCGCTCCGGGCATCCCAAAATTGCTACAACCAACAAGATTGTGACAAAAATTCACAATGGCATACTCGATGATCATTTATTGAAGGTATGTAATTGACTGACATTGCAAAGACCTTGATAGAACATGTCCCCTACATTGTACACAAAGTTTTGGATGTGAGAAAACTTTCAGTTTGACAGGTGCTGCATTTGTTAATAATGGATCAAAAACACAATCAAATGAACATTTTGCAGACTTGTTTAAATGTAATTCCAGTGATTTTCTCGAACAGTAGATGAAACATTGATTCATCACTACACACAAGAGATGAAGAAGCAGTCCAACAGAGAGTAACAACAGGTGAAAGTGCACCAAAGAAAGCAAAAATGATTCCATCTGTAGGAAAAGTTATGGCTATACACTTTTCTGGGATTCTAATGATGTCGTGCTTGTAGACTACCTCCAAAGGACAGAACCATCATCGGTGAGCATTACTAAAGAATGCTGTTCAGGCCAAATGTCCACACTATGCAAAAAAGAAAGTTCTCTTTCATCATGTGAATCAAAGATTCACATCAAATGATGATTGAACCTAAGACAGATGCTTATTTTTGGCAGTTGGACAAATCTTATTTTGCTGAGGGTATTAAAAAGTTAGAAAGTTGTTGGACTTAATATATTGATTTACAAGGATGTTGGGGGGGAACATTTCTGTTAAATCATGTATTTTCTTGGTTAGGTGAAGAACATCCCTCATAAGTATTTTATGAAACGTAAATTTGTAGTTAAAGCAATAATAATAATAATAATAATAATAATAATAATAATTTACTTTTGGTTTTTAACTCAACTACTCTATCCCCAAAATTTTTGCCCCTGAATTTCTCCCACCAATAGTTCATCATTAATGTAATTGTGATAGAGGTATGCTTCTCTTGTCCTACTCGCTAATAATGTCATCTGCTTTCTGTGCTTTCTTTAATAATAATATACATGGTCAGCACGCTACAGTTTCAAGGAAAATGAAAAATTTACAAACAATTTCACCTTCATTAAGCTGATCAGCCTTCCATATTATCTTTGTAATGTGTTGTTGTTGATCAAATGTGCAGGATTTTGATCCATCAATTTTTCCTTGGCCAGCCAATATAATTTGTATATTTTCCCATCAGGTGCAGCTTTCCTCAGTTCTGTGCATTCCAATAGATATTCTCCGTTTAGAATCTTGTCAGTATTGCAGATCTTACATGTGTTATCATTCATAAAGCCAAATCTGTGTAGATGTTCTGCCAGACAATCATGTCCAGTTGCCAGTCTAAAATGAGCAACTGCTTCCTTCCTTGATAGATTTTTTATTTTTTGTAGTTTCTTTTATATTAGAATAATTTTTATTAGATATTTGCACTTGAATATTATGTTGACATTTTTGTTCTATGGTCATTTTGATATTTTTTAATTTTACATTTAATCCACAGGGCTTTATTGGTTTTGAATATAACAGTGCCCCCTTTTTGGCCAGAAAGTCTGCATTCTCGTTACCTATCACTCCCACATGTGCTGGTATCCACAGTAGTACTATTTGTTGAAATTTTGTTTGGAGTAATCTATAATAAGATCTCACATCCCTTACATTGTAAGATTCATATGATCCTTCATGTCGTTCTATAGCTTGTATAGCTGAAGCTGAATCTGTAAGAATCACTACTTTATTTTCTTTTATATCAGTCCTATGGTATATCTGTTCCAACGCTCATTGTATTGCCACCATTTCACCCTCATAACTTATGAATTATCTAGGCAGTGTGAAATAATGTGAGAAATATTTACAATATATACCACCTCCAACATTATTTCTCTGTTTGTCTGCAGATCCATCTGTGTAAATTCTAAGCCACTCTGTTTCTGGGAATTGGTTGTGTAAGTGTTCAAGTGCTATAGTTCTGCATACTCTATTGAGTCTTCTTGTTTATTTAATTGTTCTGTCAGTTTTTTATCTGTTACTATCTTAATATAATTCATTGGATTAGTTCTTGAGGGATATGGGATGTTCTTCTCTGCCAGGTTTAAATAATTGTAATTCTTCTCTAAGTAAGCTTTATTTGTGATCTGTGTTTTTAGCTTGTGTTCTTTGGGTAGTTGATGAAACCATTGATGTTTACTTGGGTTTGTTTTTAATTTTATGTGTAATTGTGCCGCTTGTGTTTCATGCTGGTTTTCATTGGATTATTATTCGTTCCAGCCAGAAGTGCATTTATTGGTGTTGTTTTTACGGCACCTGTTATCAGTCTTAAACATTGATTTTGGCATTTCTCAATCTTATTAATTTTTTCTTCCATGTTTTAGTACTGGTTTTATATATCTATTATATGTTTTATTTAAAACTTCCATTCAGCTGCCCCATTTAGATCCAGCTAATCTTTTCAATATGTTACTTCATTTTATGGCTTTTTGTGTGATATTTTGTACATGGTCTTTCATTTTTAATTTCCTGTCCAATGCTATTCCCAAATATTTGATTTCTTCTGCATATTCTATTTGACTTCCGTTAATTTCGAGTTTTAAGTTTTTTTTCCTTTCATCAAAGTGTTTCATAGTGTAGACTTGATATTTAGTTTTGGCTGCATTAATGGTCATATTATTTAATTTTGCACAATTTGCTAGTTTATCTAAGACATTTTTTATTTTTTCTTCTAGTCTGATATATATACATTATTATCATTTTTTTCACCTGACCTTATAACTACATCACCTGCATGCATTGCAGTGTTTGTTTCAATTTGTTTTATAGTCTTTGGCATATCATTAATATATATATTAAATAATAACGGACTGGATACTGCACCCTGTGCCACTCTGGTTTTGAGTTGGGTGTATTTGGATAATGTATTCTTCCATTTAACTGCAATCCATCTTTGCTGTAGGAATCTTCTATACCATCTAATTATATTTTTTGGGCAATTCGTTTGTATTAATTTTTTAATTAATATCTCTTTCCATACTAGATCAAATGCTGTTTGAAAATCTATGAATACTGCAGCTACTGACATATTGTTAGCCAGTTTACTTTTCACATCCTCTATTAATCTCGACGTTTGGTGAACTGTTGAATATTGTCTTCTCAATCCAGCCTGTTTGTCTGTTAATAAGTTGTTTTTTTCAAGGTAATATATTAATCTATTAACTACCATTTTATCTGCTATTTTTGCCATAATTGAGGTCAATGATATAGGACTGTAACTTTTTTTTCATTTGTAGTTTTTCCTGGTTTTAAAATCAGTATTTCTAATGCTTTGCACCAGCTTGATGGCATATTCTCTTGTTCAAACAATTTTCAATAATATCTTTTTTTGCTCTTATTTCAAGATTCTTAATGTACTCCGGATGTATAAGGTCTGGTCCTGGTTGCTTTTTATTTTTTAGTGTTTTCACTACCTGTTCTAATTCTTCCAATTGGAACTTTGAATCCAGAGATACTGCTTGCATTTTTTTCTATTTCTATCGTGTTGGATTTTTTTAATGTTCTGTTATCTTTTGTCAGGTGTTTTCCTAGTGTATTAACTTTCTTATAATGCTGGTTAAATTCATTAGCTATATTTTTGGTATTGTATATGTCTTTATTACCTTTGTTAATATATATATACTTTTATTACTATTGTCGTACTTTCAGCTAACATTATTAATGTGCTTGTACACTTTGGTACTATTGGTTCTATAGTCCAGCCCGGTTAAGAATTTATCATAGCATTGTCGTTTGAATATGATTAATTCTCGTCTGTAGATCGCATCTTTTTTCCTCCATTCTATTACATCTTCTCAATTTTTAATGTTTTGTGCTAAATCTCTAGAACTATTTCTTTCTGCTTTTAGTGTTTCTAATTTTTTGTTCCAAAAAGGTTTATATTTTTTTGGTTTTCCTCTGGGGATGTTTGTCTTTGCTGATTTTAACATTATGTCATTAAATTCCTTAATCACTTGATTTACGTTCTTTGTTAAATCTAATCCTTGTACTTCACTTTCGATATTTTTTTTATATTTAGTCCAGTTAGCTTTTTTAAAATTCCAGGTATATTGTTTTTCAATATTTGGACTATGTTTCTTAGTGTCCGTGATTGTGATTATAGCTCTATATCCATTTCCTCTGTCTTCAGTAACTAATCTTCTTGTGCTACTATGTAGGTCTTTATAATATAACTAAGGACATTCCTTTTCACAAGGGATTGTGGCTTTGTGATTGAGCTGTTTTCCATAGCATGCTTGTTTGTTCAATTCTCTAACAGAATTTTCAACTAGGCTCCTACAAGGAATCATAAATGGGGCACTGAAATGCAACATCAGCATTTTGAAGAGTGGTTTGTTTAAATGTAGGCTTTGTGTAATATGACAGAAAAAATGTAACCTCTAGAGGGAATGTATGACAACTCTATCTTTTTGCTTATGCATAACAGTTTTATTAGAATTTATCAAGTATATTAATACTAACTCCACTTACATAATTATTACATTAAGACATGTTTTGGGATCAATCACTCCTATCACAACTGTTGATCAACTACCTAATGTAGTGTCTGGATCCTGAGGTGTTTCTATGGAGACATCTAATGGTTCAAATGGAACTTTCTGAGTTTATCTGCATGTGGAATGTCAAAATTCATTAAATTTCCTCTGTTTTTCAGAATGAATGAAAATTTGGGAAAAGATTTTCATCCTGAAAATGTAATGAGTTTTGATTGCACCTGCGGGTGAACTAAGCAAGTTCCTATTAAAATTATCAGATGTCTTCTCCACAGAAACACCATGGGATCCAGCCACCATATTGATTAGTTGGTGAACAGTCAGTGGTGAATGCGATTGCACCAAAATGTTATATATGTAAGTAGAATTAGTACTAATATGTTTTAATAAATTTTAATAGAATATATAATCATTGCATTGCTATGGCTTACAAATATAATTTAAATAATGGCAAAATAATATTCTCATTTGTTTAGAGTGAACAATGTAGCAGTTTTTATTTATTAGTAATCATAGCATCCAATTTAAATCAGAACTGTCAAGTTATTTTATAGCAGCTATATTGTAGAGTAAATTTATATTTATACTTAGGTAGATTAAAAGTAAAACTACTTAAAATCATGTCAACACATTAAAACACTCTTGAGGTTCCACTTTTTTATTTACTTTTTAATTATGAAAAAACTGGGACATGTTTTGTGAGACCTTGCTCACATTGACAACCGTGAACAACTAACGGATCATTCTAAATTGGTGGTGTAAGTGACTGAGTGCTCTGGTGGTCTATTGGTGAACTTATACAAAATGTTATCTGCTTCTAAGATGGTGAAATTCATGAGTCTATGTTCATATTTTTTATGAAAATTTTTTCCCATGTACTGAGTTCCTTTGGGTGTAGCACTGCTTTTAATAAAGTGATATCTTTCTCGATCTCATGGTGTTCACTCCAAAAATTTGCTGCAACAGCTGATTTTCTATTTGTTTGTAGTAATATTTCTCCAGTGTTCCTTTAATCTGATACCTATGTTCCTTTTTGTCTTGACTGTGTACACTTTTTCACAATCTTTACAATTAGTTCTATATATGCCAGAATTCTCTTATTTGGGTCTGGGGTCTGTTTTGTTTAACTTATACAGTTTGCCAACACTGTGCTTATTTTTAGGTGCTAAAGAGATATTGTATTGTTTGAAGATTTTCTGAAATTTGTTATTGAGGTATGGGTGGTAAGTGAACTTATGATAAGTTTTTTCTTTCAACAAAGTACTAAGTGTGGTAATTTGTTTAATTTTCTTTTTTCCTTTGAATCTTTTTATTTTTTGATCAATCATTTGTTTGTTAAATCCATTAAATTAGTGGTACATTGTACATTGACCAATCGATAAACTATGCTCAAGAGTGTTTTAATGTGTTGACATGAATTTAAGTAGTTTTACTTTTAATCTACCTAAGAGTTCAAGATCATTTCACTGTGTGGATTCCTACAGTCGCCATTAATGGTTATATTTATATTTTTGTTCCAATACTTTACATGTGTGTAAGCTTGTAAAGTTTAGCTCTAGTGTTTAGTAAAGAAAATTTTACAACATTGCTATTCCAATAGCTTTTGTAGTGCTCACCATCCTTTACCTATGACTGGTTCTTAGTCTACATATTCACTATTTAACAATCAGGAATCAAAATTTCTGTTGTTCAAATGATAAGCCAAAACTCCCTTGTGGTGAAGATGCAATGGAATTTAGTTTAGCATTTTTATATATTTAAAGGCATTTTGGATTTTAAATGCATAAAATAAACATGGGCCTCAGTTTCACTTTGTACATTGTTAATTTATTTCCAGGAGGAGAGCAGGAGCAACTGCTGCTGTACCTGGGACAACAAATGGTGAAACGGATAATCAGCAGCGGAAGCCTCACAATTTGGAAGATGGAGGTGAGGAAGGTGAGCAGGCAAATGGTTGTCTGTCTGTGTTCACATTCATTTTTATTTAATAATGATTTAGGGAAAAATATTTTTATAAGATGCAAGTTTTGCTATAGATGCATTATAATCCCAATCATTCATCAAAAGTTTAAGTTCCTAAAATTATTAGGATTTAAGTGGAAATATCTGGAAATACTTTTAAATGTATTAGAATAAGGGATTTCATTAGAAATGAGTGAGGAATAAAGACATCTCCATTCATGTATAGTACAGGTATAGAAATATTCAACCTAAGAAAGTATCAATGCAGGTTAAAATATATTGTTAATATATGTAGTTAAAGAAAGAGATTTTATGTTTATCAGAGACACAAAAAGCATGCTGGAGACAGAGAGAAATTTAGGAAAATTAATCTCTTTGGTTAACAACTGTATCTCATGCAATACTTCATGTAGTGTACATATCTTGAGCATTGCAATGGGCTTACTGAGAACATCAGTGTTATGTATCATGCTTTTGTTGTAAACCTTGTTTGTTCATTCATTGTTATATGTCTCGGCTTACAAGCATGCCACATCAGAAGTGCTCACACTCAATTCCACAGGAATTGTCATCATTTTGCTAAACAGCCATTACATTGCAAAAATAATTCTTATTAATATGATTATATTTGGCAACCATGATGTTCCTGATTTAGTAAATGAACTGAAATCCCCTACTAATGCTTATTTCAGCAATGATGTTGTTTGTGAACATTAAAGATTTGTGCCAAATCCACTAAGTTTTTTTTCAAATTTCATATTTAAGATTTTTTTGTAATTGAAACAAGAGATTTCAGACAGAAAATCAAGGAAAATTGATGAGGCTGCCAATGGTTTAGAGATTGCTTTGAAAAGTATAAGAATTGCTGGGATATGCATGTGGGATCTGAATGAGAACACTTGAAAGACAACTAAAGTGCTATTGCTCTCAATAAATTATTATTAATTCTTTTTATCATTAATAAACTGCTGGATACTTTCCAGCTATACCTTATGCATGTTGTAAATTCATCACATTTTAAAAATTTGTCATTAGAAAACAAGTTATATTTTTAATGATTAATTGGTCCAACTAGCAATTATTTTATCTGCAATTACTCGATCTATAGGAGGATGAAACATTGCAGCTGTAGAGCTCTCTCTCTCTTTTTTTTTAAAACATTGCTGTAGCATTTGTGCTTCCTATATAATGGGCTTGAATTTGATCTTGTTTGGGTTACTGAAATAAACATAAATTTTTAGACAAATGCCCATAAAGTTAAACCACAAAGATCCCTGAACTCATTCGGCCTAATTACAAACTATCATCCTTCTGGTACAACAGATATTTTGCCTGCAATGCCATGATCATTTATGGGAAAAAAAAAGAAAAAACTAGGTATTGCCTTTATGAAAGCAAATATATGTATAATTTTTTTGCAGATGAACCAGATACTGACCTTGAAACTGATAGGTTATTGGGTCAGCAGCGAACTGATGATCAAGGATTCTTCGATGAAAAGGTGGTGAGTATATTTTAGTGCTTTTAATAACATGCCATTGCATAATTTTTAAAATCTTCCAGCAATTTACAGGAAAGTCTGATTTTATATAAATATTTTAAATCTAAAAGGAAGAGGTTAAGCATAAATCTAGACACATTTATGAAGAAACATTCAGAAAGCAATAGTTGTACAAGGCAGGCAATTTTTTCTTTCTTTTTTTCCCATGAACATGGCAAAATTATGCTTCTAATAATTTTGATGATATGACATTTTGCTTTTCCATGCAATTTATAAGTACATTTTTATTTATTTATAATTTGCTAAAGGAATAATTAAGTTTATGATTTTTAATAGCATTTAATGCTTGTTTTTACTACTAAGTTATCACAGGTAGTGGACAATGATGACATACGAGATGAACTGATAAATTGCAAAAGTATTATTTGGGAACGAAGCATTCTAGGCTTAAGTTTTAAGGTACCTTCGTGCATTTGCCATTGTAGAAAGCCTGGAAAAATGGAAGGTTGGTCATTCTTGCTAGGAATCAAACTACATACTTCCCCATATGAGCCCATGCCTTAATAACCTTGGTCATCTGTTCAGTTGTATGAAAGTGAACTGAACTTATATTATGGAAGATTCTGACATTTATCTTCATACTGGATATTTCCATAATGATGATACAAACTTCTAGGGATGATGGAGAAGGATAAATGTATCAATTTGAGATAGAACACCCCAGTGGCAAAATATAAGCCATTTTTTGTAAGTTGCAGGCGGTAATGCAATAGTGCAAGAGTAGGCAACCCAGTTATCATGAGGCATTTAATGAAGGATTGGGAAAGAGTACTAATGCAATGCAGATATTATGATTTTTAAACTTTAATTATGCATTGAAGATGGTGTGATACTACCAAATGTGATTAGTTGTGATGTATGAGTATTTAGTAGACTGCAATCGGTGTTGGTCCAGGAAACATGACATATATGAGTGCAGAACTTGCAGATGACAGAATTGTCATGTCTGCATTGAAGTTGCATCTCATTTGAACAACTGTTGTAAATGTATAAATGCAGCTTGTGAAAGTAGTGCAGGTTAATAAAATTTTACAAACAAAGATAAGTAAATAGAAATATTAGTTTTTTAAATGATTGAGTCAAATTTGTAATACTTACATCACTAATAGTTTAAAAAAGGAAAACTAAGCTGATTGCTCCAGAAACTTAGTTTTCCTTTTTTAAACTATTAGTGATGTAAGTGTTACAAATTCAGTTCAATCATTCAAAAAACTTATATTAAACATCACTGTTACAAAAGTCCACCATATTTAACTAACTAGAAATATTAATTGGAACTTTTACAGTAAAGCTAATCATATATTTGAAATCATTCTGTGATTGAATCAAACCCTGTTAAAAATTTAATTTATGTTATATAATATAATTATGATGTATAAATTTTAAAAATTAATTAATCTAAGTAAGTGGAACAATTTGACTGTGTAGCTCGACTCAATCATACAATGATTTTAATGAAAAGATAAGTAAACTTTGAGCATTTTATTTATTTATTTATTTCCACTAAGCTCATTTCAAAATTCATATGGCTTGAATCTAACCCAGAATCTATCCTAAACAACAAATAATACATGAATTCCTCATTTCCTTTATTATCTTCCTGTTACAAAATTAATTTACATCATATAATATAATTATGATGTATAAATTTTAAAAACTAATTTATCATACATTAACATTTACTGCTTGATTTATAAACCAAATCCATTTCTTTTTGGCCCTAAAGAGATACTCTCCTAAACTATTATAATCTGAGATTGTTAATTAAAAAGTTTTATATATAGGAATAGTTCTTTCACACTATCTGTGTGTAGGACACCAGTTGGAAAGGAAGAATCAGATTTGAAAAATTCGGGTCATATCCGAAATTCGAACTACAGATCTTGGGTCTTCTGTGGTGGTGCTATAACCAACTGAGCTACCATGTTCTCCTCCAACATGGAACTACAAACTTCTCTCTTATCTAATTCTGTACATCCTGGACTAAGGCTTTCTTAACTGTGGTGTATAGAATCAGATGATAAAAGTTCATAGATATCCCAAAACAACTTTGACACATAACCTGTGAATAAGGCTGTTCCAGACCAGGTTTCCCTATCTTAAATTTACATGTTTTTCCTTTTCCATTATTTCTGAAAGTTTAAATCATTATGGAAAGGCTCAGTATAATGCATCAGTAGTTTTAGGCCTTTGCTTACAATGTATAGCTTTCTGAGTTGAAGGTATGGCATGATTCTCTAATCCATGCTCATTACAATAAAGACATTTCCAGCTTTACAGTGTGTACACTTATTTTTTCCCATAATTTGTGATTGAAATGTTTAAAGTTTTTTAAAAAATTTTACCTCTTAAATGTAAATTGGAACTTAATTTCCATTAATTTTACCTGTATTTGTCTGTCCTCTATTTCACCAGTCTTCAGTATGTTTCCCTGACTGTTGTGTTGATAAACTTTATTCAGAAAACAAATGGTCTTCCTCTTTTTCTTAGGTTATGAATGAATGAACACTCTATATATTTCTACACATTTACATTACAATTTTACAATATATTTCATTGTTCATAGAGTGCTTATTGTTTTTGGGATCCGATACAACTAGCACCCTGGTAGTTGTGTAATGTGGATCCTACTTCAGTATACAATATATATTTATTTTATTTATTCTTTTTTTTTAAGTGGACATTTACAATTGATTTTTCCTAAGAATGATCATCTTTCCGCCAATGTTTCTTTGTTTTCTTTATTGCATTCTTCCTTGCCTTGACTACTTTCCTCCATCACTTTTCTCTTACTTTCCCAACATAATTTCCAAACCGTTTAAAACACAAGTTCTCCAGGAGATAAAATATTTTATAGTACTAAAAATATATCTATGGTTTTACTTCCTGAACACAGAAGCAGTCTGAGTTAAAAACTTTTAAAATATTGATACAATGATAAAACACTCTGAGCGTTTCATTCTCAAAATTAAAAAATATTTCCTTCCTCTAATAATTTAATCCTATGTCATTATTTCAAAATATGCTTTATTACTTTCCTACCCTACCCAATTCAATGTAGTAGCCCTATTTGAATATAACATGAAAGCATTTTAAACTGTATTGTCATATAGAACTACGGATATGCATATTAACATTATCTTGTCTTTTGTGTGCATTCAATTTAAATTAAAATAATTCAGCTGAGGAATGGGAACACAGGTTCCCAAAATTTAAAAAACCATCTCAACATTCAAACAAATTCAGTTTTGAAAATATGACATCAATAGTATGGTGCAGTGTATAAGTTTCCAACTTGACGTACAAGACCATGATTCATTGTTGCAATGTTCATGCTATCTGATAATCCCATTTTTTTTTCTTCTTCCACAAGGTATAGACCTGTCAACCTGTTTCATCCTGAATTAAACATATTGCTCCATCTTGTTCTTGGTCTTCCTACTTGGCAATATCCTCTAGGTTTATAATTTAGTAAAAGTTTTGGTATTCGTTCCTCTTTCATTCTTAGTATGCTGATGTCAATTATTTTTATTTTCATTAATTTTTTCATTTAAATTATATATATTTAACTCTTCTTAATTTCTCCATTTCTTTGTTTGTCTAAGAGAGTAAATCCAACTATTGCTCATATAAATCTCATCTCTGCAATTTCTATTTTCCCAGTCTGTTCTCTTCATAGTACATTTTTCACTTCCATATGGGCACTGTCATTACTCTGGAGAATTTCATGTGTTGCTTTTGTCATCTTGTTCATTAATGTTCTTATTGTTCCACTCATTTGTCTTAATTTATTTAGTTTTATATTCAGATCTTCATTTTTACTATATGGCACATTAAATCCTAGGTAATTGTTCTGTTATTCCTTCATTAATAAATCTTTTAATTATATGTCTCCATGATATCTTTCAGGTTATTAACACTCAGTAAATCATCTTCTGTTTCTTTAAAAATAACCTGGTCATCAACAAATAAAATTGTTTTCAACTATTAACTATTAATTTGAATATCCCCAGTAGAATAGTTTTTCCACTCTTTAATTTCAAATATATGTAATCACATATTTTAGAAGTGTAATCACTGAATTTTCTTTCCAGCCATGTCATTCATTTGCCTGAAAAGGATAATTATCTTTCTAATAATCCTAAATATTGAATTATATCGGGTTCATTAAAATATGCAATCAACTTAATGAAAATTTAATATTAATAGGACATATAATTTTAATTATTACTATTGTTACTATAGTAATAATAGTAATAGTAATACTATTTAAGTCAGATATGTTGCATAATACAGCATGGTGTTCAAAATTCAATACATAATGGTGATTAAATTTTTAACTAAAGAAGAAATTTGATATGAAGAACACCTTGAAAATGTGTTCTCTTTCATATTCTATTTTGGAGGAGGGCTCAAAATTATTTTATTTGGGCAGAAATACTTGTGAAGACAAACCTTGTAAGAATTGACTGGTATATGTATTGACACAAGAAAGCACTTTCTTTGATATGGAAGTTCTGAGTGACAAGCATCTGAAGATGAAAGAAATAACTGTAAGGTTGGGGGCATTGTGTTCACCACCCTCATTAACATTTGCACCTGTATAAGGTCAGTGCGAAATGGGTGCTGCATTCTTTTAGCAGTTCAAATCAGTGCATGTGGAATATTGTCTGAAGTTTTTGAACCTTTGCCATAGTAACAAGAGTGCATTATTGAAATCCATCATCACAGGGAATGAAACTTATCTGAGCCTTTGAATATCGAGAATTTTCACAGTGAAATATAATCTAATTTATTAATGGATATCATTGTATGATTAGTTGAACTACACACTCTTAAAGCTTCACTTACTTTTTTTATAAATGTATGGAACCGGTTTCGAGAACATTTTGTTCCCATCTTCAGCCATGCTAAGGTTCAACTGTCGGATCATTCGTTGAGCTGTGGATGTATATTCTGCTCTGGTGGCGGTGTGATAAACTTGTAGTTTATGTTTTCATCCCCGACAATGTCGAAGTTCATTATGCTGTTTTTGTATTTGTAGATGTAGATTTTCTCCCAGGTTGCTAATTCCGTAGGTCCTTGTACTGATTTTAATAATTTTGTTTTATTTATTATGTCGTGATTTTGTGTCCAAAAATGATATGCTACTGCTGATTTCTCTATTTGCTTGTACTTTATGTTCCTGAAATGTTCCTTTAACCGTGTGCCAATGTTTCTCTTTGTTTTCCCTATGTAGATTTTTTCACATTCTGCACAGTTTATTTTGTAAATGCCTGATTTTTCTTCTTGTGGAATACTGTCATTAACATTATCTATCAGCAAATTTTGAACATTAAATCTATTAATCGGTGCCAACCTGATATTAAAATCTTTAAGAATATTCTGAAATTTTTTTGTGGCCCATGGATGATATGTGAATTTTTTAAAAGTAAGTTTATCTTTTTTTGCTGAAAGTGTTGTGGTTTCTTTGATATGTTTTTGTCTCTTGAATTTCTGCACCTTTTTATGTACTAGTTCTTTCTTAAAACCATTTTTAACTGCTGTTTCTTCTATTTGTTTGTATTCTTTAAAATATTCTTCTTTGCTAATTTGTAGGTTAACTAGCCGGTGTGTTAAACTGTTAATTAGTGCATGTTTGTGTGCTGTAGGGTTTAAACTGTCAGCTTTGATGTGATTATCTGCATGTGTATTCTTTCTGTATATTCCAAATTTAAGTTTTTCTTGGCATTTCATTATTTTAATATCCAGGAATGGCAGCATGTTATCTGTTTCTATTTCGTATGTAAATGAAATGTTTTTATCTTGAATATTTAGAAGTTTTAAGGCATCGTCAATGAGTTTTTTGTCAACTATGGCAAATATATCATCCACATATCTGTACCATACCTTAAATATGAATGGAAACGCTGTGTTGATGTGCGTTTCAAATCTACTCATGAAGAGGTTAGCTAGAAATGGAGATAAGGGGCTGCCCATTGTAAGTCCTGCTTCTTGTTTATAAAATTTTCCTTTGAAAGTGAAAAAGGCTTGGTTTATGCAAATTTCTGTCAGTTTGATGTATTCTTTAATGTGTATATCATTAATTCCACTTGTTTTTAGCCAATCATGTAGATAAATCAGGAGTTTTTCTTTTGGTATGCTAGGAAACAGAGATTCTACATCGAAAGATATAAGAGTGTCAGAGGGGTGCAATTTTATGTCTTTAATTTTTTCTATTAACTGATATGAATTATTTATGCTCCTGGTTTGAAATTTTGGTAAAGCCTTGAATCTATTAGCTAACCATTTTGCTAAATAGTAAGAGGGAGTATTGATGTTGTTAATGATGGGGCGCATACCATTTCCAGTCTTGTGAATTTTTGGTAAACCATATAACCTAGCTATTTTAGGGTTGCTGTGTTTTATTTTGAATATTGTTTCTTTTGGAATGACTGTACATGTTTTCAGAACCTCATTGATGGAATTAACACACCTTTTCAATGGGTCTGATGGGATCGGAACATATTCTTTTTTATTTAATAAATTCTGCATTCTATTATTATAATCTTCTTTATCCAAAATTACTATTCTGTTTCCTTTGTCTGCTTTAGTATAAACAACATCTCTTTCATTTAAGGATTTTATTGTATTCTTGTAAGTGTTGTGTACTGCTGTATTCTTTTTAACAATGCCTTTAAAAACTTTTTCTGATTTAATTCTAACTATTTCTTTATCTTTGTTCTTCAAACCTTCAATGGCCACCTCCAAATCTACCAAATAATCCTCTATTTTAGTGGAGTATTGTACACAAGTTTTTAAGCCTTTATTTAGAAATGCTAATTCTTCTGTTTTGAAATTTTCATTAGATAGATTTTCTACATAATTCTGCTTAGGGTTTGGAGTTTTCTTTGGTTTTTGATAAAGCTTACTAAATTTTCTTTTTTGATTGCTGACTTTTTTGTTTACTAGAAATTGTATATCTTCTAAGGCTGTACCAATTAAATTATCCCATATTATGCAACCTAACCTGTTTGCCGGTTTGCCGACTCATTTCTGCAGATATTAATTTTTTAAACCGCTGCCTAAAACATAAAGTGTGTCCAAAGTTCGTCCGAAAAACCGTTAAATGTAACCACAACAGTCGCGAGCAGTTAGCTGCCGAGAAAAAAGTTATTCAAATTGAAAGGTCAAAACATTACACTAAAATGGCAGATATTGATCTTAAACTATACGGAAAACACTTACAGATTTCAAACAGGTTAGGTTGCATAATATGGGATAATTTAATTGGTACAGCCTTAGAAGATATACAATTTCTAGTAAACAAAAAAGTCAGCAATCAAAAAAGAAAATTTAGTAAGCTTTATCAAAAACCAAAGAAAACTCCAAACCCTAAGCAGAATTATGTAGAAAATCTATCTAATGAAAATTTCAAAACAGAAGAATTAGCATTTCTAAATAAAGGCTTAAAAACTTGTGTACAATACTCCACTAAAATAGAGGATTATTTGGTAGATTTGGAGGTGGCCATTGAAGGTTTGAAGAACAAAGATAAAGAAATAGTTAGAATTAAATCAGAAAAAGTTTTTAAAGGCATTGTTAAAAAGAATACAGCAGTACACAACACTTACAAGAATACAATAAAATCCTTAAATGAAAAAGATGTTGTTTATACTAAAGCAGACAAAGGAAACAGAATAGTAATTTTGGATAAAGAAGATTATAATAATAGAATGCAGAATTTATTAAATAAAAAAGAATATGTTCCGATCCCATCAGACCCATTGAAAAGGTGTGTTAATTCCATCAATGAGGTTCTGAAAACATGTACAGTCATTCCAAAAGAAACAATATTCAAAATAAAATACAGCAACCCTAAAATAGCTAGGTTATATGGTTTACCAAAAATTCACAAGACTGGAAATGGTATGCGCCCCATCATTAACAACATCAATACTCCCTCTTACTATTTAGCAAAATGGTTAGCTAATAGATTCAAGGCTTTACCAAAATTTCAAACCAGGAGCATAAATAATTCATATCAGTTAATAGAAAAAATTAAAGACATAAAATTGCACCCCTCTGACACTCTTATATCTTTCGATGTAGAATCTCTGTTTCCTAGCATACCAAAAGAAAAACTCCTGATTTATCTACATGATTGGCTAAAAACAAGTGGAATTAATGATATACACATTAAAGAATACATCAAACTGACAGAAATTTGCATAAACCAAGCCTTTTTCACTTTCAAAGGAAAATTTTATAAACAAGAAGCAGGACTTACAATGGGCAGCCCCTTATCTCCATTTCTAGCTAACCTCTTCATGAGTAGATTTGAAACGCACATCAACACAGCGTTTCCATTCATATTTAAGGTATGGTACAGATATGTGGATGATATATTTGCCATAGTTGACAAAAAACTCATTGACGATGCCTTAAAACTTCTAAATATTCAAGATAAAAACATTTCATTTACATACGAAATAGAAACAGATAACATGCTGCCATTCCTGGATATTAAAATAATGAAATGCCAAGAAAAACTTAAATTTGGAATATACAGAAAGAATACACACGCAGATAATCACATCAAAGCTGACAGTTTAAACCCTACAGCACACAAACATGCACTAATTAACAGTTTAACACACCGGCTAGTTAACCTACAAATTAGCAAAGAAGAATATTTTAAAGAATACAAACAAATAGAAGAAACAGCAGTTAAAAATGGTTTTAAGAAAGAACTAGTACATAAAAAGGTGCAGAAATTCAAGAGACAAAAACATATCAAAGAAACCACAACACTTTCAGCAAAAAAAGATAAACTTACTTTTAAAAAATTCACATATCATCCATGGGCCACAAAAAAATTTCAGAATATTCTTAAAGATTTTAATATCAGGTTGGCACCGATTAATAGATTTAATGTTCAAAATTTGCTGATAGATAATGTTAATGACAGTATTCCACAAGAAGAAAAATCAGGCATTTACAAAATAAACTGTGCAGAATGTGAAAAAATCTACATAGGGAAAACAAAGAGAAACATTGGCACACGGTTAAAGGAACATTTCAGGAACATAAAGTACAAGCAAATAGAGAAATCAGCAGTAGCATATCATTTTTGGACACAAAATCACGACATAATAAATAAAACAAAATTATTAAAATCAGTGCAAGGACCTACGGAATTAGCAACCTGGGAGAAAATCTACATCTACAAATACAAAAACAGCATAATGAACTTCGACATTGTCGGGGATGAAAACATAAACTACAAGTTTATCACACCGCCACCAGAGCAGAATATACATCCACAGCTCAACGAATGATCCGACAGTTGAACCTTAGCATGGCTGAAGATGGGAACAAAATGTTCTCGAAACCGGTTCCATACATTTATAAAAAGTAAGTGAAGCTTTAAGAGTGTGTAGTTCAACTAATCATACAATGATATCCATTAATATGATTGGCTTCACTGTGTTTAAGTTCCAATTTTACATTTAAATAATCTAATTTGTTATATTATCTAAGCCTCTTTGACAAGGAAAATTAATGCAGTGGCAGGAGAAGGGTGAAGCCCTCCCTTGAAAGCCTAAGGTTACATAGTTTACAAAGATGATCATGGCAACAATTTTTTGAAACTACAGAATAATTTTGATGATAGACTTCAAAGAAAGGAACACAATGGTGACTTGGATGAACAATGCTAAACTACTGCAACGCTTACACAGTGCCATCAAGCAAAAGAGGCATGAGATGCTGAGTTGAAGAATTCATCTGCTGCATGAATGCACTATTTGCAGATAAAGATTTGGACTGTATTTTTTTGGGGGGGGGGATTGAAAAGTGTTGATTGCATTGCTGATTTTCATTCTTGTCATGTATGGGAATTTCCATCTTTTAAGCAAAATATTACTATCAAGAAATTTCTATTATCATATTATCTTTTATAGTAATATTTAATATTATCCATACACAAATGGATAAATATATATATATATATATATATATATATATATATATATATATTTACTGTAATGGAGGATAAGGAAAGTTATTGAGCATTAATTGCATTGCATAAATAAGTCAAATATTTTATATATTTTGTGTTAATGTGGAACAACTTCCCAGTTGCAGTTATATCATCAGTGCTAGTTATTGCCATTTTTACTTCTGAAGACAGTCTATTGTTCTTTTGACTGACAAAAGCAATTAGAGGCAATAGTCACAAGACTCAGCATGTCACATAAATCAGGTCAGCCATAAATCACAGCACATCTTTGCAAAACAACATGCAGTGTGTTGGATCATTCTGTAAAGCCTTTCTCTAATTGGACAGGATATTGTTTCTGTGGAAGATGAAAGCCAAGTGAAACTATGAATTGTGTAATTTTGGGAGCAACTGATTTGAGGAACTTATATTTTAAGACAACTGAAAGTTAATAAATAATTAACTGAAAAATTAAACTTATTCTGATAATTTTGCAAAGTTTCTTATCGTAAATTTTAATGAAATGATTTTTTTCTGTACAATTATAATGTTTATATAAATATAACATTTAATTTTGTGTTGGAACCAATATAGTGAAGTGACTAATATGTTCTTAGTTATCTAGTGAGTCATTTGATAATCTTATGCTCGACTTGTTGAATTATGCAAAACTAGTTTTGCAGGCTTTTGCGGGCATCCTCAGTAGCGAGTCAACTGTTGGATTTGTTGTTGATTGGCTGGACTTGGTGTAGATCTCGTGGATATTTTACGAACTTCTGGATTAATTTGTCTTCTGTTGGGATCTGAAAGTTCATAACCTTATCCTCATATTATATAAGCTTATATAAACGTTTGGCAATAAAGTGGAAGGGAGTGCAGAACATATGGAAAAAGAATAATAGCAAAACAAGAAAAGAATCTGTGGCAATATTCAGAATGACCACTTGACATGACTACTTAGCAACCCATTACATAAGGTGAACATCTTTCATCCAGCTGTACCATGCAAAGAAGTAATTCCTATGTTGAATTTAATCGTGCCCTAAACTCGACCCGTTTCAAAATGAGGAAGAACATCATTCAATTATATTGGAAAGCTTGAAGATAAATAAGACTACATCCAGATTTGGAAACAACAACACATTTGGTAATGCACTTTTTGGTGAATTATACAAATTTGCAGTTATATAAACCATAAAAATCATTGGTGCTCTTGATTAGAGGGCATTTGGTTTGTAGATGTTAATACTTTTTGTCTAAAGGTCAGCATGGTGAAATCCAAATCAAATAAGAGGTTTGCAATCCACATTGCTTCATTTCAAAGTGGCTAACAGCAATCCATAGTTGCCAAGCATTATGCCATCGATCGATAACATATTGCGATCCTTTGCTGACGTGCTTTGTGGGCATAGTATAATTCGGATTTGAGGCCTGCCTTAAGTCTTGATGTGATTTTGCTTATAATCTTTTGTTGAATCTCCTGATATTTTTGGTTAGTTCAGGAAAATTTTATGAGGGCTATTTGATAAGATAACTGTAAAAAGACATACTTTTTTATTTCTTAATATATTTTCTTTCAAATCTATACACCTATTCCAGCAATTTTATACTTTTTTTTAATCCCATCCACAAAAGGCGATTTCTTTAGCTCTGCTAAATACGCATTTGTTTCCGCGACAATTGTTGTGGAACATGAAATAGTTCAAGGGAACCAAATATGGAAAGTAAGGGCGATGAGGAAGGATTTCATATCTTAAATCTAACCATTTTGAGGTCGCAATCGCAAAGTTGTGTGCCGGCGCGTATCTGATGAAACAGGACCTTTTTCTCCGCCAAATGAAAAGGATTGTTCTTGAATGTGTCGTTTAATTGCTCCAGCAGCATAGTCAAGTATTCACCAGTTATGGATTTGCCCTTTTCCAAAACGCCGATTAAAACGATACCTTGGAAATCCCAAAACATATCGCCATCGTCTTTTCTGCAGAGGGGATTGTTTAGTCTTCTTCCGGTATGACTTAAGTTTCGGTATATAGTGATGGATCTACATTCTCTTTTATGTCAATCGTTACCAAAAGTTGCATGCACTTTGCCGTTAACTGCTTCATTTACAAATGTTATGCACCCATGTCCAGAAATGCACACAATTTTAGTAATCTCTCGCTTCTTCAACTACGATTACTCAGCGCCGTGTCGTGATTAATATACGAAATTCCTGTTTCTCCAGTTTGAATGCTTATTTAGAAATTTAAGAAGGAAAATGAGTCTCAAACATGCACTAAGTTTAGTAATTGTTAATAACCATGTAAATACAAGGACAACGATATTCGGAAGATGTAAACAAAATAGAGGTTGCCTTGAACCTCCCACTCCACGAATTAATAGGGAAAAACGTTTTATTTTCGTGTAGAAAGTAATTAATGTTTGGGAGATTTAATTTCATATTTAAAGTCACTAAAATATGACGCTTGTAAGCAACAATTAATTCAGAAATACAATAAAGGAGTTACAAATCTATTCTCTTTAATATTCCTTAGCCTATACCATCTTACTTGTACTGAATTAAGATATTTTTATTACACATTTATAAATCAATTACTCACATAAATGGTATAAAAATAAAATATTTCTGTAAACTCAGCTATTCAAAAAATAAATAAATAAATAAATCACCCATTCAGATTATTTAAACAATACAATCTGAAGCATAACTAAGAGACATAGCTTGATATTGTTTTTAAAAACGTAATGCTAGGTTCTAAAGTTACTTAAATTATTAAATAACATTTAAAGTTGTACTATATGATAAAATCATATGTAACAATATACTAGATTTTTACCGTTATAACTACTATAACCCATGTTATATTAAACACTTTCTATTACACAAGTTTCTGGTGTGATTTCACTAAATTAATATTAACTTAATAAAAAACACGCACGGTTGATTTACTTCAACTCTTAAACTTATAATAAACCACGTATCTTTCAACGAACCAAATAAACAAACCCTACTCAGTAGCAGTGCCCGAACCTCGATCTCCGCCATTTTATGTACTATCGATACCGCATAATGTCTGAGGATTGGAGTAGGTTTTGACTGAATTGAGAAGAGCATGCAATGTTTTTTTTTTGATTGATTTATTTAAGGACGCTCTTTGACAGCTCAGGTCATCAGCGTCCCATTCAACTCAGGGCGTGAAACGGCCGACAAATTTTGCTCAGAGGCCTCTCTTTCAGGCTTGAGGTTCTTTTTCGTGCCGCAAATGTACGACACGGGACCCACGGCTTTACTTCCCTTCCGAAGGAAGCCATACTTAGGATTTTTACGCCCATCGGTCCTGGCCGGGTTCGAACCCGCGTTTTGGGTATAGGAGGCAAGTAAGGTAACCACTACACCACCAGGACCGACAGCATGCAATGTGTTTAATAGCTCCCCTTACTCCTTCCTTATTTTGTGTACCGAATATCGATGTTCCCGTCTGTACACAATCCCCTTTTGATTTTGCACGGAGAGCAACCCTCATATTTACTTTACAATAGTATGAGAAAGTTAAACATCCAGATATATAATATTTTACAACTCCATCTTGCCATTGCAGTCGACAACTGCTTACATCCCAAATTTTCTGGCGTGCATGATTTGGAATTATCCCATAGCGTATTTTTGTACTCATATGAAGAAAAACATCTCTTAAAGGAATATGGTGTCATTAAGGCGTACTTCACTGAAGCTATGCCATAGATTCCGGGGTTAGTTTTCCTGTAAAGTGTCCTCCCTGTAATATTGTACAAATAGCCATCGTCCTCAAGTAGTTGCATAATTTTCCTCAGCTGCGAAGCATGGGAAACTCTCATTGCTTCTGGAAACATTGCCAATGTTTAAGTGGTAGGGTTGAATTTTCCAAGCGAGGAACAGGTTCTGGTAAATAACAAAATATACAGAGTGCCAAAAAATATTTACACACTTCAAGCAAAGAAAAAACTATGTTAATATAACAAAAATGAATTCACACAAATAGAAAATGATGAGCACTAATCATCTTAAACGTTTACAGTTACAACAGTTGCTCAAAATGCTCACCATCGGCGTCGATACACTTCTGATACGTTGAACTACTGATTGAGCAACGTTTGCGAAAGTGTCCTCAGCGATTGCCGTTTCAATTTCTTCCCGAAGTGGTGCCAGTGCAGCTGGTTTTATACGGTATACAACATACTTAAGAGTTCCCCATAGGCAGAAGTCCAACGGAGTTAAATCAGGAGAACGGTTCTGTTCTGTACACACGTCTCCATTGCCTTTGAACTTCAACATTTTCGGTTTACAATACCACTTCAAAATTGTTTTCCGCTGTTCAGATGATAATCTTGACTCCATTTTGTTGTAGCAACGCTAGCATAACGTAATGTGAGTCACATCTGTTTACAGAACATCATTACGATAATCTTGGTTTCATTTGTTCATTGTTGATTTACCTGTCACGTGGCAACGCTATCATAATGTATGTGAGTAACATCTGTTTATAGAACATCATACTACACATTATTGTAGTTTTTAGGTATAACTTTGAAATATATTCGATATCTACCGTGAAAGTGTTTATATTTTTTTTTTGGTACCCTTGGTATATAAGCTAGAGAGGCAACATATTTGGAGCCTTGAAGACTTTGGCGATGCAGGAAGCTTATGATTCATCCAAGTCATTCTTAATAATGTTTAGATGTTCGGCTTAGTAAAAGGCAGCCAGGCAGCCAACTTCCCCAGCGGGTAAGTATCGTCTAGTGGTAAGAGGGCTTTTCGGTTGCCTTTCTTCAAACATTTGGACGCGAATCGGGGCTTAAGCCTTTTTAACATAATATACCACGCTGTTCATGTCGTTGAAGTGGTTTCTAATCTCCTCAGCAAGACGGTGCAGATAATGGGCCAAGCAGTAACATGCATGGGTAGAAGAACTGTAGAACTTCTGTCCTTAACATGTAGGCAGCACTAATTGCCACTAACAATGGGAACTTGTCATTCTCAGTTGGCCACAATATGTGTAAAGCGTCCTTCACCATGCAGGCTTTGTGCCGGTATATAGGGGTTACTATTTCTTTGCCCAGTTTACCAAGGAAGTTACTGCAAGTGTAGCTTATTTCTTCGACAAAGGATCATATATAGTTATTGTCTATGTCTTATTCCATCTGAATTCATCTGGGGTGTAGGAATCAAATACTTCTTACTCAGGGTAGATTCCATAGGTATATTGTGGCAACTCATGTCCTCCAAGAAATTCTTCATAGTCGGGTTAATTAGCACGTGCCTTGGCATGGCATAGACGAGAGCTGAAGCTGCCTTCAGTCAGCTAAACCCTGTAACAGAAAGAGTGAGTTAATTTGGTAATTAATATTTTTGTCTGGAATTTAAAAGATTTAATTGAATGTAATTATTCATTGTTTTATTACTGTTGCTGCTGAACTTCCTATATTAGCAATTCATATTAATTATGCGTAACATGAGATTTCTTCTTGCATTTTACCTGAAATAACATTTTTCGGCACACTTCAATAATGTATGTTATTATCCCAGATGATTATAATAAAACAAGAAAAATTAGCAATGTCGTTGCCATTCAGTACACGCGTAAACCCACTACGAGATTTAAACTAAAGAATATATAGAAATTAATTTAAATGTTTATTTGCTTTTGGCTTGCCATCCGTAGTAAAGTATGGCACTGTTTCATTAAATGTGATTTAGGCATTTATCTGTATTATTCTGCAATAAATTCAAGGCCTCCATTCACAATGAAAATTGAAAGTAAACATAATAACGTAAGCTGTAACGCTTAAACTTGTCGGTCCTGGTGGTGTAGTGGTAACCATACTTGCCTTCTAAACCCAAGATCGCGGGTTCAAACCCGACCAGGGTCGATGAATTTTCGGGGCGTAAAAATCCTAAGTATGGCTTCCTTCGGAAGGGAAGTAAAGCCGTGGGTCCCGTGTCGTACATTTACGGCACGAAAAAGAACCTCAAGCCTGAAAGAAGAGGCCTCTGAGCAAAATTTGTCGGCCATTTCACGCCCTGAATAGAGTGGGACGCTGATGACCTGAGATGTTAAAGAGCGTCCGCAAATAAATAAATCGGGGGAGGGGGGGAACGCTTAAACTTTGTAGCATGTAAGCATTCACAATCAAAAACGCAACGTAAGTATTATAGCCACAAAATTAAATAAATAAATAAAAAAAAAAAACGAAGATCAACTAACAGCTGATTGAAAATGACTGCATCTGAGCAAACGGCGATAGCGTTTATGCATATGCAAAGTGCAGTAAATAATTTGCTTGAAGTGATATATCAAGGGTGCCAAAAAAAAAATGTACACACACTTTCACAGTAGATATCTATTTAATATATTTCAAAGTTGAACCGAAAAACAACAGTAATGTGTAGTATGATGTTCTGTAAACAGATGTGACTCACATTATGATAGCGTTGCTACGTGACAGGTAAATGAACAAATGAAGCCAAGACTGTCACATGATATTTTGTAAACAGATATGACTCACATTACGTTAAGATTATTTTGAACAGCGGAAAGCAATTTTGAAGTGGTATTGGAAAACCGAGAATGTTGAAGTTCAAAGGCAATGGAGACCGTACAGAACAGAACCGACATCTAACTGCATCTAACTACGTTGGACTTCTTCCTATGGGAAACTCTTAAGGATGTTGTATACCGTAGAAAACCAGCTACACTGGCAGCACTTCGGGAAGAAATTGAAACGTCATGTACTGCAATCGCCGAGGACACTTTTGCAAACGTTACTCAATCAGTAGTTCAACGTACTCAGAAGTGTATCGACGCCGATGGTGGGCATTTTGAGCAACTGTTGTAACTGTAAAAGTCTAAGATGATTAGTGCTCATCATTTTCTGTTTGTGTGAATTCATTTTTGTTATGTTAACACAGTTTTTTTCTTTGCTTGAAGTTGTATACATTTTTTGGCACCCTCTGTATTTAAAAAGTTCATCATCTCGGCGAAGAGGATGGCGGGTCATGCAAGCAAGGAAGATTTGATGTTAAGGCAATTAATCTTTCGTCCATAGACGCCATTCTTTCAACAGGGCAGCAATGTGTTCTGAATGACTGATTTCTTACGCTTTCCTTTAGACGTAGGCGCAAAACCGTGGACCTTGCAAGCTTCTATGTTAACGTTTATTATATGTTTATTTTTATGTTTTCGTGACTGTCCATCTCATGGGTTACATTTTTTTAAAATTGTGTTTGACGCCCGTTTTAACTATTTACAGGCGGCGGACACTCCATGATATACGAATGAAATTACAAACTGGGAAAGAATTTTTTTTATAAGGACGGAAGCATTCCAGGGCTAAGTTTAGGGTACCTCCCCGGCATTTGCCATTTATGAAGACTAAGGAAAATCTGGGAAAAAAACCTCAGTCGGGGTGGCTGTCCTAGCGGGGATCGAACTTCAGGCCTCGATTTAGCAAATTTTATGTCGCAACATTTTTTTATGCATTTGAATTTAGCTATTTTGCCTCAGAAAATTTTGAAATACAAAAATTAATTGGCTAAATAACAAGTGAAAAAAGTCAAACCCTAAGAATGTGGGTAGCCTTTGTCGGATTCAGTGTATCTTATTTTTAGCGTTAATTCCTGGTTGTCAGTGTAATAGACACGAGTCGGATATTCTAGGACCCGGGTCAGTTGGCCTTTGTGAAGCAATTCATTCCTGAAATTCATAGGTCTTTTAAAGCGGTACTGCGGGGTTATTAGAGTCTTTAAACACTACTGCTATCGGGCGGTGAACTAGAAGGCTTATCTAAATCGGGCAATAATCAAGTGGTTTTTGGCAGTGCTGGATGACCTTGCACACTATATGGGTCAGTTTAAAGTTATATGGAAATGACTCGCTGAAAGAATTCTCGAGGGACAGCCCAACTTTTCGGTATTGAAGTTGGTTTAACATATACAGAGGGTGCCAAAAATGTTTACAAGCTTCAAGCAAAGAAAAAACTGTGTCAGTATAGCAAAACTGAATTCACACAAACAGAAAACGATGAACACTAATCATCTTAGACTTAGTTGCAACAGTTGCTCAAAATGCCCACCATCGGCGTCGATACACTTCTGAGTACGTTGAACTACTTATTGAACAACGTTTGCGAAAGTGTACTCAGCGATTGCAGCACATGCTGTTTCAATTTCTTCCCGAAGTGCTGCCAGTGTAGCTGGTCTGCTCTTGTGAACATCGCATACGATACCACGAATCTCAAGTTTTTCTCAAATGCGGGCAATTGTTACTCGCGTTGCTGGTTCTGTTCTGTACACACGTCTCCATTGTCTTTGAACTTAAACAACTTTCTCGGTTTTCCAATATCACTTCAAAATTCCTTTCCGCTGTTCAAACGATAATCTTGGCTCCATTTTGTTGTAGCAACGTTAGCATAATCTAATGGAGTTACATCTATTTTCAAAACATCATACGATAATCTTGGCTTCATTTGTTCATTGTTGTTTTACTTGTCACGTAGCAACGCTATCATAATGTATGTGAATCACATCTGTTTACAGAACATCATACTACCCATTACTGTTGTTTTTCAGTCCATCTTAGAAATGTATTAAAAGATATATACTGCGAAAGTGTGTATACGTTTTTAGCACCCTCGGTTTTTTTGCAAGATGAAAATCTCAATCCCAGGAGGCAGAATTTCGTCTATGAATTTCGTCAATGGTGACAAGACGATTTTGTTCAACGATATTGAATGCTGCAAAAACGTCATTTCTTTAGAGGCTGAAGGCGTTGATTGCTGCTGTTTGCCGGGATAAAATGGTTAGAGCTCTATAGCGCAGTTGTTTATACCTTTTAACCATATACGTAAGAGTGCGGTGGAGATCCGTGGAAAGTAGATCGTATTTCAATAAAAAGGTGTAAAGTAGATGAAAGCGTGCAGCGCTTTGTTTTTGTTACGTTTCTCTCAGATTCCTGTAAGCAGAAGGCGTAACGGAAATGAGGCATGATTGACGAAAGCCGTGTACTCAACGGTATTATTTGGGTTTCTTTATCGTTGGCGCTGATAGTGAGAAAGCCATTCAGAGGCGAGGAAAGTATAGCAGCTTACCCCTCTTGCGCCCCTCCTGTTTTCCTGCCCTGCCTTAGTTTGCACAGGTCTCACGACTAAAGTGGATGGCCTCAGTGCAATAATTGTAAAATGCTGTTCAGTTAAAGAAAGCGTGTGATGATTAAATCGAAGTTTACCAGGGTCGCGTACTGCAGGTAGGATTCGAGTACAGATCAAATGCCGTGATTTCTTGTGAATTTTGGACCTTTATTTTAAATTTAAATATCTTGTAAATGTTCTTTCAAATGTATAAAGTAGCAGCAGAATTAAACGCAGAACTGTACTTGTTTTCTATGCATGAACTATTTCAAGACCCACTCTGATGTATAACCAATATTTATTTCTCGCTCTTCAGTCAAATACACTACGATTAAAAAGCATTGAGATTTTGTAGAATTTTAATAGAGATACTTATGTAACAAGTAATTCTGTGTAATTAAGTTTACCTATTATGGTGGGTGTGATTATTATGTGAATAGTTAAATAAATATAGGTATATTTGTTAGAAAATCTTAATTGGCATAATGCTATTTAAAAGAGAAAGAAATAATCTACGTAATGTTCGCGATAACCAAAGAAGCATAGGTAATATTCAGGCATCAAAGCGTTGAGGAAGAAAAATAAACAAATAAGTGCAGAAAGATCGTAGTCGTATAATGGGACCACCGCCATAGGCATAAACATAATATCCTGCATGTTGAGGCAAACAACACTTGTACTGTCTCTTATACTGTCTTGCTTTACTTAGCTACGCATTGAGTCACATGCGTTGTGTGAATAAAGCGACGAGGTCTGTTTCATTTCTTACCTGAGTAAGTAAATTTCCCCGTCATCTGGCATGGCGCCCGTGTAAATCGAAGTCGGCCATGTGGTACATGTTTGTAGTTGCGGTGAAGGAACAATTATTGTTGCACGTGAATGATGAGATGCCTGGCACTGCAGACACATCTGCGCTGTCAGCTTCTACATGTGTGACTGTGTTCCATATAATACGTGGCGAAGTCGGAACAAGGAAATAAGCAAAACCGGTGAGTTGAAATATCACTTAATATATTCAACTCGACTGTTTCAGTCGCGCACGGAGGTTGTAGTAGGTTTCTTATTTATAATTCAGAATCGAAAGAAAACAAAAGCGGGAAGTAAATATAGCGAAATTGATATTCTTCATTCTTCTGTTTTTCTAGGACTGTAATCTTTTTCGAACTTTTACAAACTTGCTCAATATATCCCAAATTCATCTAGCACCTGACCTGTTATTTTCTAAAGTCTTATTAAGGAGAGAAAAAAAAAATAATAATAATAATAATAATAATAAAATAAATGCAGCTTTCACATTAATTATTTCTTCGACAAACTCTCTCTCTCTCTCTCTCTCACACACACACACACACACACACGTGCATATATACACGTATATATATCCGGTTATTTTATTACTTTTAAATTTGTTTTGTTGATTTCAAGGCTACCTAACTTGACAAAACCGAACCTAACAGGTGTATAAAAAGAAAACTCGAGCAGTGGAGAAAAAAGACAGAAAATAGCGATAGTACGGAAAGGGATGCACTCATACATATAATGAACTCTATCACTGTAGGTATTCAAACTCCTGTTTATCGTCAATTGCAATAGGTTATTCAAAAATTAAAAAATAAAAGGACGTCATCGCGTTACAGTACATTCAATAAAGCACCAACTGTATCGGCAATAGAACATAAATATCTTATTTTTTTTATTGGAAGCTAAAATGTATGGACTATTTAATTTTGTATATATCGAACAAGAAAGTCTACAAGGAAAACCATTTTCTTATTTATCAGAATTTAGCAAAGGAAAGTTTGCCTTCACTAAAGACGGGATTTTCTGAGTGATTTTAGTTAAGGAATATTATCCCACCCATTTGTTTGGGCTTCACTTTACGCAGCATGCTGCGCACACAACCGAGCGAGAGCCTCACTGTTCGCTTAAGGCCTGTAAGCCATAGTACATACTATCGATGATCAGCAAACAGTATACATGTACATACACATTTTATAAAGCAATAGCACTCAAAATAAATCATTGGCGGATAAATGCGCAGAGCTAAATTAGTGATATGTTTGTGCAATTTAAATTTTATGAACTGTCTGAAGTGCTTTTCTAAAAAGTAGGCCTAAGTCTTGGGTTAAAGAGTTATTAGTAAAGGGATGCACAACCGGGGACGATAACTTGAAGTAAACAAAATAAGGGATATTGGCGAGAGAAGAGGGCAATATTAACATATTGTACGCTCTTCCTAGTTCAGCGCAGGCTCGGCTGCTTTCACAGGTAAATAAGAGTCGAATTGTTGGAATGTGGGAGGTACACATGCCCCCAGAACAAATCGCAAGAGCCATATTATGTAAACTGGAAACTGTGTGGAGCTGGTTCAATGCATGACAGGCAGGTGGTCAAGGGGCTTTAAGAAATCATCATACGCGAAATAGAGGGATTAAAAAGACAACCTCTGAACAGGATGTCGCAGTTGTTCGTGCAATTGTCGGAAAAAAAAAAAAAATTTGCAGCCTTACTGTGGATAAAGAAATTTGCTCCATCAGCAAGTTTTGAGGCGTCGACGTCATGATATAGCCTTCACTATCGAAGAGCGGCGAACTTCCGGCTGGAATTTGCTGCAAGAACTTCGCGCCCGGGAAGTATGGGGTATCACAGTTTGGTTACATGATAAAAACATTTTCATCGGATTCAAATAAGCAACTTATGTGCTGGTGTCCTAATGACCAGCGTTATACGTGCAACAAACACATCAGTTGGGACATACGAGGCTAGGCCCATAAGTTCATGCTTAACCACTTTCTAGGTATGATAAAGACAAAAACTATATTTCACTTTTCAGTATTTATTGCAATACATCTCTCACATCTTTGAATTAACATTTCAGTCCCCCCCCCCCAAAATGGTCAGAAGTCTTGTCTCCTAAATGGGCATAAAGAGCATCCACCACTTGTTCGTCACACTTTATTTTTCCTTCCTCGAAGGTCCTTCTTGAGTGTGAAGAAGAGGAAATATTCGCTGGGAGCTCGATCTGGGCTGTTGGGTGGATGGTCAATCTCCTTGAAGCCACATTTCTTCACAGCTTCCTTTGCAACAAGAGCCGTGTGCACAGGTGCGTTATCGTGAAGAAGGCGCACACCACCACTCAGCTGTCCTCGCCTTTTCTCTTTGATGGAAGCACATACTCTGTGTAGTAGGCCAGCATAGTACTCCCATTTTACTGTGGTATTCCTCTCCTTGAAGTCAATGAAGAGTATTCCTTCACAGTCCCAAAAGATTGTGGCCATGATATTCTTGGTTGACTGAGTGTGACTTAGCCTTTAGAGGCCGTGCTTCGCCAGGTTTACGCCACTCCATTGATTCTCTTTTGGACAAGGGATCATAGTAGAGCATTCTCCTGTACCAATGGTTTACAGAACTTCTCTCTCGTTGTCACGGCAAAGCTCCAAGAATACCTGACAACAGATGACTCGTTGCTGCTTTTAGACTGAGGAAAGAAGTCTAGGCACCCATCTTGCACTAACCTTATTCATGTTTAAATGTTAATGGACAACTCGAAGAACTATTGTTTTAGAAAGGCTCAATCTTGCTGCTATTTCTGCAACTTTGATCGCTGGCTTCCATAATTTTTCTTTCCACAAGAACGATGTTTTCAGGAGTGAGCACCTCCAAGAGCAGATCTGCACGCTCTTGGTCTTCAATGCTTTCTCGACCCATTCGAAAAAGTTTGGCCCATTCTTTTACAGTGGATTATGAGGGGGGTGCTTCCCCATATACACCGTTCAATGACTGTTTAATTTCATTTGGAGTAAGTCCTTTTTAATGAAGAACTCAATAACAGCTAGAAACTCCAATTTGGACATGTCACAATCTTCTACACAAAGCCTTCTTTATGCAACTATATCTGAACAATTGAACACAACGGAGCGGAAGTTACAGCTGCAATTATTTACTTAACAGATAAGGTATGACACCAGATAAGTGTTTTGTGAAGGCGAGATGATCCTTATTGGCGAGGCCGGAAATTTATGAACCTACCCTCGTATTCCTTGTGCTGTGCTGCATTGGGATGGATCCTGATAACTCGTCTTTCCCTGCGCATACTGCACCAGCACAGGGCACCCGAACATAACTGTTACCTCTCCTAATTCGTAGGGTCGGAAATTTAAGGCAGCCTCTACTTTGTTTACATCATCATACTGTCGTTGAAACTGCCACAGGTTGTTGAGGTCGTTAAGACGCGAACTCGTGAGCAGGAGATCTGGGTTTCGGTTCCCATTAGGACCATTCTCCCTGACAGGTGTTTTTCATGTTACGTTTCTTTCTTAGAAAAAAATCATTTTACAATTAATCATTTTATCTCGTGTATCATTAGTGTTTACAGCCTGTGATGCCTCAGTAGTTAAAACTATTTAAAAATACTATATAACTGTCGTTGTACCTGCCTCTGCTCATAGCATGCTTAATAGCACTGTAAGATTTATATTTGTGGTAGTTTAAGAAAGTTGCAAAAGAGTTGTACGAATTTAGAGCTGTACATTCATGTTCAAATGTTTCCCACTGGCATTGGAGAGCAGAAAGTGAACGGATTAGTAGCTTAGTCGCGCAGTGCACTTCTATGAATGCCCGGCATAGTCTCACGTGAAAGTTTGAAGTAAGGAACGAATAACAATACTTTTGTGTTTACGAAAGTCTGCTTAAATCAGTATAAGAAATGTAAAATTAAGCATAATTAAATTTTTTGGTACTATACACGCGCAGTTTTTGGTTCAGGTTCCTGGAACGAGAGCTCAGGATTGAATAGGCGACTGGGGGGAGTGGCCATGGTGATAGTTATATGTGGGGACGTGTGGAGGGAAGCGATCCAACGAATACTTCCTCATTGGTCGTTCCATCGCCAATAGTCTAACCAAAGGAGAAATCAAACCGACCGAGATTTTGTCCAAACTTTGGACACAGTTTGGAGAAACTACTCTCACCAACTCAAGTGTTTGACTGGCACAAGAAGTTCCTCAGTGGTCTGATGTAGCGGATAATGAAAGCGACGTACGTCGTCCACGTACGAGCATCACTAAGAATATTTAGGCCGTTTATGACTTTGTGGAAGGCGATCGACGCCCAAGCGTGCTCGAAATCGCTCCGGAGAAGAGCATAAGTTGTGAAAGTGTACACACTATTCTTTCTAAAGAAATAGGATTTCGAAAAGTGTCGGCGAGCTGGGTTTCGTGTCTTCGTACTAATAAACAGAAAACTGTTCGAAATTGACCCGAATTGTAATCTGTGTTGAGCCGTGGATATACCATTATATCCCCGAAGACAAGATACGAGTGGATCCATAGTGGAGGAGTAGAAGGGATGCTACTCCTGCCAAGGCCAAAACTCGCCTGTCAGCTAGAAAAGTTCTTGTGACGTGTTTTGGAACTCCAAAGGCGTGTTGCGCATCGATTTCCTTCACGAACGAACGATTGCGAATTCTGAGTATTACTGCAAACTGTAGGACGATGTAAGAGCCTCCCATCGCAACAAAAGACGCCGACAATCCATTCGTGATGTCCTGGATGACAACTCGAAACCACATACAGCAGCCATCAGCCGGGATCAGTTAAGTTCCCTTGTGATTACCGCCATTATCACATGTCCGGGACATTGAAGGAGGCATTGGGTGATAAAAAAATTCAGCGGCGAAGCAGAGGTTTTGCATCTCACAAATCAATATTTAAAAAAGTCTTTTTAGAATTTTCCCAAGGATAAGTGTACTAATAAAAATAATTTGTGAAATAAATTGAATAACTTACATTATTTTAAATATATTGTTAACACTATTGTTCTTTTCTATCACATTTATCTCAATGGCTTTGGCAGCTTGAGAAAAGTTAAGGAAATTTTTAAAACAGCGTGTAAGTATGAAAGGGCTTTCACCAGTGCAAAATACCTTTCATGCAATTGAATCTGTAACAGCAGAGAAAAATGAAAATATTTTCAGATCTATGTTTTTTTTAACATTAAACTCATCTCAAGTGAGCAGAATGCTTGAAAGACCTGAAGTTGATACACTGGCCATACTGAAGCACTGCAAGTTTTGAAGAATAAATTTCTGGAAAACTTTCTAATAATTTTTACAAACAGTACAGTAACTGCACGGCTGTATGCTACAACTTGTGAGAAAAAACAAAAAAATATGTTGAAAGCTAAGATTTGGAACAAATGTTATTAAGATTACAATATACATATTTGTGTGGCACTATCTACATAACATTGAAAAACAAAACCAGGAAAGCTACTGTGATAAAATTATATATTCTGCCAATATTCTGCCCTGTTTGAAGGCCTGTTCCACCCCACCATTGTTCACTAGGGCAGGGCATGCACATCCAGGGCTTTCTGTAGTTCTGTGTGACATTCTCGTGCATTTCTGTCATGGATAAATGCTATTTTCACATACTCAGTTGATGCTTTGTGGCCTCCATTCCTGGTCACTGTCACTCACCAACTGAACTTCCTGGCATACTGAAACATGCAGCTCTGCTCACATACACCATCTGGTAGCTTCATGTGAAAAAACATTCCATATGCTTTCAATTATATATCTTAGATTTTTTTTGTGTTGTTCCTTGTTCACAAGAAAAAATAAAGTTGCCATGACTTATGATGTATCCCTTGTATATATGTATGTATACATGTACATATATACATATCATATATATAGCAATAGCTAAAGAAGCAGAAAAAGGATAAAACACTTAAGATATAAGATTTGAAACTTCTGGAGTTCTTATATATATGCGCACATATAAGATTGTTTAAAGACTTTAAGACTTATTTGTCAATGTCTTTTAAGGTACTGTCATATTATTTGCACCATTTTGAATTTTATTCTTTCCGAACATATTAATGTTTTTATATTTTATGGGATGGCAGGAACATATGCTGTATTACAATATTTTTTCTGCATTTTTTAAATTACATTGTTATTTACTATATTCAAAATTCTTATGCTTAAGAATGCAGTTTAGGAAGAAAAATGATATATAAGTAAACTTCTGTATTTTACAAAATATATGGCCATATGCAGAAAAAGACATTGATCAATGCTTTATTTTTTAAAAATAAAAGCATGTAGTTAATGTTACAAGAAATATTTTCTCCAGTCAAATAGAAAAATTTAATTCGTTAAACATATGCTGCTTTTTTTTTTACATTATTTTTAGCAAATAATTTGAAACACTATAAATAAAACCCCCCTATTTGTGTGAGGTGTTTGTTGCATCTCACCCTCTACTCCCTTCTTGAAAAGTTTAATAAAATTTTCTCTCTTGGCATTTTTATGTTTATAGTAGTAGATTTTTCTTTAATTCTTGGTGGTATAGATGTGGTTAATGTTTACATATTATCAATAACCTGTTATGTGTAAAATCCCATTACTTGTATTTGAATATCTGTCTTAAAACCTATCTGGTAAGAGTAGGGAGGAAATTGAAAGGTACAGTAAATCTGTTCATAGAACTGGAATATTTTCTGTCAAATTGATTTATGGGAACATTTCTATACATTCATGAGGCAGTTATGTGATTTATGTAACCCTCTTGCAAGC
This sequence comes from Metallyticus violacea, assembly GCA_030762175.1. Taxonomy (NCBI): domain Eukaryota; kingdom Metazoa; phylum Arthropoda; class Insecta; order Mantodea; family Metallyticidae; genus Metallyticus; species Metallyticus violacea. Next base: position 118,107,459 of record CM060831.1, read on the forward strand.
ACAGCCTGCAACTTGATGTAATTTTGACCATTAGCATGCCTCTGCCCAGTAACTGTAGCATTGTCTATGTTGGGTGGTGGTTTGGTCTGTGGTGTAGGGGTGGCGGAAGCCCAAGTCCCGCACAGTGATGCCCCCTGGTACAGGCAGTAATGGTGGTGCCAAGACGTCAACCCCCTTGCCAACCGGCAGCAAGCAGGTCACCGTGGCACCCCCTCCTGCATCTTCCCCTCCTGCTGCTCAATCTGATCCCCTGCCCCCTGGAGGCAGTGGTGGTGGAACCAGCAGTAGTAGCAGCAGCACCACCAGCAGTGGTAGCGAAGATGCAAATGGGGCAGCAGAGAAGACACTCTCACCACAGAAGGTGGAGACGGCTACAATGGCAGCTCAAGCCTCGAGCAAGACGAAAAAGGTGTGGCAGCATGATGCATGCTGCAGGAGCCTTCCAACCTAATGCTGAATATCATCCCTTCCTGCTTGTAAATGCCTTTACATTATTATTTCTTTGGTATTTCTTAGACAATTACACAAAGGCAAAGAATTCGTGTTGTGTGCTTTAATTAGAGGAATTTTACAATATGTACAGTTTGTTGCCACTATATGCTCTTGGAGATAACAGGCCTCTAACATTAAAATGTTTAAAATACATTTCTTTATGCATAGCTCTCATTTTACAAGGGCTAGGGGTTGCTGGAGAAACTGTTATAAATTGTTATATTGCATAAAGTCAGCTAATTAAATTTCACCTACTCCAAAATCAACTATCACTGTAGAATGAAACACTACTATTTGCTAATCAATGAATATGAACAACTGAAATGTAATGCATATAATATATTAATTCATATTTTATACAGAGTGTATCAATGACTTTGTTAAATTTTAGGGGAGGATGAGGTGTTATGTCCAGTTTGGTTTGATCTGATTGGGTTGCTTTCTATTACCAAATAGTAGCCTTTCATTCTAAAGTGATAGCTATAAAGCTTGAGCTGTTAAAGGACATTCTGTATCATGTTCATTAGCACATGGTGGCAGCAGGACTGGCACTCTCTCTCTTCTCTGAACATATCTAGTATCTCCTCATTATATGTTAAGGTGAATCAGAAGAATAGGTCCAGTGAACTGTCTACACACACTCTTAACTTATTCCCATTTAGTTTTTATCTGAGTTTATCTCGGTGATCTTGCTTACTGCTCAGAGATAAAATTGGAAGAAGACCTTACGTCATACATATGATGAAGCTAATGGAAGGCATTTTGAACCTTTGCTATTAGATATTGATGGCAGTTAAATTAAAATCATTAATTACATAATCAAAATGATATAATCAAAGGTCTATAACACTAGTAAATTACAAAGTGGAGCTTTTCCAGACATGATTTTTATATGAAAGTTGTTGATATTTATCAACTGTACAACCCTTAAAAGTTTGTGATATATATTATTCTACGTATTTTTGAGTTCAGACATTAGTTCTTTCTAGCATCACTGTCAGGCCTGGTCGTAAGTATTACTGATGCTTTATTTTCATTACATGCTTCAAAATTTACATTGTCATCCAACATTCATGGTTTGACAGTTCTGAACATTTTAAAAGTGTTAGCACAGTTTTATCCCTTAGATTTAAACATTTATTCAGTGAATTCTTGTGAAGTAAACAGTAGCAGTGAGTATTTTCTGCATTTTGAATAAATGCAGAATAAATGCATGTTAATTTTGTGTAGAAAAACACAAAGAATAGCATTTATTTTCAAAATTTTAGTATCATATCTCCATATTAAGACATACAAAAGAGTGATGCATTTATTTCCAAAATTTTAATATCACATCTGCATATTGAGAAATTCAAAGAGTGATGCTCAATGTAGGTAAAACCAGTATATGCCTTCACATTCTTAGAACCGCCTGTGGTGCCTCAGTAGTAAAAACGGGCATTAAACACTATTAAAAAAAAAAAAATAGAAACTGAATCATTTGGAGTTTATGACAGCAGTATCAAGTATATGTAAAACCACATGGAGACAAAAAACCTGGACACACTTATATTTGATTGTATTTTGCTCTTAATTGTTATCTTTACACACTTATATTTGATTGTATTTTGTTCTTAATTGTTATCTTTACATTACCCCCTCTGGCTTGAATAGCTGCATTCATATGTCTTGGCATGCTTTTGATTAGGTTAGCAAAGACTTCTTGAGGAATATGCTCCCATTCTCCAAGAAGTACTTGCCTCAACTCCTGTAAAGTTTCTGGCAGTGGCAATCTTGTCTTAACTTGCCATTCCAGCATGTCGCACACATGTTCAAGCAATTTCACATCAGGAGTCCTTGCTAGCCATGGTAAGACATGGATTCCTACTTTTTGGAGATAATCTTTGACCATGCAGGCAATATGCAGGCATGCATTGTCATGCATTAAAAGAAATTATCACCTATAAATGGGCTAAATGGTACAACAGATTAGCCAAACATTCATGTATATAAATTATAATTAATCTGTCGTCTAACACTCTTATACTTCACTTACTTTTAAATACGGTGGGACCAGTTTTGAAGAGACATCCTCTCCATTTTCAACCAACTTGAATAGTTAGTGAACATTACTTAGTTTCTCATACCAGTCGTCAAGTTGGTTGAAGATGGAAAGGATGTCTCTTCGAAACGGTACTACCATATTTAAAAGTAAGTGAAGCATAAAAGTGTTAGACAACAGATTAATTATAATTTACATTTAACAAGCTTCATGTGCGAGTTCCAACAGAATTTTTTAAAAATGTCTTATTTTTAGAAAGTTCTTAAATGAATTCATTTATGTACCTGTCAGCTGTTAGACTTACATTTTCTATTAAAACTAACTCAATACAACTTCTTCCCAAACCATCACCCCCTCTTCTCCATACTCTTTCATGTTGATCAGGTGAGCACAGACTGAAACAGGACTTGTCTGGAACAGAACACAGCTCTACTGTTCATTTCTTCAACCATTATGATCATTTGCAAAATGCAGTTGACTTGGTATATAGCAACATGGAACCAGTTGCAGGTCTACTTGATATTGGTTCACTTGCTTTCAACCTTCTTCTAACTGACTGAAATTGGGCATCCATATATGTTAATTTGCTGGGCTATAGGCATAGATGTCAGTTGCATTCCATAAGAACTGTTAACACCAACATGTATCTGTCTTCATTCTGATTTGTAGCTCTCAGACTACCCGAACCTGGTCTTCTAGGGTCTTTCTAAACTTTTTTTAAGGCATCACAGACTATGCTTCTAGCCATATTCAATGCAATGTAATGTACACTATGCCCATCATCATTTTAGGGCTACAGCTCAAGCCACATCTTCAAGTTGCATTGTTTTTAAGGTTAATTGTTGCAACCCTACTTACACTCGCAACATATAAAAATAAAGAAATAATGATAATGAAATGTTTAAGACAAAGTTGCTATATCGGAGATTTTCTACACATAATTGAAATATTTGGTTACAATAGCTTGTTAATAAAACGAAAACCATTCAACAGCCTACACATCTCCATGACAAAAAATGTCTACCATAATACCTTTTATGACAAACAGATGAATTGCAATATTCAAGCAAATATAAAAATGCCAGGGTTTTTTGTTCCTGAGTGTATATTTTTTTATGCCAAAACCATTGGTTCATTCATTACTATAAAAACAATGATAGAAGAATGATCTGCTGTAAAATTCCAAGCATCTCTATAGCTAGCACAATAGGCAGGTTCTGTATTTAAAGGAAATCTTAACCTATTTAGCATTACAGCCTTACAAATGGAAAAGTATTGTAGATTCATCTATGTAATCTCTTCACAAGATTTGTTTTAGCAGTTAGGCATGTAATAATACAATGCACTTGGTTATTTAAGTAAACATTGTTTGATAAAATAATTAATTAAATTAAAAAGTGTTGAGGGAAACATTTTACATGGCATAAAAACAGAGGCATAGCAGAACAGATACTGGGGCATCATATTTATCATGGTTCTACGATGTTAAAATAAAAGTGTTGTGAGCATAATCTTCCTTATGTCATTTTAAAGTACACTAAAGCTGTAGATATGTAAGAAATGTTTTTGCATTAATAGAGTAGAGTATTGAGCTGAGGAACATCCTAGACGTTTGTAAGTTTTTTCATTTGTCAGGTCAATAAAATATGTCTTTGAAACCAAACAAATCACGTATAATTATTCTTTTAATGATGATGTTCAGCTCTGGTTGGAGGGCAAGCTGTAATATTGCAGTGTATCTACAACTGAGTTCTGAATAGTGTAAATGCTTGCTATATTTATATTGATAATGGGTTGAATTTGTAAAATTGTTGTTTGTACTAATTAAAGTTTGTTGATGTTATGCTAAGGAATGATTTATGATGTGCAAGGCTGTCTGTGAACTTGTATGTTCCATAGTTTAGGAAGACATGCTCGGCATGTATTGATGCATGTGTTTTTCAAGATTGGCATGTTTTGGTGATCTCCAAACAGACTTTGTCCCATGTTAGTAGATGATGATCATTTAAAAGTACAGATATGTATAACTTTTTCCCGTGAACATTTTGCAGCATGTACATTGGGTACCTTTTAGTATAGCATACTTGCTAACAACCTTGCAGATTATGAATATAAAAAATCTACAATTGTAAAGTAAAGGTATGTGTAATGCTCAACTAATTCTGCATTTTAAAATTGGCTTTCCTTGTGGGTCAGTAATATTATATTTGATACCTTTAGCTGTGCTGTAACTCTTATAATATCTTATCTAGGTACTAAAATAGCATACAGTAGACATATCAATTAAATATGCACACCATTAATTATATAAAACAGTCAGAAAGAGATGTGGGTTTGTTAGAGGTCATGCTAAAATTCATAACAGGTGCATTTTTTGCAGCAATAACACTTTCTGTAACAAAATTTAACAAAAGTATAGTAGTACTTAGAATTAGAAACTACTGTAAACAAATTAATAAGAATAACAAAGTAGAATACTTAATTTATTAAGCACTAACCTTTAAATGATAGCAATTTACTTTTTGTTTGTTAAGGCTGATACATGTGTCCTATTGGAATATATCAAATATGTTCACACTTCTCCAATTTAAATAACTGATTAATGTGGTTACAGTATTCAAATACAGTGAAAGAAAATTAAAGTTAAGCAGGTGAAACACTATCAAAACTAAATAACTCTTAAATGGCCTAATATGCATTTACCCCTTTAACAGTTCCTTTTCCTTGTCATGTCCACATTCTATATCAAGCCCCTTTCACTTAAAACTTTTTTTAACAATGAGATTATATGCTCACAATATGTTCATCTTCCAAAATAATATTTGTTGCCATTGTAGTTTTTTTAATGTACAGTATTCTACAGCACAATTTTCTACTGTAGATTTTCTGTCTTTCAGAGAATGAACGATGATGAAGTGTATGGAAACTTCTACAGAACTTCTCTGTGACTGTGACCTATTGCATTTTATATTTTTCTGCTTAAAATGCTGAAAGTTGATGGTTAATTGATAATTCACACTCTTATTGAAGGGATGTTTAAATTATTTCTTTCATATGTTTGCAGTTTTTAATAATCCCTTGCAGAAATAATTATTTTGAAGCAGAAGGCTATTTCTAATGTTTAATATCTCGAGATTGTATGATAATCTGTCTTGTTCATATAGGATTTAAAAACCGAATTTTATTACATAAGATCTTTAAATAGTGATTGTTTCCAGGTGATTTTTATTCAGAAATAAAATATTCTTAAAATCTTAATGTATTAACAGCTTCCAAACATGTGCCAATTCAGCATATACTCCTGAATAATGGAACAAAAATGATCAGATTTTTGGATTTTCAGAAAATTAGGTGTATGTATGTGTAGTCCCTATCCCCCTTATCTTTTTGTAACAGTTGCATTCAAGGGTGCATATATACATATATCATCCAGAAGTTATAATGTTTAAACAAAACACTTAGCAACAATATGAATACATGTACAAGTTATACTAATTATCATTGGAGACTTAGAAAGTTTATCTGTGTCAGTATTTGAAGCACATTTTTAAAATGTAACTTGAATGTATTTATAAATATGCTGAAAAGCCATTCAATAAATGTTTGAAGACCTTAAAGTCACATGTGCTTAACATTGTATTAAAGCTGTTCTGGATCAACTTGTTTTTAGCAAAGGATATTGCTTATATTAGGGTAATTTCTATGAAAAGTATTATCTAAAAATAATTTCCAGTGGTCTGGCAATATTCAGCATAATTAGAATACATTATTAACTAAAAAGACTTCCATAAATGTTCTTTTTAGTATTACAGAAATATTTTTAGAAGCATGGCATTAGCATAAGTAGTCCAGGTTTCAGTACTTAATGATTGGTAATAAATACGTTTGTGGCCCCTGCATGCTTAGGATGCAACAAGCTATATTAATTGCAAATATTTTTCCAACATCTCTTATTTTGATGAGAAGGAAGCTTTGGATATTATGTGCTAAGTTCATGTTTATTCTGTATCAGTCCCTCTGTAGTAAATAGAGTAAAACAGTTTAATATGTCTAGTGTTCATAATAACAAAAGTGAACTCATTAATCTGTGCTGAATTTTATAGTCATTCTGTGTACAATGTTCCATTAAATATTAACTTGTATGTAAAATAGTTACAAGTTAATTAAAGGTTTTATGTTATATATTTTATAGCACTATAATGACTGTTAGAGATGCTTCATGAGGTGTGAAAGAAAATAGGGGAAAGAAGAGGAGAGATTATATATTGATGAAATGTAGCTTTGTCTGGTTGATTATGATGCATCAGTAAGGATATGATCATATTGAAAAGATGACATACTAATTACTTCATGCTTTTATGCCAGAAGAACAGATATTTATTCATGAAAAAGAAATGTATAAAGCTGTAAATATGTGTAAACTATATAACTTAAAAATGGAATTTTGTTTTATTGCAGGAAAAGGGTGAAGGAGGTACGAGTAGCAATAGCACTAGCAGCAGTAAAAAGAAAGGTCGCAACAAGGAAGGTGAGATTTGATATTCCATGCTTATGAAGCAAATGTAGGTATTAAATTTTAATTTGAACCATATGGTATTTGAATTAGGTTTGTGTTATATTGCAATAGTCCTATAGATGAATGACTTTGACTTTAATATATATCCCTTTTTTCCCCTTCATAATAAAATGCAGCATTAGGAAACCTAATTTTATCAGTTTCAAAACTATTCCTAAAAAATGTGAGCATTAAAAGTCTGTGAAGATCCAATTATTCAACTTTCACTTATATGGTACACTTTGATGTAAGAATTAACATTTGATTAATGTTACTAATTTGCAGAATCTTTGTTATTTGCAGTATTATATATGCATACCTGCATATTTTGCAAATATTAGCCAATAGGTAATGGATATTCTAGGCAGTTGATAGTAATCAAGATTTTTACTAAGCGTTTTCTTTGACCCAGAAGATTAAATTTAAATATCTGTAGAATCCTTTGAACTGGCCACTTACGCTATGAACGTAATGCATTTTGCATAATTAACAGTTCTTTCCTGAGTATGTGGTTAATTGAGTTTCATTGTTTATGATGAATGAATAAATTATTTTTATGCAGAAAGGTACGAGGTAGTTTGATAAGTAACTTGGGTTGATATCAAAGAAAAAAAGTTCAGTTTAGCAGTGTTTTTTATTTTTTGACCCTGTCTCCTTGAAGCTCATTGCATTTGCTCCAACATTTCTTCAGATTTGTGATATGCTGGTGGAAGTGGGTTCTTAGAGGCCATCAATATGCTCATTTACCCCTTGGATGACCTCTTCATTTGACTAAAAATTGTGTCCAACAAAGGAAGTTGAGTTTATGAAACTGTTTGTAATCCAAGGGAGTGAGATCAGGTGAATAGGTTGAATGTGGAAGCATTTCAAATCAGTTCAGTCAATTTGTCCTGAGCGACCAGCTTGAATTCACCAGTGTATTGTCATAATGAAACAACACCTTCAATTAAGGCTGATTCCGGATATTTTCTGGAATTGTTGTCTTCATTCCCATCAAAATGATACATAATATTCTTCAGTAATAGTTTTCCCTTTCTCCAAGTAATCACTTTAGGGAATTCCTTTTGGGTCCCATAATACTGAGGCCATCACCTTTCCAGCTGATGGAAATCATTTCCTCATGCAACTACTGTTTAAACTGCTGTTTTGTTTCTGATGTATGAGTAATGAAGTATTGAAGTTTTGTTCATAGCTACAGAATGCTATAAAAATAGTTTGGATTCTTCTTAAACATTTCTAAACATTGGCCAATGTTTGCATGTATAGTGAGCAGACATGGCATCCATCTTATGCAAAGTTTTTTCATTTGTAATTCATTATGCCAAATAAAATGAACCCACTCATTTGAGATGTCTGTGGCCTCTGCTAACTGGCACACTTTCACTTGCCTGTCAACCGAAACAGTATCATATACTTTATCAATGATTTCTTGCCTTACAGCTGATTTTGGAACTCCAGAAGTGGTGCGTCTTCGATTCTTCTTCATCCACGCTTGAACTCATTTATCCAAAGTCAAACAGTTTCGTAGGAAGGGCATGCATCATCCAATGTAGGCCAAATCCTCTCATGAATTTTCATTTGCTGTTTTCCTTTCCGGAAAAAAGAATTGAATATCACCATGAATTCCAATATTATCCGTTTTCACTATCAGTTGAAATGTTTGTATGTAAACAACTGCCAAACAATGGTTAACATCAGAATGTCTTGTTACCATAAAATAGTGATATATCGAAAGCAAAATTATGCCATATATATAGATGTTGCTGTCTACTTTAGGGATGTGAACCAAATCACTTATCAAAGCACCCTATTATGTCTGTTGGTGAGTTTTCTTCTGGAGTCAGGGATTTTGTTCCAGTTTGGTTTTATAAATCTGTTAGGCCAAGGAAAGTATGGAAGCATGCCTTGTGCCAAAGTAGGATTGTGAAGTTAAATGTTTTTCACATACTCATTAATATTTTGAATGCCAATTTAACTCTGTTGTTTTTTAAAACAATTTCCTGCATTATTCATAATTAGTTTCATAACAGTTGGTGAAAGTCATTGGTTGCATTATCATTTTTATTTAGGTTTGGAAAATATGTTAATAGGAATTTACAATTATATATTTTTCATCTTTCTGTAATATGGAAAAATAAGAAGTAATGGTTATACTTAATAGTAGTGGGGGGCATTTAATAGCCCATATAGTTCCCAGAAGGCCATAGCAACATTATTACTTTATTATGCATAGAATTTTGGAATATATGTAATATATGTATGTTAGTTATTACTCATATGAAGATGCATTCCTTTTATATGCATCAAAGCCTAAGCACAAGTTGTTCAGGAGGGGAGCAACTTATCTTGGACAGGCACATCAAACTCTTTCTAAATGTTTTATCTTGCCTCCGTTATGTAATTTCTTCTCCTTCAATGGTGAAAAATCTCAAGTCATAGGAAGGCAAATCTGGGCTCAAAACCTTTTTGTATTTATTTCTTGGCTGTCTTGAAGGAGTAGGCTAAATCTGACATTTGTGCTTACCTAGTAAGTTAAGCAAATCATAATCATCAATTAAGGCATCCAGTACTTTTGAAAGTTAAGATTTAGGACACAGATTAGCTAGTTAGCTTAGCATCTGATATTTCATTGTTCTTCATGTGTCATCATAAGTGCTCTGGAAAACCTTTTCTTACTAGTGGAAAGAATGCTTTGCCTTGCAGTTCTGACAGAGCTAAAGTGACTTAAATTCTAGAGCTCCTTACACCAGAATGCTGAGTGCTCAGTTGGTTCTTTTTTACCTCCATCTTTAACTTCACAAAATAATACAAATTTCACAGTTAAACAAGTTATCTTATTCTGGCATTCTTTTTATCATCATATTTTAATAAATTATCAATTTCCATTAAAATGCATGTGATATGAGGAAACTGATTATTTGCACGTATACAGTCAGGTCCCTTTTGACTCTTTGCCAAGTTACATCAAGGATTTTGTCCAGTATTTGAAATATTAAAAATGACTAGGTATAATTAAAAAAAAAAAAAAAAAACATTAAGTGTAATTGATAGTTCGTGATCGGGTTAAATGTTTAAAAATATGCACTTACATTGCAGGTGTATTTATATTATTATTTTGCTCTGGTAGCAAACTTGTGTTCACTGAAAATATATAAAGTCTAATAGCATATTTTTTCTTTCTCATTCTGTCATCGTAGAATAACTAGTTATCTTTAACTACAAAACTGAGAAAGAGACAGAAGAATCTTTCTTGCTTGGGAGGCTTTCTGGTTCCAGAAGTTTACTTGGACACTTAGTCAAGAACTTGAATTTGAGACTCTGGAGACCTCTATTAATCTTGATTTCCTTAATAAACATTCCCTCACTGTCTTAGTTCAAAAACACTCTTCAGGTATACCAAAGAAGAATGACAAAGATATTAGGCATACTGCTGAGAAACGAATTTCAAACAAAAAAACTACAAGAATGGCACTGAAAGCAATGGGCTGACCACCTGTCATTCTCATATCTGTGGGTGCTGAGTGTAGCTAAAATTCAAATTATTCATATGTTCAGTCAGGGTATGGGACAGGCCTTAGGCCTAAGCCTTTTAAGTTGTTGTTGATGATGAAAAAGAAGAAGAACTATAAGAATTGTCAGCAATGATGGATGTCATGCAAGAAGTCACCTGGACAAAATTGAAGTGGGGAGGCTATGTAGGGGCTCACTTTTGGAGTCTTTTACTTTATACAGAGTGTTAATGAATAACACCAAAATAATTTCAGAGGTGTAGAGATGCTGTATATAAGCAATTTGAGATAGACAATGTATGGTCCACAACTAAACATAATGCAGTTTTATGGTGTTAAACATTTTGGCAGAAGATGCTGATAAGTCAGTATTAAAGTCAAGCTGGGTGAAAAAATATACTTAAAATGTCTTCAAAACTGCCGTGTGAGATTTTCTGCAGACCATTATCAGCATTTTCAAGATTTGGTGCCATAAAATCCCTCAAATCTCAAACTAATCATTTGACAGTGTGACACTGAACATCTCTTAACTGCATTTTTGCATTATGTAGCCAAGATTGACTATATTTCACCTACATTTAAATCTAGACCTCCTTGATGTAGCCTACTCTATAGGAATTCTTTAACTGCTTGTGTGACATAATGCAAAAGCTGATGTTCTGCAGGCCGCAGGCATGCTGTTAAATATTTTTTATGTAATATGAAGTGCTGCAATAATCACATTAAAGGATTATGAATGAAATTTACTTAATGCTTTCAAGTTTTATTCTCTTTCTCAACAATGATTGTATTACGAACATACAGTGGCTAATAAGCTTATTACTAACATGATGCCTAAAACTTAATTTACCTAACACATACTCAGGACACGATTCTGATTGGTAAGTATAATAACAATTACAAGGGTTGTAATTATATGAATTGATATGCTAAAATTTAAGTGTGTAAATTGAAACATCAACTTAAAATGTAGGCTTAAAGCTGTATTATTAGGCCCTAGTCAGAAAATGATCAATAAAAAAAGAAAGAGAACGAGACTCAAATTTGAAAACAAACCACCTCTTACTGGAAAACTAATGCCTTAACCATTGCATCAGAGTGATGTGTTCAGAAACTTCCCTCCGTTATCATGTGTTATGCTTTTGAGGGGTATCTTCATTAGCCAGTGGTGCACTGGCACTTTAAAAACTTATAGCCATTGCTTCGAAATTTGAATAGACAAGCCATATATTGTTTATCTCAAATTACTTACACAATATATCTTCACTCTCTGAAATTGTTTTGGTGTAGTTTATTAACACCCTGTATAGGTGAAAGATCCCACAGGAGACCAAGATGCAGATATCTTAATAGAAAAACAGTTAGTTTAACATAGTGAGATGCAGAAGAGGATGGGGAAACTTAGAATACAACTACATAACTAATAAAAATTGTATATGAAGTGGACAATCAGATAGATAACCAGTAATGTAATTGATATCATTGTATGATTTAGTTGAACTACATACTCTTAATGCTTCACTTACTTGTCATAATGTATGGAACTGGTTCTATACATTATGACAAGTAAGTGAAGCATTAAGAGTGTGCAGTTCAACTAAATCATACAATAATATCAATTATCTTCATCGGAATTAAATGTTCTCGAAACCGGTTCCATACATTATGTTAACTAAGTGAAGCATTAAGAGTGTGTAATTAAACTAAATCATACAATGATGTCAATTATATGATAGTTTCACTGTGCAAGTTCCAATTTACATTTTAATTAAAGATGTGTTAATTGTAGAGTATCCTGGGCAAAAATTACTATACATACTTGCAGATTCCTTACATAGGACTTCCCTCTAGCAGGTCGTCCTTGTTCTTATTGGAACATTATAGGCTGCTATTCATTCATTTCTGGTGTTATTATGTAATACTTAAATTTTGGCCCATTATTCATCAAGAATTTATTGAAGCATTACAGAATATGCACATAAATGCACTCTTTCTACTTGAGTAGCATCACCTATTGACAAAAAATTAAGACTGAAATTGCAATGCAATTGTTATAATGTGAATTTTATTTTTATAACTCCAGTTGTCATTTTTTTTTAATAAATGTTACAGTTTAACAGCATATTCTGTCTTTTGTCATTAGCATAAAGTAGTTATGAATTCCATATTAATTCCTTTATTATTTTAAACAAAAAATTGTGTAATAAATATAGGCTGTTAACCATAAGAAAATAGTAGTTTATAACTGCAGAGTTGGACTATGTAGGCATAAGGACTTGAGGACGTAGTTTTGAATTTCATTTATAATCAAGTTTGGAAGAGATGGGAGAAATTTACTTTCTTGTTACAGTAATTCCTGGCTTCAGTAACATGATGGATGCTTTTGACATTCAAACTTTAGCTCAAAGCTCTGCATTTGTTGGTCTATATAATGCTTATATAATATTCATACTGAACTGGTAGTGCAGCCAACCAAGCTCCATTTTCCTTCCTTTTCATTAAACAGTGATATTCTACCTTGTGTTCAAATTTGTCATAGTTAGGTTTGCTGAATCTAACCAAAGCCAGTAATCACACTTTCTGGATCTGTTTTCTCTTATTTTGAAGAATTAAGTAAGAGTTTTGTGCTTTTATTACAGACAATACATATTGAAAGTAGCAAATTAAACTATATAATTCTGTTTAGAGAAAAGAAAAGAATCATTTGTTTTTAACTTGAAATCAATGTATCTGATAAGCTTTTCAAGAGTTTCAGCAAATTTTAAAGGCAAAAAATTACTCTACCGTGGTCAATTTAAGGCTAAAGAAAGTCTTGAAAAGCAGCAATATGAAGCTAACATAAATGGTTCAATATGACCACAATTTTTTGGTGCCAAAGAATTTAAGTATTTTCTCTATTCACTTTTTATGCATTTAGTTGATCAGCACCAAAATACAAAGGTAACATAGTACATTTGAGTATAATTATGTTATGATATAAATGAATGAATTTAAGTTAAATTCACATAATGTTAGGTTGATTCAAGTTAAGAGTTTGTCATTATTTTTTTTTTAATTCAGTCTAATTCGGTCTCTTGTAGATAGCCTCCAGAACTGCTTGTAATTTGAATGAGAAAATGCTAAATTTATATGTTAATAACTCTAATGAAGTTTTGAGGAAATCATTGAAATTGTGGCCAATTAGCCAGGAATTCATTCACACACTGAAATATATCATAATGAAACTCCTCCCCAACAAAAACTGGTATTTGAAAGTAACTTTCAAGAATACATTTATAATCTTCCTTTGTGTTATGATGTCCATAAGAAATATTTTTAAAAATTTAATGAAGTTTTTTTACAGTAAGAACTGGATGGCTTTTATTTCTAGCTAAGATGAAGATAACCCAAAAAAAAAAAAAAAAAAAAAAAAAAAAAAAAACAGTATCTCATGTCAAAATGCATGAATTATGTTAAAACATATCTTTTAAAAAAGAAACTAATTTTAAAAATATATGGAACTAACATAGTGAAGCTAAGTCATATGAATAAAATCATGTGATATATGTCATACTGAACACTGGTATTGCTTCACTTACTTGTGAAGATATTTGGAACCGGTTTCAAAGACTGAAGACCTTTGTCTTCATCTTTGGCCAAGGTTATGACTGGTTGGAGTATCCAATGGCTCTGTAGAGATAAAGGGAAGCCCTGGTGGTGTTTTAATGTACTTAAAATTGGTGTTTTCTACCTTTGGAATATCAAAGTTCATTAATCGATCTCTGTATTTATGAATGTAAATTTTTTCCCAAGTATCCAGCTCTATATGTCCCTGAGTCTCTTTTAATATATCCACCTTCTTCACAATCTCATGGTTTTTAGTCCAAAAATGATATACTAATGACAATTTTAAATGGCTTTAATAAAGATCTGGTACATAAAAAGGTGGAAAGGTTTAAAAGGAAAAAACTTATCAGAGATACCACCACATTATCAGCAGATATAGAAAAACAAATTTTTAAAAAATTTACATATCCAAAAGCAATGAAAAAATTCCAAAATAGTTTTAAAGGTTTCAATATAAAATTAGCACCCATCAACAGATTTAATTTAGGAAACATCTTGAAAGATAAAATGACTGTAAACATCCCACAAGAGAAAAAAGCAGGTATTTACAGAATAACATGTGCAGATTGTGAAAATATCTATATTGGAAAAACAAAGAGAAATATAGGCACACGTTTAGAAGAGCATTTCAAGAACATAAAAATACAAACAGACAGATAGATCAGCTATGCATATAATTTTTGGACTAAAACCATGAGATTGTGAAGAAGGTGGATTTATTAAGGGACTCAGGGACATATAGAACTGGATACTTGGGAAAAAATTTACATTCATACCTACAGAGATCGATTAATGAACTTTGATATTCCAAAGGTAGAAAACACGAACTTTAATTACATTGAAACACCACCAAGGCTGCACTTCATCTCTACAGAGCTGTTGGATTCTCCAACCTGTCGTACACAGCCGAATGGAGACAAAGATCTTCAAAATCGGTTCCAAATATCACCAAGTGAAGCAATGTATTTAGTATGATATATATCACATGATTTTATTCATATGATCTATGTTGTTTATACGTGTCTCAAGGGTTAAACTCACTTCATAATAATTTAAAATTGAAAACAGGGTAGAACATATATTTTCATGATATATTTTGTTAAGTGTGTAATATTATTCTGTTCAACTCCTCTGTAGATTATAATTGCCTAAATACAAGGCTGGAAAGAGAGTATGGCAACAATATAGCCTTGCTTCTAATAAATATGTGAGGGCATGACAAGAAGAACATAGCTTTTATACACACTCAGCATCACTAATGCACTGCATGTAGGCAGACAGTTCCAAAGTGGTACTATGGTAGTATAAAATTGGATTGCCCTAAAACAATATTTTTTAAAATCCGGCAGCATACATGGGCTAAAATTGGAAGAGGCACATGGCAGGAGCATAACAGAATGTTATGTCTCCAGGAAGCTTGTAACAATGAAACCTTGGCATATTGAATTGTGGCCCATTGGGTGTCATTCTTTCAACAAGGATGTATGGTGTGGAAGATGTGCCATGTACAGGTTGTGTTATCCTCCTAGCATATTATATTAATTTGATTCAATCTGGAGATGGATCAATGATAGCAGTGAGGGAGTTATCTATGGAAACTAAAACAGTGTTATGTTAAAAATGGCCTAGCTACGGGTGTTTGATGTCTGCCAGAAGTGTAGCAGTGGATGATATTTGTGTCGGAGGATTACATTGTAATGTAAAAGTTTCCAGACTCTTAGAATAAGTGGTTTACTACCTATGAATATAATGCCATTACTTTCTTTCCAGCCCTCATATTCAAATATTTTGCTCCAGAAAATTATCTATTCACATTTTTATGTTAAGCATGAAAAAAGGTTCAAATCAAAATCTTGGAAATGTTGTTCTTTTAAGTCACAGCTGTTGTATGTTTATTTCTTAACATACAATTGTTGGATTAGATTGTACTCCTATTAATTAACAGCAAGTCACATATTACTATTTTAACTTCTGTTAAGCATTGGAAATATTATAAGGCTACAAAAACAAGAATGAATTGGGTTTAACTGCTTTTATTTGCTATTACATGAAACAATGATTTTTATTTCAAATACTAAACCAAAATAAATATTTTTTTTTCCTGCTATATCTTTTGATTGTAATTACAGTCTTCTTCACAGCAGTAAGAAAAAAATGTTTAAGAATAGTTTGGCATTACTGACCTGCAGAAAATTGAAAATTAAATACTAAAAGCAAACATTCTAAATAGAACATTTCATTCTCATTTTCAAAAAAAAAGGCATAATATTCTATATGCTTAAATATTTGCACCATCTACTTCAATTAAATGTAATATTGTGCAGCATACATTATTAAGCATGTTTTTATTTGAAAAAATAAATTCCTTATTAAGGATATCATGTCCTTTTTTTTTTTTTTGCCAGGTTTTATTAACGTTTAGGGAAAAAAATACACAGAACAAGCAACATAGGATGAATTTTGAAATTCCACCTGAGGACAACCTAATCAAAAAGTTAATGGAGTTCCAATTTCAAAAATCCAATAAAATATAATTTAAATAACTTCACTGTTAAAAGTTCTCCTAAATAACAAATTGATTGTGTGGAAAAGGAAGTACATATTTAAGGGAAATAGTTAATTGCTCAATAAGCATTAATTAATATATACTCTTATTCACAACACTTATACATAGTACATTACTACTTCCCTAATTTCCCAATGTTTTTTATTTCTGATTTCCCTTGTGTCCTAGTACTCTTCCATTATTAAGTGTTAATACACCTATCTTTAACTTCTCAGTGAATTTTCTACACTTCTACATCCTTGTAATGTTTATTTCTCCTCTGCTTATTTAAATTCCTTAATTTTTTGCAAAAAGTGCCATCACATCTTATGTATTCCATTGTTCCCCACCAGTGCGGGCTCTGTGTAACACTTTTTTATGTTCAACCACTATTTTTCAGAGTTGTCAAATATTACTATAGGGAGGAACAAGGACATTCCCATGTGCCAACCTATTTGAGCAAGGCTTGCAAATGAAACTTGCGCATTGAAACTCATTA
Source organism: Metallyticus violacea (assembly GCA_030762175.1). Taxonomy (NCBI): domain Eukaryota; kingdom Metazoa; phylum Arthropoda; class Insecta; order Mantodea; family Metallyticidae; genus Metallyticus; species Metallyticus violacea. The sequence goes on from CM060831.1 coordinate 118,124,706, forward strand.
ATTTATAGTTTTACTAAAGCTTTAACTAGTTATTTGTTTCAGGTTTTATTAGTAATATCTGTTTTAGCCAAGATCTTGAAGTCTTATGAAATATTTTACCGGCAATCATTTTAATTTTTATTGTCTTTCCCCTCTTTGTTAGGAGTTACATTTTAAGATTGTTGTTGGTATGCAAGCACTCATGTGGACCAACAGCAATATTAAAATTTAACCCTTAAGTTAGGTTTAAGTTTTACGTATCTGCTTACATAAGGCGAGGTTAGGTGTTTGCTAAGTTTGCTATAACAAGCTGCCCTAAATCTGTACACTATTTCAACTTTCTGTAATTTAGTGCATTTCTTGCTGTCGGCAACACCATCTGCACCACTCAAATGCCATTTTTCCTTCCTTCCTGTCGCCAAAATGTGCTATAAATTATATCACTTTTTTGGGAGTTGGGCAGGTGGGTTAATAGTTTTCAATGAGATCACATCTTTTGCTACTATTTTATGTAAGTTTTGCAACCATCTGGTTACTTTTTAGTAGTATTGGGTAATAACATGTTTTATACATATATTTTGTATTTTATTTTCACATTCTATATTTTCCTTCTCTGTTAAGAAATATGTCTTTCAAACCTCTATCTTACCATGTTTCTCCATACTTTCTTTATAATACCTCATTAACATCGCTTGCTCTCTCTACTTTTCTTTTCTATTTTTTCCTGTTTTGGAAATAGAATGCTGCAAATGTGTACCGTTCAGGTTTTAGACTGTCATATAGTTTCCAGTTATTTCCCATGGTTTCACTTCACCACTTCTAAGAATACTTTTTGATTCAATTAAAAATGAATGTAGGAATCCACACAGTGAAACTATCACAAAAAAGTTTTAATGTGAAACGTCAAGAGAGTTTTAATGTGTTGACATGATTTTAGTAGTTTTACTTTTAATTCAACAAGATATACTTTCTGATATTTGTACTTTTTGTCCTCTCCTCAACTCTCCTAAATTTCCTGCTGGAAGTATTTAAAAAGAAGGAAGGAAGGGAGGAAAGAAAGAAAGAAAGAAAGAAAGAAAGAAAGAAAGAAATATATTTCTTTTTAGAGAAAATAATTTCAAATTGTAGGTACGTTTTGAGAGTAAGCAGTTTTAGCCATTCCATCCATTATGGACAACATGGCCATTTTTATTAGATCTTAACACTCTGTATATTCAAGGAATGAGATGATTTAGTGGAGGCTACTTCTTAACAATGGTATCAAGGATTTAATGTTATATTAAGTGTCTTTTTGAGTTTCACCTTTTGAAATTTTGTTTTCTTTTTCTTATTTCAACTGTAAGCTAACTCAATTTTTGTTATAAGAGTTAAACTTAATGGAAAACACTCAGATATACAGATACTACATATATTTTCTTTCCAGTAAAAAACAGTTGATTTGTTTTATTTACGGATGCTCTTTAACATCTCAGGTCATCAGCATCTCATTAAATTCAGGACGTGAACAGGCTGGTAAATTTTGCTCAGAGGCCTCTTCTCTCATGCTTGAGGTTCTGTTTCATGCCGTAAATGTACGACATGGGACCCACAGCTTTACTTCCCTTCTGAAGGATTTTTATGCCCGAAAAAATCCATCGACCCTGGCTGGGATTGAACTGCAGTCTTGGGTTTAGGAGGAAAGTATGGTTATTACTAGACCACCAGTACCGACAGTAAAGAATAGCATGGCCTCTTAATTATAGCATACAGTTTGGCCACTTGAAAGAAACAAATCACAAGTTTTATCAATGTCAGGTTTTCAATCAAATGAATTCATTTCTAGAACCTTAATTCTATGGCATCTCACATTAAGAAGAAATGCAGAATAAGTAAATACTATTACTGACATTGATGCAACATATTCTGAATAACAAGGAACATTTTAAAATTTTTACAGAAGATATATCATATTTTTGTTCAGAACTTAACGACTTGCTTCAACTTATTTTTCATGGGAAGTACACCATCCCTATTTTGAATGCTTGTTTCTAATTTGGAGCTGTCTTTGCAAAATCAAAATACATAAATTGAGGCACTTAATAGAAAGATGTAATTTCAAATGGAACTCGGAATTATGCGCTACATACTTGTTAAACAATTAGTTATCAAAGACACATGGATCCCATGAATTTTAAAACTGCATACTTAATTATTAAAATTCTATTATTGTAAGATTTTTTCCTTCCTCAATCTCCAGCATCATATAAATGGATCTTCTGACAAGCTAAATATAGCCATATCCTTTTTTTTTTTTTTTTATTAATTGTTTGCTGCATAATATTAGTCTAATCCTCTCTCACATTGCCATTATAAATGAGCCTTTTATTGAAGAAAAATTCTGTTACTGAGGATGTAGATGGATGCAATGTTTCTGATACAGTGTATATGTTTTCTTGTTGCACTCACTGGCTCATCCCAACTGATTTCACTCTTTGATGTCTGGTAAGTGGGAACCCCTTCCATCATTAGTGTTACAGCGCCGCATGCTGGTTTTGCATGTTCCCTTAATAAGAACATTTTCAGACCATTAATGCCTCTCAAACCATTATCTGTGAATATCTGAATTGCTCTGTATTTATTAGCATTGATGCATTTTTAATGTTAAAGCATATTTGGGCATTGAACGCCCACATCAGTTCTCAAGGAAGCTTTGCTAAGCTATGTTTTGAAGCAGTATAAATGCATTTGTTTGCTAGTATCAAGTAACTGTTTGCAAGGAATAAGCAATGTATGCTTGCAGTGGAAGGATGCAGATTAGATATTTTTTGCAGTCGTTAAATGAAAATGTTATCTTTTGGGTTTATGATTTCCTTATAAATGTTAAGTGAGATACATCAATTGGTGTTGCCATGGTAAGTTGCTGGACAAGAAGAAATGTTTGGTGTAAGTCATAAAGTAAAGCATATTTGTTATTTATCTCAAATCCCTTTAAAATGAACTTTTTAAATGTTTATGATACAAACTTTTCTGAACTACAACCATTTTATTGCAAACTAAGGCATTTCACTCGTAATATGGTAAGCTCTTAATTATACAGAATGTACTTTATAAAACCTTAATAATGACAAAATGCACAAAAGTGATTGAACTTAAAGTAGAACTGTCTTCTGCACCATCGTATGCATTTCCATTTAAAACTTTACATCTAAAATAGTAAACAGTTTAATTTATAAGTAATAACAATATTTTAATTTTGTTTTTCCTTAATATTATGATAGACACAAACATTTTTCTCCCTCCTTTAATAGGATTTTGCTGTAAAATTATCAGTTCATATGTGTTATAAAATCTTTGTTCCCAAGCTTCTTTATCATGCCTGAGCTGTGCCTATTTTTGGCATCATCTTTTTAAATCATACTGTCATTTTAAAAATAACATAATTCAGGAATTTGGCTGACATATTGTTACAAGGTAAGATTGATAAACATTTTTATTTGCTTATCACCGAACAGCAACTATATGTCATGACAATAGAAAGAGTGGATGCATTTTAAATTTGTATCTTTACATTTGGAGGATGCCAGTAGATTTTCTAAGCGGAAAGAAACCAAGTATGCAGGATGTATTTCTATTCTTATTGTTGCAAAAGTATGCTGCCAATTAGTAAATCAACCTAACTACATAAAATAAGGCTGGAATTAATGTAAAGGATTCTACTTGTAATAAGAATTTCATGTAAAAATGCATGAAATATAAATAATGTAAGAATTTTGGGCACTGCTCTAAATAAATCATATATGAAATAAAGCTATAAGGTATTATAAACAAAACAAGAGTCTTTCCTATTCTTTTGTCTCTTGTTGACCCTCAAAAATTATTTTTATAAAAATATTACAAAATGGTATTTGTGAGTCTAATTCTGTTAATACCTGTGCTACTGATATTGCTATTTTCAGGGTAAAGAAAACTTGAATTAAAAGTTACAATAAATTAGAAATAGCACAATTTTTTATTTATTTATTTTTTTAACCTTTGCAGTGATATTAGGCAATCAGTGATTTAATGAATTAGTGATAGTGCAAATGAATCTAAAGACCTAAAACTATCTGGTATTCATACTAAGCATCGAGGAAAACCCTGAATAAAATCCAGCCAAACAGCTTGACCCAATCAGGACTCAAACTGGGCCCAATATGAATTTATTTCTCTTTATATCAACATACAATTTTAAATATTACAATAAGAGCTATGTCTTCATCAATTTCATAATACTAACTAACAATATAAAAGTAATACATATCATTACAATATTTTAATTCTAAACACTTCATCAAATAATTATCCTGTACTTGTGAGTTAACTTATTTCCTTAGGACTATATACACACTAACATCCAGGTTATTTGTGTATAATACTTGTTTCTAATGCTGATTAACTCGCATTCTCTTCCCTATTCAATTTATCAATCATTTAATATCTGAACATTCTTTATCCTTTCTCCCTCACCTTCTCTAAATACACTGTAAATCCATAAGTTATTATATTTCTAAGGTTACACTTCTTTGTACATTTCCTTCCATCATCCTCTTCATCCTCCTTATTCATTTTTCTCTAACTTTACCTAAATAGTTCATTTTTATATCCTCCTCTCCTTTTACAGTTAAAATCTTCCTAATTAAAATTCCCCATCTAAATTTTTCCATTTTTTATTCCATACCTTTTCTCTCCATAACTTTGTTTGATTGCAGTATAACAAACAATAAAAATCTCTATTGGTTTCTCCACACATTAAACAATTTCCTATTTCTTTATCACATACTAATCCTTTTACATTCATAACTCCAGTTCTACCCCAAGCATATCCTTCTCTACCTGCCTTATCACATTGTTCTATATATTTTTCCCTACCCCATACTATTTTTATTCCGCTATCAATGAACTGTTTTCACCTAAACTATTAATTATTTCTTGCCATTCAATAACTTCTAATCTTAGATTTATTTATTTCCAAAATCATCTGTTTTGGTATTACCTATTTATCCATACATTTCCTAAACCTATCTGTTGTAAAATTTTCTGCACTTTGAAATATTTGTACTTCTTTCCACTTATATTTCTCCTGTACACTAAAATATTCTTTAATAATATCACTCTCTTTTAATGTGGCAATTCTAAATAAATATTTCATAATTCTTGTGATTATTTTTTCCTTAGTGGAATGTCTACCTAATTATAACTAGGGATTCTATTGGTAAACCTAAAATAAATTTACAAACTTCTATTTATTTTATAAACATCTTTCCGTGCATCCTCTACACCGAAAATTTCTGACCCATACAACATTTTTGCTTCTACTGTGGTTGTATATATTCTTTGCAGCCAATTCACTCTTACATCTGGATTTTTTCTTAAACATGCTCTTATAACGCTCATAGCTTCTTTTCCTTTTCCTTTTGCTATTGCTATTTTTTTCTGCTGATTCCAACTTCCATTAGAGCTTAAACTCATCCCTAAGTAATTAATTTTCCTTACCACCTATATTTCTCTCCCATTTAACTGCCGTTTTTCATCATTTTTCAACTTATAACCTCTTTTAAAAGCAGTATCCTTGATTTCTTTTCATTATTGTTCAATCCCCGTTGTTTACAAAAAGTATTCACTACTTCAATTGCTCTTCTCAATCCTCCACCAAAACTACATGTGATAACTAAATCATCACAAAAAGCAGCCCTGGTATTTCCTTATTATTTATTACTAGTAGATGTAATTTACTTCTTTTAGTTTCTTCCAAAATGTCTTTAATATAGAGATTAAACAATGCTGAACTCAATTTACAACCTTGTCTTACTGCTGTTATAATTTGTTACCTCATCACCTGAATTTTTGATACAAAATGGGTTCTCACTATATATCTTTTGTAATAATTTTATAAACTTATTCCTTTTCTTTTTAGTTTTACCACATTGCTTCTCTATTTATAGTATCAAATACATTTTCAAAGTCTATAAATACCATATAAACTCTTCCACTTTTCTTGGTTAAATATTTATCTAGAAATGTCTTTATGAAAACATTATCAGCAGTTCTTCTTCCTGCTCTGAAACCTGTTTGTAACTCTGATAATTTCTTCTCTTTCTCTAACCATTTTCTTAATCTATTGGCTAGAATTCATGTAAAAAACCTTAACTAAAATGGAAAGAAGACTTATACCCCTATAATTAGCTGGATTATTTATCTCACCCTTCCCATTATATCTGTCAGACTCCCTCTCCACTTCTTGGGTATTTCCCTTGTTTCCTTTATTTTATTAAACATTGTAACCACTTATATAACAAATTATTTATGAGGAAGTCACTCAAATTTCACTAGTTTTTATGAAATTTGAGTGACTTCCTCATAAATAATTTGTTATATGATACCACATTTCACTGTGAAAATTCCAAATATTCAGATTTAAATTTAACCACTATTTTTCTCCTATTACCTTCCTTAACCCAAATCCTCCAGAATTACTCTGGAATACCATCAATACCACTTGTTTTCTTCAACTTTACTCTCAATTTGATCATAAAATTCTTCCTCCAAAATCTCCCTATGTAAAGATATCTATTTCTGTTCTTATTAAATTCTCTTGCCTTAATAATGTGTCAAAATGAACACACCAACTTTCTAAAGTTGTATTTCTCTCTATTATCCTATTTCTATACAAACTTTTAACTACTGACTATATCCTGCTTGTATAATGAATTTTTTCTGCATCCATTAATATTTTATTTATTCTTTTACCCATTCCTTCTTTTTGTCCTCAAAGAGGCACCTATATTCCCATTGTAAGTATTTGTCGGTCCTGGTGGTGTAGTGGTTACCATACTTGCCTCCTAAACCCAAGATCGCAAATTCGATCCTGGCCAGGACTGATGGATTTTTTTGGATGTAAAAATCCTAAATATGGTTTCCTTCAGAGGGGAAGTAAAGCCATGGGTCCCGTGTCATACATGGCACAATAAAGAACCTGAAGCCTGAAAAAAGAGGCCTCTGAGCAAAATTTACTGGCCATTTCACACCCTGATTTGAATGGGATGCTGATGACCTGTGATGTTAAAGAGCATCCGTAAATAAACCAAATAAAAAAAAACCCAAAGTATTAAGAGATTTTCTTTTTGCTCTTTCTCCCCTAATTGTCTCCAATTTTTTAGCTCTTGAATTACTCTTTTCTTTGCCATTTTACAATCTTTATCAAACCATTTCTTTTTGTTATCATAAACCACTGCTTTCATATCATTTCCCACCCATTTCACACTATATTCTAATTTCTTTACTGCCTGTACTACTTTATTTGCATTTATTAGACTCTGTTTCCTTTTGTAAAATTTTACCTCTTTCTGAATTAACTCTTTAAAAACGAGTCATATTTCTCTTTCTTCCACTTGTAAAATACCATATGCTACAATTCCCTCTACATACTTCCTTCTTATCTCCCCTTACTACCCCCAATTTTAATCTTAGTGGGAAATGACAAGACATTAATATCATATTCATAACTTCAAAATCTGTAATCAAATTATCATTGAGTGAAAATATCAGATGAGTAAACACAACATATAATCTATCTCACTTTGTTCATTCTTATTTACAAATGTAAATTCTCCATCTAAGTAAGACCTTCTCAATCCATTACATGATATAAGATTATTTTCTTCACATAAGAGCTTTTTTCCGTCTTTATTTAAAAACTTGTCCTTGCTATATCTTCTCTCTAGGATAAAATCCTATCACATTCATCAATTTGGTTAGTTAACTGTATCTGATCTTCCCCTATTCTTGCATTAAAGTCACCTAACACTCTTATTTCCACTTGCACATATTACCGCCATGGGTGGTCAAGGTCGTTAAGGCACGGACTCGTGAGTGGGAGGTCTGCGGTTCGAATCCCGCCAATACCGTCCTCCCTGACTGGGTTTTTTTCCAGGTTTTCCTCATTCTTCATAACTGGCAAATGCCGGGGAGGTACCTAAACTTAAGCCTGGAATGCTTCCTTCCTTAAAAAAAATATATATATCCTTTCCCAATTTATCATTTCATCTCATGTATCATCAGTGTCCACCGCCTGTGGTGCCTCAGTAGTAAAAACGGGCGTTAAACACTACTCAAAAAAAAAAAAAATGCACATATCTATTTCGAAGCTCCTCAATACCATAGCTTATTTTTCTAAACACATGTGTATCATAGTACTCTGAAATACTAGGCAGGTTATAAACAATACAAACACATAAATAGCATTTTTGGGGTAAATATTACAAAAGGACAAGAATAACACTGAATTACTCCCCAACCTTTTTTCTTCACTTACTATAAAACCTTTTTCTTTCCTTACAAAGAAACCTAATCCACCAGATACCCTTCCTTTAATATTAACACCCTTTACACTAAAAAAGTTAAACCATGGTATTTCAATATTAACTTTTCTTTGCTACCCATGTTTCAATTACTGCTATTGCATTACTTTCAATATTCTTAGGATTTCACCACTGCATACCTTATCTAATAAACCTTCAACATTCCAACTAACTACTGATAATTCGAATCCCTATGCAGAATCTTTACTTTTGAACTTATATTTATCCAATTTCATTTGACTTTTCATGTGTATTTGTTCTTCTCCATTGTGTTTTTTCCATCTTCAACCTCCAAGCAATTTCCTGCTTTTATGGAAACCACACTTAAACCATCAAGTCTCCCTACATCTTTATCCAGTATTTCTCTCCATGGTCAAACAGTCTTCTATCAGCTGTGTTGCTGGTGGACTCACTTCATTGCAGACTTTACTGGCAGTGAATAAACTTCTTCTCTCCTTTATGCACCATAACCCTGCCTCTCTGCACTCTTGCTGATTGGACTCACTTCATTAGTGATGTCACTGCTAATGAATAAGCTCCTTCTCTCCTTTTCGTGCCATAATCTTGCCTCTCTCTACACACTCCTCCTTCCTCACTTGTAAGTTGTTTTCCCTCTCTTGTTACAACGTGCTGGTATATTTATTGATTTACTCCATGAATTCACAGTTCACTTCCTTGAACAAACACTTTTTTTCCTTTTAAGAACTTTTGAATAGTAACACATTTTTAAAAAATTCTGTTGGAGCTCACACAGTGAAGCTTGGTTAAATGTAAATTATAATTAATCTGTTGTCTAATACACTCTTATGCTTCACTTACTTTTAAATATGGTGGGACCAGTTTTGAAGATGGAGAGGATGTCTCTTTGAAACCGGTCCCACTGTATTTAAAAGTAAGTGAAGCATAAGAGTGTGTTAGACAACAGATTAATTATATGTTCTTAATTACCTAGTGAGTTGATTTGATAATCTTATGCTCCACTTCCTGGTTTTAACATTATCAAATCAATTCACTAGGTAATTAAGAACATAATAATCACTTCACTGTATTGGTTCCGACATGAAATTATATGTTAGATTAATTATAATTTACTTTTTTTCCTTCTTCCCTTGCTTTCTTCATTTCCATTAGTGCTATAGATTTTCTCTCTCATTGCTCTTTTTCCAAATCCTGTTCAATAAATATTTTTGTGTCTTTTAACCTCTTGCTTTACTTAACACTTCCCATTTAAACCTCATTGTAGTGGTTTTAACAGTTATTGGTCTCGTTCTTTGTCCTTTCCTTCCGACTCTATAACAATCAACAATCTCCCACCCTACAATGCTCAGATTCAATTTCTATTGTACAATATCTTCAACTTCCTGCCATGTTTGTCTATCTCTTCTTCCTATACCACCATGATGACTTCAGGCTATTTGTCTCAGTTAAGATAAAAATTTCCTTAAATGGAATCCCTGTAAAATAAAAAGCTGTTAATATGATTTTACAGTAAATGTTTAGATCTTTGAATGTTTGATATATAAATTATACAAAACATTATCTATTTATCTGTTTCTTTATAATGGCAGAGTTAAGAAGGCCTTAGAGCCTTTTCTTCCATTCAACCACCCTTATACAGACACATACATACATATTTTATAAGTCAGAGTATTAAATCATATCACTCCACAGAAGATCATATTTCTGCAAACAGTGCTCATATCTGAAGGGCCACTATCTGGATTTAAAATCAAGTCAGATTAAGATTAAATATTTCTCTATATTTATATGGCATAAGATTTAACTTAAGTTAAGCTGAAGGAGGAATGCTAGTTCAAAACATTGGGGTAATGTGCACCATTGGGTGTAGCATTATTATAGAAGATAAGTAAAGTAAACCATCTATGTCTGTTTACTTTATGTGCCTCATAGGTTGACCACTTTTATATGCATATTTTAATATTTTGCCATTTTGGCTTATGGAACAGACATGCTTTTATTCCATATAGGATAAAGGAGCATACATGCTGTTATATGAAAGAGACTTATATAAAATGCTTAAGATCTTCATTTGTTTCATGATACATAGATTATACATATTAAAAAAATAATTTGTAAAGAGTACATAATATTTGTAAATATTTAATGTAAATTTAGCAAAAAGGAACCATGAGCATAAATTATATAAAAAAGGACATAGAAAATTATGGAAAATAAAATACTGTGGAAACTGGTTGAATAGAAATAAAAACAAAGTTTTCAGCCTTAACTTGGTAATAAATAACTAATGAAAATGTTATTGCATTAAGAATTCTTAAAATACACACAGAAATATTATGACATAATGATTATATTAAATTAAGATCTGTGAAGACGTAAAAATTCAAATATATTAAATATGGTATATCCCAATATAGTAATTTAAAAATAAATGAGGAAGCATGAAAGTTGAAGTTCTCGAATGAACAATTCTTTAAATCCCTTCTGCATGTTTGTTTGAAACTAATTTTTGGTGATGTTCTTCCTATATGTCTATGCAGTTGTATGCATGAAAGTGCTTAGCCATTTTTCGTGGGAACTTAAGACATGTTATGTAATTTTGTGTGTGTATGCTTGTTTATAAATGTAGTCCTGTTTCATTTCTTCAAATTTACTGCCATAAATAAGTATGTAAAGAATTTTCTAAAGGTAAATGGTTATGCATTTTGACTACTTTGTACCAAAACATTCACTTTAGACTTCATGGTTGGGTGAACTTGAACTGAAGTAGAAATATCAGCAAATTGGTTCAAGTGTAAATGACAGTTGGTATATTTTTCTTGCATTCATGCTCCTGAAGGTTAGAGCAGCAATCTTGATATGTCCTCTTCACAGAGTATGTTGTTAGACCAAAGAGATGCATTTCTGTAGGCAGTCCACATTTTCAAATGTAGGATGATGCAAGTTATAAATTTTTACTGACTTTTTTGTTGGCTACTGAAAGTTCATCATTGTACCGCAGTGGTATTGATTGGTAGAATGCTTCCATTCAGCCTTATATTCAATGTACTCAGCAGAAATAAAAAATGGTTCCTTCCAGTTCACTAACCTTGTCTTAACAGATAATCAGCTGGTCATTGCCAATTCATCATTTCTAAAGCGACTTCTATTTGAATTCCATTACTGTCAACAAGGGTTTAAAGTGATGTGTTAATGTTACAGGTTTGTATTGGGCAAATATTCAACTATTGATATTAATGAGTGCTTAATAACTAAATCTAAGCATAGCAGGAATTCTGAAATCATAATTATTTAGAGGATGGCATTCACATTTATATAGATTAGATCAACTATGAAAATGCCCATAAATGTTTCCTTGCAAATCCACAAATAGTTCAGGCCTTTTCAATACACTCACAGACAGGATCCTGTATGGATCTCCTATCTGCAAGCAGTTTATCTCTCTATTTTTTATTCAAGACCCATTTATCCTCTTCTGCATCCTTCCCTGGCACTTCATAGGTTGATTTTTCTTTCCCTTTTTTCTTTTTTTGGAGGTAAAGGTACTGGACTGGTGAACATTTTTAGTGAAGGACACACAACACTTCGCTGTGGGCACAAACTGCTAATGTCAACTATTCTCTCTATATTTTGATAAGCAACCTTGTTGCCACAATTAGAAACTACTGTTACCTAGGTAATATAGTGCTATGACATTGGAAACCTTAGTTTTTTGTATAAACATTCTTAAATGCATAAAACATAATACATGCTATTCAATTGTGGGTTCATTTTTCCTCATTCCCATTTGATAATATTCTTATGGTTTTTACAGGAAAAGATTAGAAACAGATTAATATGATTTTTCTTTAACAAAAGAGTGTACAACAAAAGTTGTTTCCTTTGAGGTTTGCTAGAGATATTTGTATTTCTATAGGAATACTGTGACTATTTCATCAAGCTTTTGCTGGTTTATAGTTTAATTGGTCATTTGCAAATCATTTTAAGTATCCTTTTTTCAAATGTGGTACAAATTCAGGGCTGGCAACGCTATCTAAATATTTTTTATATTTGAAAGATGTAAAATATCCCCCTCCCTCAATCCATCTATCACTCTGAATTAGTTCTTGCAATTATGTCCACTCTGCAACTGAGATATTATATTGTAGTTATTTAGCACTCATATATACCATTTATGCATTGTTTTACATTCCTTTGTAATAACTGATTTGTGCATGTTTCTACAAATTTCAAAACTATTTTTGGTAATGTAATAGTACAAGAAGTAAACAAGAGGAATGATTTTGTCAGTACAATATTTCTGAGAGGTTCCATCATTTGAATTAATGATAGTTTTGTGTTAGCAGTTATTTGTTTTGCAAACTGGTATGCAAAAAAATATGTTGAATGAAAAATCTCATAAAGTTCCCAGCATCTTCAATTACTCATTTTTTTGATATACATGAATTTGGGGTTAGGTAAAATTTATATTAAAGTATTTTAACCTTTCATTTATTTTCAGTTATGATCCATGAACCTGCAGTTCTAATAGAGGGAGTGTTGTTTCGAGCTCGCTACCTAGGTTCAACACAGCTTGTATGTGAAGGACAGCCCACAAAGACAACAAGAATGACGCAAGCTGAGGAAGCAGTTTCTCGCATCAAGGTAAGCATTTATTCCAAAAACTTAGAAAAAAGGTTCTCCATCCTTATACCTGCTAGTATAATTATTCAGACATTAAATTTAGTAGAAGTGGCAGCATTGTTAAATATCATAAACTTAAGTCAGCATTGCTTATAGCCTTACTGTAGCTTTTTAATTGGTATATTCACTAAGTTCTTAATTATTTAAAATACCAATTGTACTTGACACATCTAATTTTGTTCAGTGACATAAGGTGTCCTAACTATGCTTGCTCTTTCTAATGAAAATATAGTGCAACTAGATCTGTGAGTTTATAAAACATATATAATGCAGGTAACCCATTTAATGTGTTTTCTATTGATTGCATAAAAAAATGTTCCTCTATTGCAGTTCTAGCAAGCAAAAATATTGTTTTCAGCTATATTTGTGTATGTAAATGAAACTTATGTATAATCTGAATAGCAAATGTCTCAGACATGCATTATTAAAACATTAACATATTATCCATATTATTTATTACTGCACAAAATATATATATTTAGGCTGTATTATTCTTAGAATCAGCCAAATTCTAGATATATATGTATTACAATTTATTATTAAGAGAATATTGTATATTATTTGGTAAAAACAAAAACAAAATGCCTCCATTGTTGCCTCCAAAACTGAAGGTAAGTTGCATGAATTATATGGCATCTGCATGTTGCTTTTGCTGTGTTGCTCTAGTGTAATGTGTGTAGGTGTGTGTGTCTTTTGGATTCATGTGTATGGGTGCTAAATTAATGCACCATTCTATCCTTCCCAAGCCTCAGCAATACTGTGCTCTCTGTCTGTGAGATCGGGAACTGCCTAAATATTTCCATTTAGTACTGGATTGTTGCATGAAAAGCAATGGTAGTGAACATAAACCACAAAAGAAAGAAATGAAATGTTTTGAAATATTTCTGAAATGCTCAACAACTTTTATGGCATAAAATTCATATTATGCAATTTTTTTGTCTGGAAATATCAGGAAAATGTAACATATATTAAAATGTCAATACCCTGCATTTAAATTTTTTTACTTGCATTTCTAAAATTATTCTTACACATACAGGTATATTATGGAAATGTGTTAGTCAGTGTCACAGATTACTGCCTAATATTCATTTTTATCAGAAGAGAAATGTGATGTAAATGTTTTAAAACTTAAGTGTCAACAGTATGTGCAATAATACATTTTTCAGCTTCTGTAGACATAAATTTAAAATAGAATGGTGGTTAAAAAAAACAAAACAGAAACACTTTTGCATACATTGGTAAACTTGTCTTTATGTTTTCCTTCTTAATGGTATAGTAATTCAGGACATTTTTTATTTTATGTTTTTATTTAAACATAACTACATTGTATCTCCACCATTTGCAATTATTTTACATACATTCTCATATACCTACTTACGTATTTTGAATTATCTCTTTCAAAGCTTACATGTACTTTTATAAACTACAAACAAACTCATACGTAATATAACAAATTATTATTGAGGAAATCACTCAAATTTCACTAATTTATTAATTTATTATAGTAAATTTATTATAGTAAATTAGTGAAATTTGAGTGATTTCCTCAATAATAATTTGCTATATTATACTATATTTCACTGTGAAAATTCCCACTATTCAAAACTCATATGTATTTGTACATTATACCGGTCAGCTAAAATCTACTTTAAACAATGACCCTTGTTCTTTGTACTTTAGACCTTTATTCTCTTCACTGTTCCTATTAACTCTCCATATCCTCTTACTTTTGACTTTATATACAAATTGGCCTAACTTATTATAATCTTTTTTGTACATTCCCTGAATTGAATTTATTTTTTCTATATTATTCCATTTCATATGAATAAATTTGTCTCTGCTATCTTTCATTGTTTAAACTCAAATATATATGTTCTTTCTCCCCATATAATGGAACATGTCTTGTTCAAAACCATTCCTTAATACTTTTTTTTATTTTAATATATCTGCTAATAATCATATCAATCTTTCTCTCTCGTCTTAATTATTTCAATTAATGATGAGTATATAAAAAGTTAAAGATCTCTTTCCAATTAGATTCCTCATCAACTAGTAAATTTCTATATCCTCAAATAACCTTCTTGCTACATTACAAAAACTTTAGTCATTATTATCCCATAATGCCCATATATCTCCTAAACCATTTATTTCTAAGTTACTATGTAATATTCCTTTAATAATGTCTCTCTACTAATTTCAGTATTCTATACTATCTCTCTCTCTCTTTTTCCTGGATCTGATTTCTATTTGAGTCACTTCTCTCACTATAGCCAATGGCAACCCCCATAACTACTCTACAAAAGCTCCTATGCACAGTTCTATTATTTTTTATTCATTCTCAAGTCCCCACATTTCTATATCATATAACATTTGTGCTTCAACTACATCTATATGAATGAATTAATAAATAAAAATTTTATTTCTGCATAATTCTGTTAACATCAACTTTATATATTATACAATAATCTTGGAGTGCTTGTTATTTTAGGATCTGTGCATTTAACTTCCTGGTTGTATATGCTAGATTCTACTTCCCATTCTCTACCCTTTCCACTATTCACACATAACTGCCCTGTGTCTTTATTTTATTTCTGGTCTGTACTTCATCAGTCCTATAATATAAACTTTAAAATTGCTAAAAAATCTCCCTCTAAGTCATCTTTTCTATTTCTTCCAAATAAACCATTCTAGTTTCGCTTTTGCTCTTGTAACCCTTTTATCTGATCCCAAATTTTTATCAACCTTTTGATCAAACTCACCATGGGCAATGACACCACACTCAAACCTCTTGACCACTCACCCACTGATTCCCCCCATCCACTTCTCTCCACCATATCATTTAACCCATTCAGCTTTTTCGCATTAAGTGAGATCCTTGACATGTTTGTTGCTATACAATCCTCTCCTCTTCGCTGGATGCACATTGTTCCCCTTTCTTCCATCCTCTTCTCCTCCCCTCCAATCCTTGTTCCTTGACCTATGTGTAGCATCAACAGTTTCCATATCTACTCCTCCTCTCTTCCCCTCTAGCATTTCTTGACCTTGGTGTTACATCGATTGGTTTTATCCTATCCATAAGTGCATACCACGAATAACTGCTTTTCTGCCTTCGTTCCTGGCTTCCTTAATTTTTTTTACTAATTCCGCTCTTATTTCTTGATATTTTTTATCGTGGTCATTTTCAAAAAACATTCTTGTGCCTGTTAATTTCCCTATTTGGCCTAATACTTTCCATTTCATATTCATTGTGCTAATTTAACTAAAATTGACCTTGAATTCTCACTTCTTCCAAGAGGAATCTCTAATTTTCCATCCCTCCAATTTATTCCCAATGTTCCTTCAATCACTTGTACTTCTTCCCATGTCTTTTTCTTTCTTCTTTCTGCCACTCCAAATATCACTATGTTCAGCTTCCTACTTGCATCCATCACTTTCTTCATTTTAACTATTCTGTTCTTGCATTCTAACTCTCTTCCTAATTCCTATTCTATCCATCGCATCTTCTGATTTATCTCTTCAATTCTTGCTTCCCTACTTTTAATCTCCTTTATATCTTTGGTTATTGACTTGAACATAGCCTTTACTTCCACCATAGTTTCAGCCTTTTTCTTTCTCCATGCTTTAGACTTTTCTAAAGAACTGCCAGCTCCTTACTCTTCAGAACTACCACTTGACGCCCTCTTCCCATACTCCCAAGCATTCACTCCAACCATCCTTACTCTCCGCTCTCAAGCAAACAACTCTACATCTATGTTATGATCCCATACAATTTTCAAGTAACATAGTAAATCAGTACATATGTAATATCAAATTAAGAATTTATTAGCTAGTGGTAAGATAATTAAGTTTGTTGTGAGATCAAGTCAAACTACATACTCTTATTGGCTCCACTTAATTATTTAAATTTAGTACATGTTTCACAGACTGTTGTCCTCATCCTCAGCTAACCACTGACAGTTAGCTGAGGATGAGGACAACAGTCTCGTGTACTAAATTTAATTATATTATTAGCTTCAATGTACAAGTTTCAATTAGCATTTGAAGTTAATGGTAAGATGTTCTTAAAAATACTGGGATAAATCCTGGCCAAATCCATCTAAAGAAAATAATTTTTTTGAAGTCCACATGTATCAAATTCACATTATTATAAATTATTTTACTTTTATTCTCTTTTGATTTAAAAAACTCGTTAATTAAATAATTTGGCAGGATTTTGCTTCAAAAGCAAATTTAATGGGAATTCATACCACAAAATGAAATAATAAATATATTTTGAAAGTTTTCATCATTCCAGATAAATGCCATAGATACTCAGAATTATGAATAAAAATGTGAATAAATTCAATTTAAGACCAACTTTGTGTTGGAACTAATACAGTGAAGCAACTTATATATTCTTAATTAGCTGGTGAGTCAATTAAATACCCTTATGCTCCACTTACCATTAAATTATTTAGAACATGTTTCACCGGCCATAGCTTGTATCATCAGCTGCAGTTGACTGTTGGATTAATTGACAATTGGGTGGACTTGGTATAGTTCTTGTAGACATTTTATGAACTTTTGGATTAATTTGTCTTCTGTTAGGATCCAGAAGTTCATAACCTTATCCTCATATTTTATACACATTTTTTCCCATATTTCCAGTTCCAAAAGTCTCTCTTCAAATTTCAGCAATTTGATTTCCATTCCTATATCATGTTTCTCTCTCCAAATGTGACGTGCAGCCACTGATTTTTATATCTGATTGTATTATATTTGTTTTGCCAATATACACTTTGTTGCATTTTGGAGCATAAGAGTATTAAATCAACTCACCAGCTAATTAAGAATATGTGAATAAATGTTGCATATGAATGCACAGTTTACATATCTAAAGTTCTTTGACATTTTCAGGGATAGGTAAAAATCTATCTCGCCAACTTCTCTCAACTATAAAGGGATTGTAAATTCACTAGAGACCATCAATAGTGCCTAACCCACAGCAGCAGAAAATGTTAGTTTAATTTCATATGGGTACTGACTGTTGTCAACATTTTTGAGATTATACATTAAAGTCTTCCAAATTATGCAAATTAGGGGGATGTCTGTTTCAGTGAATACATTATATTCACTTACTGACTTTTCAAAATTTTTCAATGATATTTCATTGCTTAGTGACTTTGACAAATTATGTTTTGTTTAACATAAAAAAAAATTATTCTCTTTTTCTCAAGAAGACTATCTTAATAAGATGATTAATGCTAGCGTATTTGAATAAGAATAGACATTTTTTAAATATGTCATTTGTTTTTTGTCATTTTTTTGATTCTCTAGTTTTCTCGTATATATTTTAATTTTATTTGTTTAATTGCAAGTGTTACAAGCTTTAACATGACTTGGTTCAGCTCAGGCTTTATTCCAAGTCCATATATTTATACAATTATCATTATACACCTGTAATGACAAACTACTGAATGAAGATCTATACTCAACATCTGTTGTTATCATTTGTAATAATTAGGATTGCTACCTTTGTTTAGATATATTATTAGAATCAAAGGCAGCTAAGGGAAAAGAAGTGCAGAACACCATAAGCACAACAATGTTACAAATTGCAATACAGCATTTATAAATAATCATTGATATAAATTTTTGAAAGACATTACAATTATTTCATAGTATCTTTATTTCTATTAGACTCTAAAAAAATTGCACCAGAAAAAAATGCCTCTTTTTCTTGTGTTTGGGACATTTTGAAATATTTTATATGTGAAGTGATGGTATAAAGGTTCTATGAAATTGTTGTCTATCATAACAGAATGGTGAGTTGGTATTTCAGATTATGTTTACAATGAACATAGCACTCAAGACCTTAGTTCCAATGTCAATCTCCAGGAGAAAAGTCCCATGTGGCTAATTGCATAAGCATATATTACTCCTTGAAAATTCAGTGATAGTTGAAAATATTTTTTTTATTTGCAAGAGCTATAAGCAAGGACATCTGCAAGGTGGGTGCACTTTGGCAGTTGTCTGTGCCACAGCTTGAGGTTTTTTTTTGACAGTTACATTTCATGAACTAAATTAAATATATTTTGATGGTTTTTACCATGGTAATAGAATAATTAATGACACATTCAATATGCTTCAGATACAAGTAAACTTTAACGTTAACATTATTTTAAAACTTACTTTGCTCATCTCACAAGAATATTATTTTTTTCCTTGGCCACATAGCCCATATGGCCATCTTATGGCAGTCAGAGAGCCATACTGTATGCATCTGTATGATAGAAAAAAACAAGTCTTTTAGAAATGCAGAAAATTTGTGCTCAGATTCTGTTAATAATATAATATATATATATATAAATAGCAAAGATTATATATAAGAAAGGTCAAAGGCAGAATTTAAGAATTGCTCTGTGTAAAGAAGGCAGATGGAAAACAGTTATTTCTGAAAAAAATTTAAATAGCTTTATTGCCCATCATACAATATATATCATGATATACGATGCAAAAATAAGGAATTTGCAACTATATTGAAACCAAAATGTGTAGTGAGATTTTCTTCTTTGATTAGCTTCTGAAAATACCAATACTTCTCAGCAATGGTATCAGTTATTCTTAATACAGATCAGAAATGTTTTAGTTCTTCAAAGGAAACAAGGCAGAAACTACTAGTTTTAATTATTTTATTTTATAATCTGTGATGACTGTAATTAACACTTAGGTGATATACTAATTTTGAAGCATTGCTTTTTCCTATTCCCAGTTTTTATATGTTAGGGGAATAAATTTGCTGTCTCTATTGCCTGCTGAAATAAAAGGTGGAAATGGAAGTAAAGAACTGCCATGAGCCTTTAAAACATGATATGCAAAAACAACAAGAGTTTATTGTACTGAATTACTTGGAAATTGTTTTACCCTGTTCTTAACAACAGACATTGTGAGTGATGAAAGATTTTTTTTTATTCGTTTTATTTAAGGATGCTCTTTAACATCTCGGGTCATCAGCATCCCATTCAATTTGGGCGCGAAACAGCTGACAAATTTTGCTCAGAGACCTCTTCTTTCAGGCTTGAGGTTCTTTATCATGCCGTAAATGTATGACATGGGACCCACGGCTTTACTTCCCTTCTGAAGGAAGCCATACTTAGCATTTTTATGCCTGAAAAAAATCCATCGATCCTGGCCAGGGTTGAACCTGTGACCTTGGGTTTAGAAGGCAAATATGGTTACCATTACAGCACCAGAACCGACAATTGATGGAAGATGCTGACTGAGAAAAGATGCTTTGAATTTTCCAGATATGTATGAAATGAGAATAAGGATCTGTGCTTTGTCCTAGAATAAGGACCACTAATAAATTATTCTTGTCCATTATGTGATTCTTGATAGTCAAAATGTAACTGCATTTTGGAAAGCAGAATGAGATTGTAAATTATGTTGATGAATTGCTTCAAAACTATGAATATTGAGCAGGTTTGAATTTCAAAGCATGTTGTTAATGTTTTAAAAAATAAAAGTTAGTCTCAGAAGAAGAGGAAATATACTTTTTTTATTGTACTCGTCAGCATTCTGGTGTCAATTTCAGTAACAAACTCTCTTTATTCACTTGTACATTGTAATCTTTGGAATACATCACAATTGCCATTTGATAATATGTACAGAATTACAGTTTTTAAAGGCAAAACACATCAGATTTTGTACCCATTGTTACCAAGTCATTCATATTGGTTTTCATTGTATACTGCAGTAAAACTGTTCAATAGTGAATAATAAATGATTCATTAATCCAAAAATAACTGCTAGACAAGAAGCGCCACAAGCAAAGTTAGTAACAGCATATACAGTGACTAGTTCATTCAAAGTCACCATTATTACAAATGCACTGCTCCAAGTGTGATTTAATTTTATGAAGACTATAGCCAAAATTGCTGGAATTATCCATAAGTATTTGTGAAGTGTTTCCAGATGGCTCATTAGTTCCAAATGATAATAAAATAAGTGGTCAGTGTTTGCATACAAATCCAAAGTTTCCAGAACCAAATCCATAAGGTCAATTACCTAGATATGTTTTTTTTTCCTTGCCCTGAAAAGATGCATGCCAGGGAGTTTTCAGTGTTGTGAACTTCAGGATCATTTTTGCATCCATTTCATCAAACATTTATTCATCATTTCTTTAGACTTTTGTTGTTATAAGTAATGTTAAATTGTTTAAAATAAAATAAACTTCAGCTTGTCTTTATCCTTAGCATTAAATAACCTAAGCTTGTAAATTTTGTTATCCTTTATATTAAATTATTATATGTTAGGAAACAAACTTTAACAAAGGGTGATAATACAGTCCATGAGGACCAACTTGGCTTTGGTCACTACCTATTTCTGTCAAATTATCTGGAAAGCAAATATGTCCCTTCCTCTTCCTTTCTATCTAATTATGAACTCTTTTCTTTTCTTTGCACTCATGACAATACTTCCATGCCAGTGGTTTTAGTGCTGTCACAAAGTGAGAAAATAAACATGAGAATGTAAATAACTTATTATAATGTTGTGCTGTTTAAGTTATAAGCAATATATTTTTGGCAACAGAGAATTTGGTAGTTATTTTTGATGCCCAAAATATATTTCTTATAACTTACATAACACAATGCTGCAATTAATTTTGGGGTTTGTTTTTGTATTTATAGTAATTTCAAGTTGGCAGGCAGAACATTTTTTTGAAATCTGACCATGAGAAATTATATTTAAATGTCCATAAGTATATTTGTAAAGAATGTGGAGCTCTGATACGTGGAAGACCAACTATATCTGTAGCCTATGTGTGTGTGTTGGTCCTGGTAGTGCAGTGGTTACCATACCTGCCTTCTAAACCCAAGATCTTGGGTTCGATCCTGGCCAGGAGTGATGGGATTTTTTTGGGTATACAAATCCTAGGAAGTAAAGCCATGGGTCCCTGTTGTACATTTACAACACAAAAAAGAACCTCAAGCCTGAAAAAAGAGGCCTCTGAGCAAAATTTGTCGGCAGTTTTCATGCCCTGATTTGAATGGGATGCTGATGACCTGAGATGTTAAAGAGCATCCGTAAATAAAATAAATAATAATGTAGTCTGTGTGACAGTGCTGCTGCTGCAGCTACAGGTGTATCTGGTTGTAATGTTGACAAATACTTGAATGAGGAGAAAGGGCTGAAGCCAAGTAAGAAATGCAACAGATTGCAATAGATTCATTCTGGCTGTAGCAATAAGGATATTCATCTATTTATTATACTGTATCAATTTTCTTCTTAGTATGCAGAATATAAATAATGCACCAATAAGAGAAAGCTTAGAGTAACAAGTATATGGAGCTTGAGGCAATTTCTAAAATGAAAATATTTCACATTTGTTAAAAATAAGTGGAAAGAAGTATCCAATAGAAAGGTTGGATGCTATTTCAAAGAAATCTAAATTTGTAAGAATAATGACAGAATAACAACTTCTGGTCAATCTATCATATATCATAATGAAATTGGAATAAATTTTACCCACATTAAAACCAAATTTTCAGAAAATAAAAAAGACATAATTAACTTTCCACATAAAAGTCCAATTGGAAAACATCTGCAGTTTATCATTTAGCATGTTGAGTATTCCATTGGTTTCATTTCTAATGTTCTTTTCAATTTTCAGTCAAAGGAGTTATCACAAGAAAATGGATGGCACTATTTTCAAAGACTGGTTTATAAATAGATTATAATAATGGATAATTCTTCTATTTGCTCTTAAAATTAATAAGACTCTCACTTCGGTAAAATAAGAAATGTAATCATGACTCCAGAATGATAATATAGAATTTTATCTATACTTGACTAAGTCTGTGTTATAGTGCTCATAAAAAAAAGATATATTAGATTATATTTCAGTAAAACATAGGCCTAATATAGTATGATTGCCTCCATGCCACTAGATTTAAATGTGATTGGATTAATATGAATACAAATAAAAAATGGGCATTGTAAAGCACAATATACCTTTTAAAAATTGTGACATGGAAAAAACTATTTAATAGTATTATTTGAAAAATAACAGAAGCAAAATGAAGCAACTCATGTGAACATGTTTAAAAAAAAGTACTGGGAAAAAGATAAATTGGTAATGAAGTTATAGATTAGTTTATCATTAATTAGCAACCTTAAACAATGAAAATGAAACTGAAGATTATTGAAATAAATGACTTGCATGGGAGCCAACATGAGTTGGAAGATGGACAATGAACTGCAACTGATACACCAGATGCAAAGGAAGGGCTGAAGCCTTGTCCCCATCATCGTAAAGAAAGAAAGGATGGACAGGAGAGAAGAAGATGGTAAGTGCT
Source organism: Metallyticus violacea (assembly GCA_030762175.1). NCBI lineage: Eukaryota > Metazoa > Arthropoda > Insecta > Mantodea > Metallyticidae > Metallyticus > Metallyticus violacea. The sequence goes on from CM060831.1 coordinate 118,148,059, forward strand.
TTTTGCTCCCTCTTAAAAATTGGGCATGTTACTCCTCATAGACTCTAATATCATCCATATCTCTACAAAGCCAATCGGCCTTTAAGATTTTTAAGAAGTAAATATCATGAGGAAATGTACAATGACTTTTCCATCACAGTTCACTAATGAATCAACCATTAAAGTAGCTTTTTAAGAAAAGTAAAATGCAAACTGTTAACATAAATATAATTTCAAAAACAGCATCAGTATTGATTATTGTGGTAAATTAAGGTTTTTCTGTGCTTATGGCACAAAAATGTGGCAGTAAATGCCTGGCATTCTTCTTGGAAAATACACATTTTTTTCAGAATTTCGTGAAATTTCTGTATTGGAGCCAAAAAATGTAAAATAATAATGAAATTCTGTATTTAGGTAAGACATTTGTTCAATAAAATCTTACAATTTTGGTTTTTCTTGGTACACCAAATTGAAGCAGATTTTCTATTCCTATGGAATAAGACAGATAAAGATATTAATCCAGTTAATTTATATGTTAATATTTAATGATATATACACTATATCACATTCCATCATAATTATCAGTCTTCAGAAATAGTTCTTCTTTTGTGCAAAGGTAGGACTTTAGCACCTTTCTAATGCTTTGAATGGTTAATCTTGTCATCTAAAAAGTTTTCTTTAGGGTTAATAGGTTGGACACTTCTGAGGTCTGTGTTATGTTATTTTCTCAATAAATTGGATGCAGATATTTTATTTCTATTGTATAGGATATTTTTATATACCATAAAATTAACTTATATCCATGCATTTTATTGAGTTAATAGCTATTATCTTGCCAGGTGTCTTAAAAATATAATATTTTTACTCCAATTTTTCTTTTGTCTTGACTGGTTGAAGTTTTAATTTTTTACTCTTGTTTGAAACTCAAGGAAATCTTCATTCATTGACTTCAGTATTTATTGTTTCGGAGTGCTTGTTTCTACTTTTCCTACCATATGAGTTCATGACCTGAATAATGGGGATGCTAATGCCCAAAAATTTTGAAGAGTGTCCTTAAATAAATCAAATAAATTAACTTACCAAATTAAGTTGGTTTTCAGTGAAAACCTTAGTTTTTAGTTCTCAAAATGCACTGGCAAAGAGCACTTTTGAAAAATGGTCTAATAAATGCTATATGGAGACTTAACAGAAACATAAGTTGGAACTCATTTAATGTCTAGGCTATAATAAATTCATGCTTTAAAAATTTAACATGCTGTTTAATATTTGGTATAAATTTCCCAATTAAGAAACTTGAATCATAAATATTTTGATTTGAATACAATAATATGCCTAATTGAAAGACTTTGATGAAAAATGAAAAGCATTCATAAAAAAAAAAAAAAAAAAAAAAAAAAAAAAAAACCCTCCTAATGGCTTCATTCCTATGGCATAAAATCAGACTTGAGTTAAAATATTTAAAATATTCAAAATGCTCTTTATGGTTTCACACTCAAGAATTAAAACACCAGAACATATTTCTTGAAACACTTGTTCACATCTTCAATGTTAAACGACTGACACAAATCACTTGTTGAAGTTGGAAAGGTAAGTATCTGTGAAGACTCTGGTGGTCTAGTGATGAACCTAAACAGAGTGCTGTCTACTTCCAGAATATCAAAATTTATGAATTTATGGTCATATTTTTTATAAAATCTTTTTCAATATGATTATTTCCTTGGGTTGTTGAACAGCTTTTAATAATTGATATTATTCTATGATTTAGTTGAACTACACACTCTTAATGCTTCACCATTAAGAGTGTGTAGTTCAACTAAATCATACAATAATATCAATTATATGATTAGCTTCGCTGTACAATTCCAATTTACATTTTATTACCTTTTAATAACTTTATGCCTTTTTCTATTTCATGATGTTCATTCCACAAATGTGCTGCCACAGCCAATTTGTCTATCTGTTTATAATGGATGTTTCTCCATTGTTCTTTCAATCTGGTGCCTCTATTCCTCTTGGTCTTGCCTATGCATTTTTTGTCACAGTCTTTGCAATTAATCTGGTATATATCTGGTTTTTTCCCTTTGGGTCTGGAATCTATTTAATTAACTTCAATAATTTGTTAAAACTATATCTGTTTTGAGGTGTTAATGTGTTGTTATATTGTTTAAAATTTTTTTGAAACGTATTATTGACTGATGGTGATATATGAACTTTTTGAAGGGTTTTCTCCTTGCCAAGGCACTCAAAAGTTGTGATTTGTTTAATTCCATTTTGTTTATGGAATCTTTTTATTTTTTGGTTTATCATCTGTTTTTTGAACTGGCTATTTCTATTATGTGCAGATATTCTTTCTTGTATTCACCTTTGTTGAGTGGCATATTTACTAACCTATGTATCATGCTGTTAAAAGCTGCTTCCTTATGAGATCTAGGGTTAAAACGATCGACTTTAATGTAATTATCTGTATGTGTGTCCTTTCTGCAAATGCCAAATTAAAGTTTGTAATTATCACATTTTATTATCTTCAAATCCAGAAATGGCAATATATTATTAATTTGATTTTTGATTGTAAATTTTATTGTAGGTTCTTGCATTTTAATAGTGTTAGTACATCTTCCAATTGTTTTTTATGTACAATGGTAAATATATCATTTACATATCTGTACCATACCTTAAAAAGAGAAAAGTCTTAGTGATATGTATTTACAAAAAAACTCATAAACAAGTCGGCCAGAAAATGATAGAGAGCTAACCATTACTGGTCCTGATTTTTGTTTAAAATATTTTTCCTCAGAAGTGAAAAAAACCTTGATTTATGAACAGTTTGGTGAGTTCAATATATTCATTAATATGTCCTTCTGTTAGGTTGGAAGAAAGTAACCATTTTCTTAAAAAGATTAATAATTTATTTTATGGTATGCTGGAAACAAAGCTTTAACATCGAAGGAAACCAAAGTGTCATTAGGAGATAATTTGTAAAGGTGCATGGAGTGTTTTAAGCTTAAACTGTCAAATTTAGGAAGTGAATCTCCTCCATTGATTTTATGCATTTTTAATGGATTTGTTTCGATATCAATGAATTCATCACTCTTTAGTAATTCCTGCATTCTTTGCTTGTAGTCATCCCTATCCACAATGACAATCTTGTTTCCCTTATCAGCCTTAGTGTAAATCACATCTTTGTTATTGAGACATTTTGTAAGTTTCTGATAAACTCTAGAGCCAAAGTTACTGTTTCTGATTTCCTGTAATAAATTAGCCAATATTTTTCTAATAAAATTTTTATCTATTAGGTTGTAGTTGTCTATGGCAATCTCTATGTCCACTATATACCCTTCTAAATTAGATGAGAAACAAACACAAGTGTTAATCCTTTTATTCAATAATTCCAATTCTTTATAATAAAATTTAATAACAAACTTGAATTTGGCATTTACAGAAATAACGCACATACAGATAATTACATTAAAGTTCGATGGTTTTAATCCTAGATCTCATAAGGAAGCAGCTTTTAACAGCCTGATACTGGGTTAGTAAATATGCCACTCAACAAAGATGAATACAAGAAAAAATATCTGCACATAATAGAAGTAACCATTTCCAATGGGTTTATAAAACAGATGTTAAACCAAAAAATAAAAAGATTCCATGAACAAAAAGAAATTAAACAAATCACAATGTTTGAGTGCATTGTCAAGGGGAAAAACCTTCAAAAAGTTCACTTACCACCATCAGTCAATAATAAATTTCAAAAAAAAATTTAAACAGTATAACATCACATTAGCACTTCAAAACAGATATAGTTTTAACAAATTATTGAACTCAAATAAGTGTACTTACAAAGCTGTTGACAATGGAGTGGTATATATATAAACAATTTATACAGTTTTTTTCACACTAACTCCATTCACTTACATAAATTTGGAACATATGTTTCGGGAGCGATCCCTCCCATCTTCAGCCTATTGACAAACTGTTGTTAAACGTGGCGGTTGGGTCTCTTGATGTTCTTGTGGCGGCATCTGTTGGTTCTATTAGGAATTTGCTGAGTTCATCCAATGGAGGGATATCGAAATTCATCAAATTATCCTTATTTTTTGTAATGAAAATGTTTTCCCAAGTGGAAAGTTCTATTGCATTATGAAGTTGTTTAAGTAGTTTTATCTCTGATTTAATTTCATGATTTTTATTCCAAAAGTGCGCTGCTATTGCTGATTTATCAATTTGAAGTTAAATAAATTATTGAAGTTAAATAAAGTAGGTTTCAGACCCAAAGAGAAAAAATCGGATATATATTGATTGTGACAAAATATACATAGGCAAGACCAAGAGGAATAGAGGCACCAGATTGAAAGAACAATGGAGAAACATCCGTTATAAACAGATAGACAAATTGGCTGTGGCAGCACATTTGTGGAATGAACATCATGAAATAGAAAAAGGCATAAAGTTATTAAAAGCTGTTCAACAACCCAAGGAACTTAGCATATGGGAAAAGATTTTTATAAAAAAATATGAGCCTAAATTCATGAATTTTGATATTCCACAAGTAGATAGCACCTTGTTTAGGTTCATCACAAGACCACCAGAGTCCTCGCAGATACCTACCATTTCAACTTCGTTGAGTGATCTGTGTCAGTTATTTAACAGTTGACAAAGAACAAGTGTTTCACGAAATATGTTCTGGTTTTTTAATTCTTGAGAGTGAAACTGTAAAGAGCATTTTGAATATTTTAAATATTTTAACTAGAAGAGATTTTATGCTTGTTTCACTGTGTTTATTTCCTGATTGTATTAAGAACTATAGTTATAATATATTAATTAAATTAAAATACTTGGGATTACCTATATTAGGATCCCAGACCTGCCTAAAAGATGTCACAGAGGGGATTGTGGATCAGCATGTAGTATCTCACCAGTCAATATCCCTATACTTGAGACCACGATTTTTCAGCACTCCATCTGGAAGCTATCCAGTTAACCTGATTGGTGCAGTTCATTTCAAACCCAACTTTTGCAGAGTGCTGGAGTCAAACCCATGCCCTCCAGATCAGCTGATCTCTAGACCATAGAAGCAGTCAGTTATAATAAATATGTTGTCATTTCGCTCGCGTTTGAAGGAGAATACATAGCAATATGAAGAATGCATATTATGTGTGTTAGCCTTGTGTATTTCAGCCTGTTTCTGCTATGACGTAGTTGCCTAATCAATTCTTACTTGGGAATCCCTTAATTGGAGATCTCTCTGAAGGTTCTTGATTGTGAAGTTTATAATATCAGTTGAATAGAATGTTCTACTTTTAAACTATATATTTGTCATTGCCAGTGATTTCACTAAGTCCCTCTACTATGGAAGTTATAATGGAACTAATTTTTAAGAAATCTGGATAGTGTTATTTAAAAAAAAGGGGCTGAACAAAACAAGTAGTATGAAAGTGCTGACATTGGTTCCTATTTGTCCTTTGTTGGCATTGCCAGATGGATTATTGTAAGTTTTAACGGAAGTAAGTTTACTGGAGTTGTATTTTGTTTACTTTAAAAGCAGTTTAGTTGTAAAATTTGTAGTTTTATTTAGCTACATTAACTTAAAGGTTTAGAATGAATCCAGCACAAACTATCCATTCCTTTGTTCCTGCACTTCCTGTTCTGCATGTTACAGGATTAATTATTTATGTTGACACTATAAACTTGTCAAGGATTCTTGGTGAACACAGACGGCACTTATTGGAAGCTGAGTGCAGAATTTTGTCTCTCTCCCATCCTTTTGCTTAAGTGGAGAGAGTGCCATCCACACACATACGTACACACTACTGCTGCCACCACCACTACCACCACCACCACCACAGCCTGGCTCGATGGGTGTTGTCTGAATTGTTGTTTCTAATGTGTGTCCTCAATAATGTGCACTGTCTCTCTCTGTCTCTCTTACCACTGAATAGGAAGTTGTAGACCTACTGTCCTCTATGAAATTTAAAGCATGTTTGGTAATATATTCATGTACCAGTTATATGAAGGAGATGTTTATGAATATTTTATACATACATATTTGTTAAAAAAAAAACATATAGTAAGTGTGTAATAAAGTCAAAACTACCAGAATTTGTGAAGAATTCAAGAGCATTAGTAGCAATTGTAATATTGACTGTATTTATACCAATGTCCAGAATTTAAAAACAGAATTTTTATTAACAATTTAAACTTGCGGAGTTTAACAGTTTTAATCTAAAAATGATGGCATAATTGCATATTTGATGTATTACCTATTCATTTTCTGAAGACTAATTTGTGCAGATTTTCTGCATAATGTTTCTTGTTCTTCTCATAATCTATTGGTTTTATTTTAAAATCATAAAATGAAAATGGTAAAATAAAACTAAAATTAATTTTAATTTTAAATATCTGTGTCAACATACAGTATTCCTGATACAGTAGGAATTGTGCATGAACTTTTGTGTTGATAACATGTAAATTTGGGGGGGGGGGGACAAGAACCAAATTATTAGTATTGCTAAAAACAGTTTCTTTTGTAACAGTTTTTTTGTTTTTGACATTCAGTAACATAGGTGCAATTAAATGTCAAATTGCATTTCATATCTCCTTCATGTAAATGGAGATGGAGAAATTGTGCCAAAGATGCTTAAAAATGAATTTGGCTATAGTACAAAGATTGGTGAACATTAATATGTTTATATTAGTGAGGGGAAGTAAAAGCAAGAATGATTTGTATATATCCTTTTGGATATAAATGTTAAATGGCAGCTTTTATAGTGGAATGCTAATAATTATTATGCATTGAATCTTGATGCACCTAATATATTTGGTTGTAATATTTCTTCCCTCATTTGGCAACTGCTTGAAACCTTACTAAGACAGCTGCTGCTATAATTCAGTGCTGTCTATAAAAGATATTGTTAGCAGATGATCTTTCAGTGTTTTCCTTTGAGCATGTACTAATGAGAAACATCTTCTTTCATCTATCATTTCTTGTGCTTGATGTGTTAATTCTATTTTAATTACTTAATATGATTATATAGCCATGCTGCATGTATGATAATTACCAAAATATAAGTCGATAGTTGAAGCTTATAATGGTGCTTAAAATCATTATTAATTTATCTCATTCATTATGGTTTGTATCAGAACTTAATAGTGTTTTCCTATTGAACACTGGCATGGTTTCTGTCTGTTTAAAATTGTCATTTCCCAGACATTTATTTCTTTTTTTTAAAAAGTAAATACAGAGCACCTGTTCATTATTGCAGCCTTTATTTGCAAAAAAATTAACACTCTTTCTTTTCATCTTCCATAACACATATGTGATGTGTTCAAAGTACATATTTATGATAAACAACCAGCTATAACCAAGAAATGGACATGGTATAAATGACATTTATTCCAAAACCTATCAGGGACAGTCAAATTAATGCTTTTGCAAACATAAAAGAAAATTTAACATTGCAAATAAAAGTATAGCTGTGAAAGGTTAAGCACCATTAAACACTGTATTTTATCAATATTATGCCAAGAGGACTTATTCTCTCTTGGGAGCTTTGTACTGTCCTTTTTAAATTTTAATAAAAATAAATTGCAGAATAGGCTATTTTTCATTTCTGTCCTTACTTCTACCACTGTGAATGAGATGTTTAAAATGTTTTAAAGCATTGAGTTCCTTTTATTACATTTTTTTATTCAAAATTTCCCAGTTAATGTAAAGTGCATGATTAAAGGGGGAATTTGTTATCACCTGACTATATTGAAAAGTTCACACATTGTTTAGATTCTTTTGCTTTATATTTTTATATAAATATGAAAACATATTTGTACTAAGAAGAAAATGCTATAATGAAAAGTATTGTGAAAGTTAAATTACGTTAGTCACATATTTCTCTAAGCAGCAAAAGTGAGATTTATTTTGCGTTAAATGAATAATATTTTATCATGTGTCAAAGTAGGAGAATTATTACAAGTAGTTTGCCACTCTTCTTTCCATAAAAACAATAAAAATGTTTTAAGAACTCATTCTCTGAAAGGTTAAAATGAACCCTTTGTATATTATCAGAAATTGAGCCAGATTTTAAATTCTGAAAGGATAAGCTCATTACATTGAAACAACATTTTTGAGCTTTATTAATTTAGGAGATATCTATTGATACTTTAAGTAGTTATCATGAAGATCCGCACTGATAATTAAAATTCTCTTGTTTGCAAGTACAGAATACATGTTTCATATATCTGTATTATTTGTTGTAGCAAATGGAATATTTCTGAAATTACCTCTGCTAAAGATTTTCTGCTGAGATTTATAGATTATAGTGGATTAAAGGAATAAGGGAGAGGGGAAAAAATTATTATACATGGCTTGATTTTTATATCAATTACACAAAAATAGATTACAATAATAAGATATAGTAGCATCTGGGATAGTTCAGTGGTTAACAATTATGTTATTATAGCCTTTATGATAAATGCTATGATTATTACTTTTGTTTATGAGTGCACTTGATCATATACTTCTGAATATAACACAATGCAGACAGTTGTGTGTATTTAAATTTACACTTTCATACCAGTCTCGTTTTCTCACAGTAATATTGATGTTATAGAGCATAGAAATGAAATGGTGGCTATTTTAATGCAAATGTATTATTTTTATTTTTTCTACTCGTTCTTAGATTTGCTGTAAACACACATTTTCTTATTTATGCACAAGCTGTTATTCCTTCTCCTGAAACTTCATTATATCAATATGTTCTGCTTTTACATTTTTGCTTTCTCATTTGAAGGCCCTGCTGCCCATGTGTTAGATGGTGTGGTGTGTCATGTCTTCAAAAGAGCAGATATACTGACATTGCTGGTATTAAGACATTACTTGCATGTGATCAGAACTTGCGTTTTAACCACAACTGATACAATATAATTATAAGAATACCTATTATAGTTTTAGTTTAAAATTGTTCATGTTATTGACTTGTATTACAACAAGCATTCTCAAACTTTCTGCATTTGTTATGAACTCTTAGCAGTTTAAGGCTCAGAATGTGAGCAGATGCATTGCCACATTGCCAATGTTTGTTGCTTTATAAAGGCTCTCATTTTCTTCATTATTTATTAGTTGCTAATGTTCAGCTTCCTGGAATGATCCCCTGTGTTTCACTTCCTGGCAAAAATGTGTCTAGGCAGACTGCACTTAACAAAGCAAATGTTCTGATGTAATATGCATTGGAGTACATCCTTGGACTCTTGAGAAGTTTAAATGTTAAGAATGTAATATATTAATATCAGAAGCTAACTGCCAGCTTCAACATTTGAAGTAAGTGTTCCTCTTTTATCACAAATAATTCAGTTTCTGGATCATAATACAAGAACTAACTCAAGGATTGACACTGATGTCATGCTGGCCTAAAATTGTCTTACATCAATGGTAGCATGATTTCATTACAACCATATAAGCGTTACCTGAAAAAAATATCCTTCCCCCAAACAAGTTAGTGCTTAACCTTGTTCTCATAGATTAATCTAAGTTTTCAACAAATATTTGTTAGCAATTAGTTCTGCTTAAAATCACAGTAAGTTCCTCTTGTTTACAATGTTTTAAGAAATAATGTGCAATGCAACAGTAAATGCAATAGTACAAGGCAAATATTTGATATACATACATGTTTTTGTTTTGTTTGTGGTACAACATACCATAAGGTTACATGTATTTATTGACACAAAAGGCATACTTTGGCAAGAACAAATGGTTGCCATATTTTTAGTCATATTATCAAATTTTTCATTTGAGATTTTGCATATACAGAAAGTTTGAAACACCATACAGTGAGCAGAGAGACAGAGAGATGCTGAGTTGGCTAAAACAGAGAAAGTGTTTGGGAACAGTTTTGCAGCAAATGAATAATTTTTAAATATTTATTAAATTCATTATCCTTTCATAAATGTGTGAGAGTGAGAGAAAATGGAGCTACACAGAATGTTAACAAGTATGAGAGCTTTCTATGATTATTATGAAACATGTTACTTTTTCTCCTGTGCTCCTTACTAGAGAAACTTTATGAAACTGCTGTTCTTCTAGTATGAAAATTAGGTTCTAATGTAACTAACAAATTTGTTAAAAGCTTTTAAAATTGCAAATGCTTGGTTCCCAAATAAAAGTACAAATATAATTATTGCAGGGACAAACCAAGGATTGCAATAAAAATATAGAGGCTGTATATCAAGTCAGCATATTGTTACATTATTTCAATATAATACCCTGCTATTTTTGCCAGTATCAGCAAATGAATATCATACTGCTCGAAGGATGGAAGAGTGGTACTGTTTGGGGAAGAGATCAAAGTTTCAGGGGCTTATGGAGGAAAAACGTACCTCTCATCCCCATTAAATCAGTAGTGCTATAGTAGTAGTGTCATGCAAGATAATGAGCACACAGGTTGGAAAATATCACTGCTTTCTCTATAAAGCAAGACAAAGATGATGTTAAATTAGTTGTGATAGTATGCAGTATTAACACTAGAACTGTCCGAATATTAAAACACTTAGAACCACTGATGCAGTCATTTAGATTGCCAATATTAAATACAGTTATTACTGTCTCTATATTAAATAAAACATTAATGTACTACTTTACAACATATTTAATAATAAATGTATGGGAAAGTAGCACAATAATATACCTATGGAAAGCCTTTATTGATATATTGTTTAAAATGTATTTATAATGTCCAAAGTCGGTTTCCATTATATTTAAATAAAGCTAACAAAAAACACAAAATATAGTAATGCTATATAGTAATATGATACACTTGTTCTATTTACATTCAGTACAAATTATCTTTTTTATAATTTCTTTTGCACAGGTCTGCAAATATGCTTTCTGCATTTATTTAAATTTATATTTGTGTTGTTTTGACATTTCTTCATTTGGCAATGGTGTTTTTGATTAAATATTTTTTGGGTTGCTCCAAATATTATTTTTTTTCTTCATTGTTTGATTTCTAGTTTCCATGTATTCTGTGATAGCATTTTTGTAACTTTTCTTCGGGTTACAGCCTTGAAAATGATCTATGAAATAATGGCACCTAAATCAAGGATATTGTGAAAAATACTCGCTGCCCACCAGCATGTTCCAGAATGAACAGAATATTTTCACACCATCTGGTCCATGATGTCGTCTGCAAACTATGTTTTATTTCAGAAGCTAATTGTATTTGGAAGTCATATATTATTGTTCTGTATCCTAACATCTGAATATAGTGAACTGTACAGAAAAACATTTTTCTGTCTTTTCCTTTGATATACAATTATGGTAGTGTACAAATTTTTACAAGAATTGTAATATACATTTTTGTGTTTTATAGTATCAGGTATTTCTGTATATTTGAGTCATTTCTAACTCAAATTACAATAACTAATAGTTATATTATAATAATAATAATAATAATAATAATAATAATAATAATAATAATAATAATAATAATAATAATACATTTTTACATTACATAACAAATGAAGTAATACTACTGGTGCTCATATTGTTCATTTTGCTGATGACACTACTTAAGGATTATTTAAGCTTAATAGGTACTGCTAATAATGTTGTGGGATATCTCACTGCTTCAAAAATGCACGTGAAACCTTTTAAATGCCAGTTAATAAATTTAGGATATAAAGATTATATTTTTAAATATTGATGACAATGACATAAAGAGTTTTAACAAGGTTGAACTGCTAGGCTTAAATATTGATAAAATCTTTAGGTGTACTGGATGTTTGAGCAACTAGCAACCCTCATTAGTAAAAACCTATTTTTCCCAGGTACTACATGTTGTAGATTTACAGCACACAAAAGCTTAAAAGAACCTCAAGTCTAAAAGAAGAGGCCTCTGAGCAAAATTTATTGATCGTTTCACGTCGTTATTTGAATGGGAAGCTAATGACCAAAGATGTTAAATATTATTTCTTAAATAAAAAAAAAAAACCTAAACCTTAAATACTTGACCCAATATGTACCACACACTGCTATTCTGATATATTTTTATCAAACATTTCTTATGGTATTGAGCTTTGAGGTAGTACGTCAAAGGCAAGATTTCAACACATTTTTCACATTACAAAAAAGGGATGTTAGGTATCTGACTAATTTAAAGTACATTGATACATATAGAAATGTTTTTAGACAGTACAAGCTTTAGGCACTCCCTGCCTATATATCTATAAAGCTATTTTACACTTAAAGCTTAAATTTCCAATGAAAACCAAAGCTGATATACATCCTTACTATACAAGAGAGATAAACTAGCAATATAAACACTCATATTGTTAAATATAGCATTTAATTTTGTGTCAGAACCAATACAGTGAAGCGACTATTATGTTCTTATTTGAGAAGATGCCTAGTTATAATGGAATAAAGTTCTATAATGCACTTCCTATGGAAAATAAATCTTGTGATAACTATAAATTGCTGCAACAAGCAAAGCTTATTATAGCGTTCAAGATTTTATAAATTGATGAGCAGTTTTCACCATTTATTGAAATTCTGTATTCTTTTTTTATTTGTGTATCATGTTGAAAGTGGCTCAAGATATTCAGATGTAAAACATTTCACTATGCTGAATGGCAATAAATAAATAAACAATACATTATAAATAAAAGTTACAGTACCTAAATAATCTATAAAACAACTTATAATAAGTCACAAATTGATGATAAACTAAAATAAAATAGTGATAGCAATAAACTAAAATAAAAATTTGAAAACAGTCAAAATGACTGCTCGGCTGTTCTAGTGTTAACAGACTCTCCTTGAAGGAATGCACAATTATCACACCTTGGACATTATAAGCCATTATGAGCATCATTTTCACACTTCAGCTTCTTGTTATAGATTTTGGGTATGGGAATGAGACCATTCACTGGAATTTAGTTTTGGCTCGAAAGATCACCCACAGTTCATCCAGTGTGATGATCTTGTCAATGAATGGGCAACCATCCTTAGTGTAATGTGTCAAATGGTTGTTTTAAGGATGTAAGTTATAACAGTATAATTTTTTAACGTCTATAAGATGATGCACCTAATGAGATGCAGTCATTTTGTGGTACCCAAGCAAGCTTTTCAATACATGCAACCCTGTCTGATGGGTTAGTCTTACCTCTGCAGCCAACTCCCTTACTATCCATCATCTATCCACCTCAATTCCATGTACTGTGCTGCAGTACTAGGCTAATCTGCATATGATGCACCCTCCATACTGTCATTACTTATTGAAATGTTGACACCCGACGTGCCACCATGCAATATGGCAAGATATCACATGCTTGCAAGACTCTTATGACATTCTTTACCATTTCTTCCACATGATACCTTAATTCTGATCCATATTGATTTTTCAAACTTAGAAAACACATTTTAGTTAGTACTGCTTGACATAATATTTCAGACCTTTGTATCCATCCATTTGTAAGCTTTGTAATAGCAAAAATGGGTGTGCTGAATAAGTTTCTCTTTCCTCTTTCAATGACAGTACCCTCATCTCTTACTCTGTAATGTGGTGCCACTAGTTTTTCTAACCCTCATACTTCTGGCATATACTTCACAATATTTTCATAAATGATAGTAAAATATTAGAAAACAATGATGTGACAGTATGCCATATTGTTATAATACCAAGAATTCCAATGGCTTAGTTGGAAAATATATATTCATGCCCCTTATTTGCTCTCCTCACAGATGCTGAACATAACGAACCTAATTCAGAGATGAAAGTATTTACTTAGATTCTGTTGGATTCATATTTAAATTTTAGCCATTGCTGCATCCACATATTTATTTATTTTTAAGTTTTAATATTATAAATTCCATAAATTATGATAAATTGTAATCAACAACTGCCAGGGTTAGTTAAACATTTTTAAAACTCTATAAATTAATGTGCATTAATAATAGAGATGATTTTGTAAGAGTTAAATCAGTCTTTTATATTAAATTTTGAAAAGTAAAAATTAAGTTTAATATAGCACTTTCAACTGTATGCTCTGCTCTTATCATTTGCTGCAAGCTGTGCTAGGGAAGGGGGGTTGAACTGTAGGAGATTTGCAGGACCAGAGTGGTGATGGTGGCAGCAATGGTGGTGCTGTAGCAGCAGCAATGATGGGGCATCATATGGCTGGGTGCCCACAGCAGCAGCAGCAGCAGCAGCAGCAACAACAACAGCAACAGCAATCTAGTTGGCCACCCCTTGATTCACCACCCCCAACAGAGCAAGATGATGAGAGTGGAGAGGATGGTGGAGACAGCAGTGAGGGGGGAAGTGGTGGTCTAACTGGCACTGTGTTCAGGCTTCACTTCTTGGGCTCTGTGGAGGTGGAGGAAGAGGGGGGGCGCAAGCGTCGCAAACGTCTCAAGAAACATATGGTGGAGGAGGCGGTCAGCAAAATCAAGGTCTGTCTCCTCCACCCCTACCTGCCATAGTTTTTTTTTATGTGTATATCTTTGCAATTGTAGATATTGTAATATATTTACGCTGCACCTGTGAATCTTTACCTGTGCTGTAGTATAGCATCTGAGTGTAGCACATATTCCCTGCAGTTAGAAATAAACTATTTCCTTAGGATTCAAAACTAGGGACAGATTGGGTGAGGGAAAAGTTGTACATCATAAATCTCCACATATTTTCGATTTAGATAAAGTCTTGGATCTTTTAGATATTTGTAAAACTGCGTTTATTTCAATATCTTTGTATTCTGTGTTGGTAGGAGTTTGACAGCACTCCATTTGCATAATTAGCATAATTCTGTTTATATTTTATCTAGCTAAACCTAAATATAAACTGTATTTACAAAATTATTAGGAACTAGAAGTTTTATAAAACAGTGTGATTATGCCTTCATTATAATCTCCATATATTGTGTAGATGCTGTTCAGTACTCAAATTACTTTTTTCCCATGTTTTCTTGCATGTACAGCATGAAAATCATAATAAATGTTTCATTGTGCACTTTTAATGGTATTAAATGTTCTGAATCCTTTGCAAGGAGAGAGAGGGAGGGGAAAAAAACACTGTAATCCCAATGCTTTCTAACTATTAAGACATAAAATTCTCTTATTCTACTTTTTTACTTTCCTTCTGAAGTGCAAATATTAAGCTATGTTGGCTATTGAAGCCATTATTTATTTTTCTCTATTGCTCTTCTTATTCACAAATTAAATGATCTATAATTTCTTGTAAGTAGAACCTGCTTTAGATGTCTATGTCTGGATGACTGAATTTGTGCGTGTCATTAATTTGTTCTGATGTGCAATGAATTTGTTTATTTACAATACATATTGCATATATAAATATTTATATTTCTGTGTTTTACAAATGAAATCATGTCATGTTGAAATAATTCATTTTAAATTGTTAAAGCTTATCACTCATCTTCCGTGTTTTAGAAGTTAAAGCCCCTCCCCCCCCTTTTTTTTTAAGAATTGAGCAGAGGGAGAGGAATAAAAATTGTTTGTGGACTTTGCAGTCCAATGATAATCAGTTGCTATTTTTGCTATATAAAGATTGCTCTTTAGCTTTTATTAAGTAACATGTTAGAGGAATAAAGCTGTGTACTCATAGTTTAGTGATGTATGAGCAATAGTGAGAAGCACATTTACACAGGCATTAATTATACTGAATAATAAAATAATGTTTTCCTAAATCTCTTCCATATGATGGTTGTAATATGCGAGGTTAATGAATGGCATTTATTTAGCATTGAGAGGTAAAACATTCCAAATAAATTGAGACTCCTGTAGATTTTTATTGAACAATGTAATATTCTAGTATTTTGGAAGCTCTTTAGGCTTTTATTAAACAACAGGATACTACAACTCTGTTACAATTGTGACTATTTGTGTTGCTTCTAAATTGTTCTCATGTGGAAGTGATGTGCAAGATAAATGGCAATATGTGATATTGACTTTAAAGATTTGATTATTTTTATCCATTTATTTTTATTTTTTTCCAAGACTTTAAAAATTAAAAGCTTAAAATCACCTTTAAACTCAGCTCTGCCATTTCACATCTGTTGCTCTTTAAGGTTTTTGAGCCTATCCATTGCTAGCAAAAATAATTGTATGAAATTAATATCTTCCTGCATTTTATCAGCTATGCTGTATATTTTGTGGTATGATTGTTGTAAAAAGGCTGATAGCTTGTCAGAATGTTCTGTGTAATTCTCATACGCTTGTAAGAATGCAAATGGTTAAAACATTAATGTCCCAGTATTATTGTTAGACTCGAGCTTTTTTGAAAACACAGGAAATGATCACTGCCCCAGTGATGTATTAAAATCTGTGCAGTTGGGAAAGATGGTAGTCATGGAGAATTTTTAGATTTTATTTTATTCTTTGAAATGGGTTAATTTTTGGACTAAGTAAATGAAGTTCTTAGTTGGAAAATATTTTTAAACATAAAAAAAAATTCCATCCTAAATGTAAATAAGCATTAGTGATCTCAATATTAATTAAATATGAAACACATTGAAGCACGCATTAATAATCTCTTCTGAGTCTAACTATTTAAACTCTCTTTTTGGCTTCAATTACTGGATATTTAGAAAGTCCATGAAACATATCCTGAGTAAATCTCCCGTAAGTGAAGCCAAAAAGAGTGCTTTTAATTGTTTGACTTCAGTAAATGCTGTCAAAAAACATCTAAAAAATGAAAAAGCAAATTGTTTGTTTTTGTAAAAGTAAATTCATAAGAAAAAAATGCAGACATTAGTTTTAACAAGCAGTTTACTAAAATTTTAGCAGCAATCTCAGTAAAGCTGTGTGACTAGACCTTTAAAGAGAGTAACTAAATCATACAACAATATCAATTATAAGAGTAAATAATGTTTCGTTTTTCATGGTTGCAAGCCCATAATACTTATAAGCATTAACAAACCAAATAATGCTTTAAAGATATTGAAAAATTCAGTTTGTAAACTTTCAAATAATTGAGAACAGGATTACTTTCTGCTTGTGGTACATTAATCAATTAGTTATGCATTGTTTCTATTCCAAGCAGCTCCTTGTAGCGCTTGCAGATTGATTTGTAGTTTAGTTCCACAGAATCCCACTGCTTTTATATCCTGCAGTCATTCACTTATTTCTGCTCAAGCTAGCTAGTAATTTATGCAATAACTTGTATTTGATAAATCATTATCTTTGTAGTGTCTTGGAGATAGGTTTGTTTGTAGCATACTTAGAAACACTTTGTTATGGAGTCTTGATGCACTAAATGAACTCTCTATTAAATTTTATTTGTTTCTCTAGTTTTGCACAATAGCATATCATTAGTTTTCAGATAGTTATGAAGTTCACATACTCCAGAATGCAATCCAAGGTAGGAAATAGAACAAATTGAATAAATAATAAGTGCTTTAAAATAGCATAGAAAATAAAGCTGAAATCATTAACAAGGTTTTCATTTATTTTGGGATTTGCATTCCTGTTGTATTTTACTATGCAGTTTACAATTTTCTTTAAGAATATTTCTTTTTCTCATGCTGCTCTTATATGGATCTTGCTGCAGGCACTGGTAAGGCAAATGATAATTTCACATTTATATATTTATTTATGTTTTTTGTAAAATGTTTGATTCTATTGTTAAACACAGGACTGACAGTCCAGATTGGCATTAAAGCAACTAATTCTCTCTAATGTACTGCTTATGTAAGGCAACTTGCACCTACAAAATTAACTCATTCAAAAACCAACTTAAATTATATTTCTGCCGGATTTGATTCCTCATTTTGTACTTATTTTCTTCAGCCATTTTCTTTTAACCTTACTTACATAATTTCGAAACTCCAAGATTTTCTGCCGTGTTTTCATATTCACCAATTTGTTTCCCCTTATCTAAATTGGTAAGCTTTCCTATTCTCAGTCCTAAGTTTTGCTCTCATTTCTTTAGTTTATCTACATTCCATAATTGCATGCCAGTAACTATCTTGCTTTCCACACATTGGACATTCCTCTATATTTAAATTTCCTCTTATTTTTTTCAGATTCACTACCCCTGTGGCCCATGACAATTCCCTCCCTCGCCAACTGTTACCTTCAACCACATAATTCTCTCTACCCCATATTTCCTTTAACCCCCTACAAACCCTCAATGACTTTTTACTACTGAAACTACCTAATATCTCCTGTCTTTCCACATCATCAATTCTTTTTAATTTCTCTCCAAAAACGACTTACTTTACTTTCTCTATCATGCCACACCATACCCAAGCCATTTTTTCCATAATCTCATAGATTCTACTAATCCAAGTATTGCCTCCCCTCATTT
Organism: Metallyticus violacea; assembly: GCA_030762175.1. Classification (NCBI taxonomy): domain Eukaryota; kingdom Metazoa; phylum Arthropoda; class Insecta; order Mantodea; family Metallyticidae; genus Metallyticus; species Metallyticus violacea. The sequence continues at coordinate 118,166,349 of CM060831.1, forward strand.
TCTCTTGCATCGCTAGACAGTGTTTCAAGATACAAATTCTCTTCTAAATTCTTAATCCTAAACCAATATTTCAGAGTTCTTGCCATTATTTTTCCTTTACTCTGTATTCTGCTTAATTCAGCTTGTGCAACCCCATTTGGTGAACTTTTTGGTAGGCCCATAATTTGTTTGCAGAAATGCCTATACACATATAATGATATTATAGTTAACATTTTAGATTCCTCAAAAATATTTCTGCATGGTACTCTCTTGTCTATCCTATATAGACACCAAAAACAACTTTTTTGAAGGATTAGTAGTCTATATTCATATTTACAACACATGGGCTTCCTCAAACCTAAATTGCAAGGCTAGATTAAACCATAATATACTAACTTTAGACTATCTTAATTTAAATATTGTGATAATTTCCGTACAATTTGTTACAAATATAGTCTACATGATGTTTGAAAATTAATTGATCATGTATGATTTGCCTGATCTTGGCAAAAGTAACACTATATCATATACTGATGATACAATCCTGCTATTCTATTGCACATCTCTTACTGGATTAGAGAAAATTACAGCACAATAATCAAATACCATTTACAAATACCTATTAAGTAATAATTTAATGTAAGTGTGAAAAAACGAAAGCATTTAAGTTTCACTACCACAATAATAGGCATGAGAATCAAGATGTAAATATTATAATTAATGGAGAAGCAATAGAACAGATTAATAATATAAATTTCTTGGGAGTCATTGTTCACATATGTTTATCAGAAACAAGAGTAGGCCCAGTACAGATTCCTGAGATACTCCCAATGTTTAATTATTTTATAGATTGATGTAGCTGAAGTTATGACATTTCCATTTATATAGTAAATTTCTGTACATTGTTTGCAGTTTTGTAGATATGATTGTAGAATTTATTTGGATTTCCATATTTATTTAATTTTTTCCAATAATTGTATGAGGCACTGAGTCAAATGCCTTGGACAGGTCAAGGAATAATCTAAGCATTTTCTCTAGCTTTAAGTATTGTGCGAAAAAGATCTGCTACTGCTGTTGTTGTGGATAACCTTTTCTGAAACCATACTGTGATTTAATATACTTGAGGCATTCATGCACAGTTACCAGTTGAAAATAAAACATTTACTGCAAGATGAGCACCTTTTGGTAAGAATGAGGCATCTAAGTTTTGTGAGAAGTATAGACATATAAACATGGTGCAGTTTTGTTTTTTTGAATCCAAGGGTGTTCCTTATAAGAATGGTGTAAGAAGTTCAGCATTACAAAACACTTCTCAGAACATGTGCTGCAAATGAAGAAGAATTCAATAGATATCACTCCAGAATTACATGCTGAATAATTCTATGTTATGTCTTGTGTTCTATATGCTTTAAATTTGAGGAGTGAGAGGCAAATTCATGATAACCATATTTTTGTTCCTTCATTCAAGGCCCACAGAGAAGATCCACTCATCTTCTTGCAATGCATTCTATTCAATTTTATAGAGATATAAATTTAATTATTAACAGTATAATAACAGCATGTTTAGAGAAAGGAAAAAGTATTTTTTTCTCAAAACTATGCTTTGATGGCATTTTGTGCATTTGCTTGTTATTTTTATTTTCTGATCTCTTGTGTCTTATTTACATTGATTAACTTAAGCATTAAGCATGAGAAGTGAAATGCTATTTATTCATTTTGAAACAATGTACATCTTTTAATTGATAACAGATATCCAATAATGATATGTTTGCTGCTTATAGTTAGTTCATTCATTTTCAAGTGTCTCAGGTATGTCATCAGCCTCTGTATATCTAGGGATGGTATATGCAGCATTATATTTTCGGCTTTTAGTAGAGAAATAAATAAAAATAATGTCTAGCTCTATGTGTTGTTGTTGCAAATAAAAGCAGTATTGAGATATTATCTATTTTTTGCTGTCGGCATCAAAGCATATTTGGTAGTAGTAGAATTATATTTGGTATGGAATTCAGTGAAAATTAAACATTTGCTAGCGTGCAGCTCTTACAGTATGTAATAATAGGATGACAATTTGTAGTTTTGAATAAATAGTAAATAAAATAAAGTGGCTATGCTCTCAGTTATTTCTGCAAGATAAAACATTAAGTACTTATTTCATAGAGATAGCTTGATGGAGAACCTGAAAGTAGATATATTGATCAGCTACAGTATTGCAGTATCATCAAATAAATTGGTTGTTCACATACTCACACTGCCCACTAGATTTAAAATGGAGTGAATGAGTAAATGCAAGATTGATGATAAATGTAAATAAAAATATATTTTGGTAAAATTAAAATTATAAATGAGTGCATGGGATACTTTTTGCATTTACCCATTAACATTTATTCATAGTATTACTAAAATACTAAATAGATATTTCATTTCTAGGCACCTGAAGGGGAGACGCAGCCTAGTACTGAGGTGGACCTCTTCATATCAACGGAAAAAATTATGGTTCTCAATACAGATTTGAAGGTAATAATTTTAACTGTGTTAGGTACTTGCATGACTATTCTTTATCTGCAAATAAAATGTAAATACTTTTTATTGAAGAAGAAGAACAAGAACAAGTAGTATTTTATTTCACATATGTATTATACATACAATAAGATATACAATACATTATAATATTTTAATTCTAAGTAATTCAATCCAAAATTCCAATTTGATTAGCTCATACCCCAGTTCCTGGTTCATCAGCAACTACCTACTGGAATATACAGGGGACCAGGCTCCAATCCAACCAAAAACACAATACTATAAATATTTTATACAAAAGTCATTAATTTAATTAATTAACTATAACTTCTACTCCAGTAATTCCTTTATTTCTAAATTATCCATTTGCCCCTCGACAAACAAACAAAATATCTAAATATTTAACACTACCAAAATGATTATTAACCGGAAAAAAAAAAAAAACTGTTATAATACTTCACCTAATCAATCAATTTACAAATTACTACGCTAAGTAGCTGAGTTCCCATGGAGGCCCCAGTTGTCGCTATCATAGTGATTATACTTTTTATCAGTGTTTCAAATATATGCTATTGAAAAATATTATATTTTATGCATCAGTCAAACATTACTTGTATATTAAGCTTTGTGCTCATTTGCTATGCAGGAAATAATGATGGATCATGCATTGAGAACCATTTCATATATTGCTGATATTGGAGATTTGGTGGTGCTAATGGCACGGCGCCGGTTTGTGCCTCATGATGTTGAGGAGGCTCCCAAAATCAATCGAACTCCAAAGATGATTTGCCATGTTTTTGAAAGTGAAGAGGTATGTGAATGACTCATATCTTATGGTATTACATTTGCAAATAGCATATTTGGAAATATGTTTTATGTAGCAGAATGTAAAACAATGAAAGAAGTGAAGAAAAAAAGATAATTTGTGATTTTTTTCTGCAAATTTAAAATATTGAAGGGTAATTTAAAAAAATATGGTATAATTTAAGGCAAACATATCATTCAGAAATAAAATAAATATGCTTTAATAATTTTATGAATTTCAGAAATGTGTGAAATTTGGGAGGATAGTACTTAGCAGTTGCAATTAGCATAAATACATTTACAAAGTTCTATCCAATCAGTATTTCCAAGTTGCCAAACTATATTAGCTGGTATGCTTCTATCATATACATAAGGTGTCCCTGTGACTTGGTTAGTTAGGGTGTAAAATGAAGCTAGGGGTTTGGAGAAGTGAATTCTGTTTGGGTCAAGCAACCACAGGCCTTTCTTCTAAATCCAAAAGGTAAATGCTAAGTGCGAGTGCTTCTGATCTCCAGGCTCATTTAATAAGTTTCACCTGTTCATAATAACATTTTTATATTGAAAATCTTTGAAAATCACAATAAAACATTTTTTTCTCTCATACAACATGTTCCAATGCAGAAATGCAATATTAATGCATTTATTATTAACATACATCAAAACATACACATTTAAACTCTTTAACACTGAAAAATACATTTTAATATAATTTGCATTTATACTGCTGTAAAGTTCATTGACTGAATAAAGTTCTTGCAATAATCATTTAGGGTTTATATCTATATCTAATTGGAACAGTTTGTGTACATAGTTCTAGTAGCAGGTACATAGCCTCTTAAGGAAATGTGTAATTTGAGAATATCTGATCTTAGACATGGCTGTGATTGTTTATTTTATTTTTATTTTAGGCTCAGTTTATTGCACAGTCAATTGGACAGGCTTTCCAGGTGGCTTACATGGAGTTCCTCAAGGCTAATGGTATTGAAGACCATAGTTTTGTAAAGGAAATGGATTACCAGGAGGTGCTCAATTCTCAGGAGATATTTGGAGATGAATTGCAGATGTTTGCTAAAAAGGAAATGCAAAAGGAGGTTTGTCCATTTATGAATTAATACATAGAAATTTCAGTAGTAATTGTTTGTAATGGCATAATTAAGTTTTATTCCTGATACAGATGTACAGTAAAATATCTTGTATCTGGGTCAGCCTGTAACAGATAATCAAATTTGTCAAATAATAATGCAAAAATGTTTTTATATGTTATATAAAGACATCATGCATGATATTTTTCCATGTAGAAATGGGGCATTTTTCGTGTATATTTTTAAAATAAAATTTTGAGGTACAAACTTTTATTTTCAATATTTAACACTTTACATTCTTCTGTTAGTTCATATTAAAAAAAAACATACTAATGTCATATCTGATGGCAGTGTTAATTGGTGGCTATGTGACTTTGAGATCAGGTAGCAACATTGCAACCATTTGCAACTTTGAAGATGAAGCTCGAGATGATTCTTCTATTAACTGCATCCTACTAATACCCTTTGCCATTTTATCCAACAGCTCCAACTGCTGTTTAAGTGTAAGAAAGTTTGCTTGCTCTGCAGAGATCCATCGTGCAACAGCAGGTTAATTCACTTTAGCTACTATTGACAGGTGATAGTGTGCAACTGTTCAATACTGTGATATGTACTATGAAGCCACATCATGTGCTTGCTACTGTGATACCATGTCCATATATGAATGAATGAAAATTTCACCAAAATGACCATGTGTCTAAAACTGCTGTTGTTTATTATTTTTTTTTTACTTTCCTTTTGTTTCTTTTTTCTTTTTGTTACTTTCTTTTATTATTGAAAGGTGTGATTTTTTTGGTATTGTCTGTTATGGGTGGTGGACATGATTGATTTTATTATATTATGAAGTAGAAAAAATAACTCCTTATGTAGCCTTTTAATGTTTGAATGAAAATTAATATCTTGGTAAAAGAGGTATCACTGAGAAGCAGTTATTATTGTTGATATAATTCATTAATTGAGAAGTATGAATTTTTTAGTGTTTAGTCATTAGAAGACTTCTGCGAAATATATACTTTAGTGAACTCCGAAGGATCAGCTATTGCAGTTGTACCCATGAAACAATTTTAGAACAATTTCTTCAAAACTCCATCTATCCTACCTAATAGGCATTCAAAATGGCAGTGAAAAAAATTTATAGATATATACATAAGGGTCGTAATTTTGTTTTTTCTAGTGAAACTCGGCATATAACCATAAATTAACAAACTATTCATCAAGTTCGTTAACCAACAAAATCAGACCATGGGGGTGGGGGTTAACCCAAAGCAAAAATTTAAAAAAAAAGTTCAAAATTGCTTTAATGGCCACAATATTTGTTTTTTATGAAAGGAATTTGCTATATTTCATTAAATTAAATTAATACAAATAGCCTCTGAAAATCAGGGCAATTGGGCCATTAAGAGTGGGGATGTACCTGAAAACTGAGTGGGGGTTAAAGCAAAATTTAAAAATCACTATAGTGGTCACAATTTTAAAATGTTTAATTGAAATAAAATAAGAAAAATAGTTTCTGAAAATCAGTGAAATCAGATAATAGGAATGGGGGTTTACCTGAAACCCAAAATTTAATCGCTCTAGCAGCACCAATATTTGTTTTTTCACAACAAAATTCGGTATATAGCATTTAAATAAAATAAGAAAAATAGTTTCTGAAAAAGAGAGAAATCAGGCCATTAGAATGGGGATAGGTATGACTGAAAACTGAAATTTAAAGAGCGGGGGTTAAAGCAAATTTTAAAAATTGCTGTAGCAGCTGCAATTTTTGTTTTTTCTCAATGAAAACTGGTATAGTCCTTTGAAATAAAATAAGAATAATAGTTTCTGAAAATCAATGAAATCAAATTATTAGGAGTGGTGGTTTACCCAAAACCCAAAATTTAAAATTGCTCTAGCAGCATGAACATTAGTTTCTTCACAACAAAATTCAGTATATATCATTTAAATCAAATAAGGAAAATAGTCTTATTTTGATTTAAAGTAAAACACTAAAAATCATGTCGTCACATTAAAACTCTCTTTAAGTTTCACAAACACACTTATAAAAGTAATTTTGGTACATGTTTCGTGAGGTACATTCCTCACATTGTCAACCAAAACGACGACTCAGGAATGTACCTCACGAAACATGTACCAAAATTGCTTTTATAAGTGTGTTTGTAAAACTTAAAGAGAGTTTTAATGTGACGACATGATTTTTAGTGTTTTACTTTAAATCAAAATAAGATTAACAAAAGTTTCACTGTGTGGATTCCGACATTCCGTAAACATAAAGGAAAATAGTTTCTGAAAATTAGGGAAATCAGACTTTAGGAGTAGGGATATACTTGAAAACCGAAATTTAAAAGATGCTCTTGCATTTAATTTTCTCTCTATTGTTTTAAAATAAAATGCAAATTAATTTAGCAAATAAACTGTATTGATAATGTTGCATATATTTGATATTTAAGAAAAGTGTCGTTGTGAAGATAGCAAATGTTAAAGTAGTGTGTTTGAGAATTATATTTGTATGTAAGAGCACTGTGTAATAACCTTCAGAAAACATTTCCTTCCTATGTTGTTACTACAGTAATATTTAAATTAATTTCAAAGCCAATGAAAATCAAGAACTTTCAATTATATATTTTAGATTGTGTATATTTGCTTAGTACATTGCAATTGTTTTTAAATAGTAACATGTTTTTTTTTATTGAAATATATAAACATCTTAAATATACAAGTTAAGTCAAAACTTTCTGCCACTTCACTCTAATTTAATGAATCTAAAAGTGATATCATGGGCTCAGTTCATAAACATGGTTACATATAAAAAAATACACAATATAGCTTTGTCTATCAATGGTCATATTTTCATTTAATTAATACTATACATTTAATTTTTATGGTTTAATAATAATAATAATAATAATAATAATAATAATAATTCTAAATATGTAATTTCTCTTTTGTAATACTTATAGATTGCAAGAATTCTATTTTTAATACTACACAGTAATGCCATAACTTATTTAATTTCATTAATTAATAAGGCCATAATTTGAATTTTATATTAATTTTTCAAGTTATTTAACTTGGTGAGGAGTTGTTTAGTTTATACAGCTCCTGCATAAACTAAATTTTTTATTATAGTTCACTTAGTGATTTTAAACTAAATCAGTACTGAAGTTCACACTATTCTCTAATGAAAACTAAGATGTGATATCAACAACTACATGTGGTCGTTCACCATAGCACAAACGCTATATTTCTCCTACTTTGTACATAGTTAACAAAATATGTATTCACTCGGTTCAACTTGTTATTTAATTATTAATCAATAAATGGCTGTAAGAGGATTTCCAAGCATGATGATGATGATGATGATGATATGTTGTGGTCATCATGGGACTAATAAAGAGGCATTTCTTTCAATGTCTTACTGCCTCTACCTTTGTCCATGTCCAGTCATAGTACCTTTTTTCTTCTTTCCTACCATTCCACATCAACATAAGTGCAGAAGGATATAAAGTAAACATTTTAAAAAATTTAGTCAAGATTGTAACATACACACGACTAAAATTCAATAAAAAGGAAGGCTAGTTCCGGGAGCCATTGCTCCTATCATCAGTTCATCTTCCTTTTTATTGAATTTTAGTGGTGAGTATGTTACAATCTCGACTGAATTTTTTAAAATGTTAATATTTGACATTGATGTTACAAAAGTTCATTATATTTTATAGGATATAAAGTTGTTGACATTGCATATCAGCTTTTGATAGACAGCGTGTAGCAACTGCATGGTAGTGACCTGGTTCACTTTTTAAGCATATGCATTTTGGTTGGCCTATATCTTGTTGAATAATGAAGATGACCATGTAAATGAAGGAAATGATGGGATGAATGGCAGAAAAAATCTGCCCAGTTGCCTCTTTGTCCACCACAAAGTCCATTAAGACTGAGATTAAATCCAGAAAAATAAGAAAGAGTCATAAGGAATTATACAGTAAGCTAATAATAAACTAAATGGTGTGATATAGTAAATGTAGTGAACAAAATATGATTTTTAAAATAAATATAAGAAAAATGTCTATATGAGGAATATGCCAAAGGTAATGAGCAATAACATGTTATACATTATCATGTGATAGTATTGAAATACAAAGCACATCATCTTAATTTGTAGGCTTTCTTTATTTTTTCACATATTCCCCATTTCTTGGTATTTATTTTTTCCACCATTCTGGAAGTTCCCCTGTGGTAGAACTGTATTTCAGCCTGCTAAGGACATTGGCACACTGCTTTCTGGATTGTCACCATTACCTGATAACATTTGCCTCACATCTAATCCTTTACAAATTTGAAAAGATGGTAATTCAAGGGTGCCAGATCAGGGCTATAGGAATGGTGCAAATGAACTTCCTTTCCATAATTTTCAACCGTTTCTAATATAAAATAACTGCAATGGGGCAGAGGATGTTAGGCTGGAGGAAGATATTTTTGGGACATTTATTGTAGAAGTTCTGTCTGTTTCAAACCAAACCTTCCAATTATCATTCTGAACAAAATATCTTTAGTATTAAATATACTATATTTAATACTAGTGCTATCTAGGACCTTCTGCCAATGTGATAGAACTCCTTACAGTAAGAAGCAAAAAAATACATCCAGTGCAGTTTAGAGATCAGAAAGGTTCAGAATTGCTGTCCACAGAGGAGACCACCCAAAGAAATGAAAAGGCATAATCTGATGGTGCAATGTGTGGAGAGTATGGTGGGGGAATTAGAGTCCCTCAACCAAGAGATATAATGGTTTCATGAGACACCTTAACTGTATATGGCTTTGCATTATCATAAAGAATAATACCTTTGCAATTCCTAGTTTTCAGCTTTTTATGGATGTGTTCCAGCTGGTTAAAGTACACAATGGCATTCATTGATTGGCTGGCTAGCAGCAGATCTCGATGTGCAATACCCTGCACAGTCCACCAATCAAAAGAGCATAACCTTCTTTTGGTGCAGCAGTGGGGTAGGTTCAGGGCTGGTCAACTAATGATGATGGAATCTTGGAGTGTTAGAAAGGATCCACTTCATCACATGTCCTTACAATGCAAAACAGGTGTCAGTTTGTGCTGCCTTTTGAGCCATTGTAAATTTATGAACACAGCATCTGAGTTTATATCCTTTTCTTAGATGATGGTGATGGAGCCATGTGGCTTATGCATTGATGTGAAAGTACTGCCCCATTTCTAACAAATTTTGGCTGTTATTCATCTCAATAGTCACTAAGACATTCTCAATATCCATTGTTGTTAGTCTTAGCTCAGTCTATAGCTGATTCTCAAGGATTTCATTGCCTTCCTGGAACTTTGTGAACCATTTTTTCATATTTATTCATTCACTGCAAGAACATCTAAGGTCTGGTATATTTTCTATGCTGATGCAGTTGTATTGTTCCCAGTTTAAATTCATAGAGTATACAAGCTCGTATAATCATCTTTGGGATGCTTATGTTTCGCTGCACTTCTCAGAATGCTCGCTAATATTAGGAAAATTTGAACCTACCATTCAACTGCATTCAACTTCATCCCCATGTTAACTTAATGCTTAAAATTTGAGCATTGCAAAAACCTAAAGAAACTTTTTTGCCAACTGTATAAATGCACAGTGGGAATTTTATAGTGTCTAGACATAATAAGCAGCATTTACAATTTGCCTAGGATCCAAAATCCACTTCTCTGATCCTAGAAGAATACCCCCTTTTTAACTGTCACAGTATCAAGCAAGAAAGCATCTCCTTTATTTCTGTCTCTGAAGCAATTCTAAGATGTTGATTTTGTGCTGAAATTTGTGGTAATCAATATACATGGGACTCTATGAGCACAAATTTTTCTATTGCCTACGCTTTCATTCATCTTTTGAACTACATTATGCCCTCTTACAAGTGTGCTTGCTGTTTTATCCAGTCACATGCCTGCCCTAATTAATGATCCCATCATGTTGTGCTCAAGGGAGGCAGTGTGAGGGTTAGGAGGTTGATCTTGGATATTCATGTATCCATTTTTAAAATGTTTCACCCATCTTGTAACACTGCAAACATCAATGCACACATTTCCATATGAATGCTGAAGTCTTTGATGAATTTATGCAGTTTAACAATGCCATGCTATAAAACAAAATATTTTCTGCCATTTCCTTGTTGAATTGGTTTATTTACAGATGCTCTTTAACATCTCAGGTCATCAATGTCCCATTCAGTTCAGGGCGTGAAATGGCTAATCAATTTTGCTCAGAGGCCTCTTCTTTCAGTTTGAGGTTCTTTTATATCTTAAATCTATGACACTGGACCCACAGTTTTACTTTCCCTCCGAAAAAGCCAAATTTAGGATTTTTATGCCCAAAAAAATCCATTGGCCCTGGCCGTGATTGAACCTGTGATCTTGAATCTAGGAAGCAAGTATGGTTATCACTAGATGACCAGAACCAAGTGCCATTTTGTTATGAGTGCATTTCACATAATGCAGATTATTATTGACATTACAGGTCACTCAAGGATATCACAAGAGATGGTACCATGTTGAACAGTACTGTTGCTGATTCACATACAAACAATTTTTACTACTATTTTTGGTATGAACATTTACATATTTAATAGATGTAAACTGAAATTATGGATTCCTCTTCTCAGGAAGAAATTTAATATATATTATCATTATTTTCTCTTGTGTCTCCCAGTTTTAACTTACAATTGTTGAGCTATTGAGTTTAGTTATTTTACAATATAAGCTTTTCTCTGACTTATGAGTGTAATATTTGAGCTTTACATTTAATAAGTATATTTCATCGTCATTCTTTGTTTTCAAAGCATGTTTCTTCATTTAGTATTAACTACTGTATAAAAAGTGAATTACTTTTTGTGTTAATTTAGGTAGTGGTGCCTAAAGCCAAAGGAGAGATCTTAGGTGTAGTAATAGTGGAGTCTGGTTGGGGCTCTATGTTACCTACAGTAGTGATTGCCAATCTTGCCCCATCTGGGGCAGCAGCACGCTGTGGCCAGCTTAACATCGGGGATCAAATTATTGCCATTAATGGTGTCAGTCTTGTAGGCCTGCCACTCTCTACCTGTCAGAATTACATCAAAGTAAGTAATTTTTTAAGTTTTTGGAACCATAATGCGTGCTTCAAGTAGAATAAAATAGGGAAGAATGCCTTCCTAGTGCTTAACATAAAAAGTGAATTACAAAAATAACTAAATAAAAACGTGGAATTGAATAGAGTTCAGTTATACATTAATGTCTTTATTTTATAAAAAAGAATGTGAGATTTAACAAACATTTGACTTAATCTACTATGTAAGTAGATGCTTGCATAGATATCTTGCTGATTAGCCATTGCAAGATCGACACAAATTTAATATGATTAATAAATGGCACAGACAATGAAAAATAGTGGAAATAACAGAACAGAGTATTAAAGCTTTTATCATCTCAAAGTACACAAAACTGAAATGGATGTGTAAGAAACCAGTATTGATGAACTAAAGGACCAGAGAATAATAAAATCAGATGCTTGTGTGCCTATTTATACAAATGGTTTGTAATGCAACTAAACAGGAAGGCAAAAGCACTGTGGAAGGCTTGAAAATAAGCCAAATTTCAGATATGAACATCAAGCTGGGTCATTCCACCCACATCAAATCAACACAAAGATGTAGAACTCACCATTGCAGATTCTAATGAAATTTAAATGCTTTGATGAATATAAACAATTTGCTAATTACATAAGTGAGATACAGAAAACTTTAACTTCTTTAAAAAATATATTTTTTTAAAAAGTTTTGCATAATTTTACTTTGATTCTCTTAAAAAGCATTCAGCATACCAAGTTTAATAAAAATTTGAAATATTGGGTGTAATTTTATAGAAAAACTGTGTTTATTTGATATGCAATAAGCTCTAATTTAATTTCATGTTATTAACTAAAACATCTAAGTAAAGAGTATTTCTTTTTGAAATCATTAAAGGCCAAAAAGGTATTTCACTGAATATTTTGTACTTTTTCAGAACACAAAGACACAGACTGTGGTGAAATTAACTGTTGTACCTTGTGCACCAGTAGTAGAAGTAAAAATAAAACGACCGGACACTAAATATCAGCTTGGTTTCAGCGTTCAAAATGGTGTGGTAATGTCCTGTTATTTTTATTTATATACTTATTTAATACTTTGCAGAGAAAAATAAATTTCTTTATTTATGAGATACAGGCACAGTGGATTGGTCCTTATGAATTTACTCATTATAGATTGCATAACATTTCAAATAACTATAGTAAAAATGCTAACCGCTAATGATTAACTTGGGTTTGCCCATAAAAATTTATTGCACTATAGAAAATTGTACGTACATTCATAGAAAGCAACAAGAGAAATGAACATTCAGGTTAACATTAAAACTAGTTTATTTTTTTAAAAAAAATTAGGGAATAGCAATACCTAATAATTGTAACTTTTAGAGACAGAGAATAATAATTTGGGAAGAGGTAGAATTATTAATTTAATCCATATTTAGGGGGTGTTATCATACAAAATCCATCTCGTCCATATTCAGTTAAAATTGCACATATTCAAATATGCTTTTTATGAAGTTTGCATTTTTATATGATGAATAGATACAAGCAAATATGCATTAAGATAAATCAAATTCATTCAAAGATGCACACTACTAATAAGAGCCACTATGTGAGACATCTGATCTTAATGCATAAATAGTTGTAAATATATATATATTTAAAATAATTGCTCTTCAAAGAATTTCACATTTGTATATGAAATTTTATAAAAAAAAAACTATACTTTTTTGTGAATAGATATGCAGTCTCTTGCGTGGAGGCATCGCAGAACGTGGAGGAGTTAGGGTTGGACATCGTATAATAGAGATAAACAACCAAAGTGTGGTTGCTGTGCCTCATGAAAAAATCGTCAATCTCCTTGCCACTTCTGTTGGGGAGGTGAGCTAAAATTTATTACCTATTTTTTTCTAAGTGGGCTATTAAACCTTTTATGGCTGTTTTAGGGGAGAGGAAGGTAAATGGAGGAAATGAAATGCCAATTTATTAGACTAATGCCACCAGTCTTTAGGAACAAAAGCTTAATGCAACATTTTGCCTTGAGAAAGAGTACATATTTAAATAACATTTTTCCTGTATTGTATTTGTTTGTGGTTGCAGATTCTGATGAAGACCATGCCAACTTCTATGTTTCGATTGCTAACTGGCCAAGAAACACCTGTATACATCTAAGAGAATCATCGTCATGCTTAGCTAACAAGCCAAAGAGACATAATTGAAGATGGAAGGAAGAAATAAAGTTTCTAGTCAAATTCCCGCAAATAGAATGTGGCGGGTGAAGATCAAAATCCATTCATTCCTTTATTTCTGCCCTAAGTGTATAATTTTGTCCCCCTAAAAAAAATAGTTTTCATTGTTACATTCCAGAGTCATCAACAGTGTTAAGTTTTAATTTAATTGGTGAATGTAGCCGTGCTCCCTGTTGCCAGTCTCGAATGTGTGAAGTGTGCCTGTGTTGTGTTGTGATGGTACCACTGTCTAGTCATTTACATGGAACAATATGGAGTGCAGCTGGTCATAAACAGATGGTTCTGCAAGATCATGAGCACTTAAGATTCACAAGTTTGATTTGGCTACTGGCTGTTTATATAGCTGTCTTCTTCATTGAGACCTATCAGAGGTCACATTTCCTTAAATTAACTTCAATTAGTGAACCAGACTTTGTTATTTGACTTAGATTACATCCAGACTTCTGTGTCGATATAAAAGGCAGAAAGGACAAATGAATATGGGGCATGAACGCTTGCTTCCATTTCCGCACTACCAGGTGGCTCTGACTGTCTGTCTTTAAGATATGCAGTAAAGTCCCTAGATTAATCCAGTGCTTTGATGAATGAATCTATAGGGTTAGAAATGGTTATGTGAGAATATTAAGTATATATATCATGTGTGCTGTATCAATGATTGTAAATCAGCACATGACTGGCAGTTCTTGAAAAGTTGCTGTTATGAAAAAGTGCAGTCACATCAACATTGTTTCAAATATGCTGTATTGTCATTAAGTTTTCATGCATTTTACTATTCAAATTGGCCAACATTCCTTGTGCTCTAAAATTATTGATGGTAAATTGAAAAATATGAAATAGCTTTTCATCTTTGGAGCACATAAATGATATTCAAAATGCCTTACCATATTTGGCAACCCATGACATCACATTTTGCTCTGATAATACTCATATTCTGTAAGTGGCATTTATGCAGAGAGACTTTAAAAATAATTATATTTATTTCTTCTTTAATGTTATTCTGATTATAAGAATCTCTCTACTGTAGTATTACACTGTGCCTAATAAGAACTGGATTTTTACTGCACTTTAAAATTGATAGCATCAATATTTTAGTGTAAAAGAATCAAGATATGATGTATCTGATTACAAGACTCTTTGTGAGAATAATATTAAGTGATGATTGAAACATATGGTTCTCCAATGAAAATATCTGTGTTGAAAGGTTTAGCTAGGCAGCAGATGGGCATATAGTTCAAAGACTGGTTTAAAAGCAGTGCCTTGTAATAGAAGGGTTGTAGCTTATTCCCACAGTAATAAAGGGACTGGCAGACAGTTGGCAGCCATGGTTGTGAAGCAGGTGTTTTGGTTAGTGCTACTCTGAAATTTGCTTATATTTTACATCCTGCCCCCTCCCATTTCCCTTTCTATTCACAAACATGAGTGTTTGCGTTACACAGTTACATTCTACTGTTAACACACATGTCTACAGGAAAATTAAAAAAAAAAGTAAATAAAAATAGTCTGCTTAACATGTGTTATTTCTTTCATATATTATAATGAATCCTCTTTTTAACAGAGAAGTTGAAGATCAACATGATTGCTTAGGAGTCAGCTGCTGTAAGATACTTTGCCGAAGAGTTATTTCTGTTGCTTTTTTCATTCTTTTTCTTTTGTTACCAACTGTTACTACAATAGCTGCAAATAAAGGTACAAGCAAAATATGCTTTTGCATGAACCCATTGGTAACTTTAAGATTGCCATAATACTTTGAATATATGTACGTCTTAAACCTAGAGCTTTGGCAATTGCCTACTTATCTAAACAAGCTGATATTCAAATCAGGAGGAGACAATCTGAAATTTATATATAAGAAATAAACTAACTTAAACATATCTTTTATGTGGGAAAAAATCAAGAATTAGAAATTTTAAAATATTTGCATTTTGATACTCTGCCTAAATATATCCTGGGGCTTTTCAAGAGCACTCTCATCTACATATGAATTTATTAATAAACAACATTACAGTGTGTTATACATCCTTTACATTGACATCTATGCTGTGGATTGTAACAGTAGCAATACAATCACTGATTTCTTTCATACCTTAACTACCAGGTTTAACATTTTCATTCATTATTTTTAACCTCCTCTTTCTCTTTCTTCATACTTCTCTACCACTTCTCCCTTACTTTTCCTAGAAACTTGCCAATCATTTGGATTTTTTCCTCCC
Source organism: Metallyticus violacea (assembly GCA_030762175.1). Lineage (NCBI taxonomy): Eukaryota > Metazoa > Arthropoda > Insecta > Mantodea > Metallyticidae > Metallyticus > Metallyticus violacea. The sequence goes on from CM060831.1 coordinate 118,182,290, forward strand.
TCCTATTCACTAGCATTTCTATTACCATTAAATCTTTCTGTAATTTATCGCATTTATCATTCCATATATTTTCCCACGCTTCAATAAATAATAAACTTCACTATCTACTTTCCCACACCTATCCTTCTGTTTTGATCATAAATTTCAATGTATCTCTCTCACCCCCAGTTCTTTTAACTGTTTTATATAAAACCAAATTCTTTTATCTCCTAAAGTAACCCAGATTTCTTGCTTCTCAATGTCCTCTACCCTCTGTCTCACTATCTTCCAGAATCCACTAACATTGCTTCCCCACCTCCCCATACCAACTGCCCCTCCCAAAGCCTCTCTTTGATATATAAGACATTCTTTTAAAAATTATTGTTATATAATTTGAGGCCACCATACCAATACTACTTTTCCTTCCTACCCTTCCTAATTGACTAAACTTATTCCCCTCAGAGAATTTTTTGGTAATTCCGACACATCTCTACAAAACATTCTGTATACCACATCTACCTTTGTCCATCCCTTATGCGCTCCCCAAATTTCTACCACATACAACATTTTGGCTTCGACCATTGCCTCATACAATCTCTCTAGCCATTTCATGGATAATGTCAGGACCTTGTACGAGCTTATTCTAACAACTTTCATAGCTAATTTACCTTTGGTTTGTGCACATCTGTGTCTCCCATATTCCATTACTTCCAAATCTGACCCCCAAGTAATGAAATCCCTTCTCTACGTCTATTAGTTCATCCTGCATGAACCATCTCTCATCTTTTCTTAACTTTATTCCTTTTTTCAATACTGTTATCTTTGATTTTTGCATTTATCCTTAAACCCTATTCTGCACAGAATCTACTAATCTCATAAATGGCATGCTGCAATCCTATCACCATTATTGCTGCTGCTGCTGCTGAGATCATCAGTAAAAAGTTATCCTGTTATTTCCTTTTTATCAATTGTTGGGCAATATCTATTACTTGCCCTAATCCTTTCAAGAATATCATCAATAAATAAATTGAATAATATTGGGCTCAACTCATCTACATATAAACATCTTTCAAAATTATATCTTGCTTTCCCTTACAAAATAAAGTAAAAGGGGGAGAAAATGTGGTTTGGCTAGTTTTAACTTATTGTGGATAATATTTCTCAGAAGGACAAGTTTCAAGAGCTGATAAATCATACACATTTCCTTTCTGTAATGTGACAGGTAATACTGATTATGAGGGTTATCCAATAAGCAAGTTTTACTATTTCACTAGATGTTCTTTTGTATTTTGAAATAAAGTCAGTAATATTCCTTAACTCCTAAGCTGTTTCTTTGTATTTTTCCAAGCATTTTTGGTATCGCAGCACCAATTTTTGATGTCTATCTATGTCTATTTTGCACAGCCATCTATTCAGTGCAATTTTCACTTCATAATTTTCAGATCATTAGCTTCTGAGCTGCTTCTTGAACTCAGTGTAAAGACGGACAAGTTCAGGGAAATAAAATGAATTGCAGAAAATGTTACATTTGAATTTTCTAAGCAATTCCTGGGTTTTTTCAGATGAGTGTTAGAAAATAATGTCATGCAGTAACAGAACTTTGCAAGTCAAAAGCCTGGGGCGTTTACATTTGATTTCAGCCTTAAGTTGCATCAGTATCTTTCAGCAATCATTGTTGTTCATAGAAAAGTTGGGATAAGAGTATGTATTAAAAATGTTTTGTAAATTGATTTTAAGGGTACCATACAATGCTGCATGGGAACCAGTTATGAAAGAGTTATATTAAAATTTTGGTTCAAAATTTATCAGTTATCTCAGGAACATATTTTGACTGTTTTGAGAGTGTAAGAAAAGTATATATATTCAAAGAATAAATGGCAAGGTGGGATCAGACATCAACTTATAATTCTATGGATAACATATGGCCATGGCAAGAGAGTATGCAGACAGGATTTTATGAAATAGTCACATGCCAGTTGGAAGATATGGATAGGCAGAACTTATGGGCAATGATTAAAAAAAGAAGTTCTCTCAAAATTTAAAAGACTTTTGGAATGAATGATGGAAAACAGATGTATATTGAGAAATTATATAAAAGATCAAAGATGGGTATTGCATGGTTTAAATTGGGAATATAGAGATTGAAAGGTTACAGGGGGAAAAATGAAGCTATGGGTAGAAGTAAGATGCAATGTATATCTGTTAGAATGCCAAGGTGCAGTTGGAGGAAAGAATTAATGCAAAAGAAATTACTGATGATGGTAAAAACAGCAGCAATCCAAAAAAAATGTTTTATCAACAATCTCAAATTAATAGTTTAAGAGAGTTTCTATTTAGGGTTAAAAAGAAATGAATTTGGTCCTTTAATTAAGCAGTAAATCGCCATATGTGATAAATTAATTTGTAAAATTTGTACATCATAATTATACCATATAACATAAATTAACTTTGTAATAAGTTTAATAGATGCGATAAGGAATTCATTTATTATTTGTATGGCTTGGGATAAACCCGGGTTAGCACTAAGTCATATGGTGCAAAGAAATAAAATCATTTGCCCTGCCATGATTGATTGAAAAAAAAAGTAGACTTGCAAATAATGCAAAACACTTTATCCTTATAATTTTCAACAGTAATTAAAAGAAATTTGCATTTTAAAATGTCCAAAAATGCACACTTTCACTTCAGTGGCATCGTACTATCAATAAAAAAAACTGACAGCACATATTATCTTCTTTCAGGCATATACTATTTAACAGTTAAGATTTTATTTGAGAAGTGCAGGTGGTTGGTGATATGATAGTCATGTGGCAGACTCATTGTTGCCAAATTTATTTTAAAATATATTGTTTTCTGTAGCTATATGCATTACAAATATATAAATATCACATTAAAATATTATTAGATGCAATAATAATAATAATAATAATAATAATAATAATAATAATAATAATAAACTGCAAAAATGCCCTGCATTTCAAGTTAGCTGACGGAATTAGAAACCAAAACAAGATACAGAAGAGCAACACTAACAAGCAGTACAAATGTGGGACATGGCACAAAGATTCCAAAATCAGTACTATCCTAAAATCCGGACATTTGAGATCCCTACAATACACCTTCATTAACCGAGGTTAACTTATAAGGGCTATTTACAGTAGTTTTGTTATTTGCTGTGAAAAAATATATGATTGCAAGCAATTCACAGTTGAAAATGCTTTGTAATGGCATCTTCATGGTATCTGGTTAACCACTGCCAAAGTAATGCACTGAAACTGCTTCAGGTCTGCCAAAACAACCTAATGAAATTTCTTATACAAAATCTTCATTCTTGCTTTTTGTTTTTCAGAGATCAAAAAGACAGGGAAACCTATTTATTGATGGACCTCATATCAAACATTGAGACCTTAGTGTTGAAAGACTAAATATAAAAATTCATTTTTAATATTAATCTTAAGGCTAAGAATTGCCACTAGGTTGCATTTGTATGAGTAAAATGAGGGCATCTGAACCTTACCTACATTGTCTATAAACATGCTTAGAAGCTGTATTGCTTTATAACCCTCCAACACTATCACATTATAAAAGATGAGTGGAGTTTAGTGTAAAAAAATGAATACCTACACTATTACATTCATTACTTTCACTCTCAGAATCAAAGAAACTTAAAGGTTCTTTAAGTGATAATCACAGTAGCGTTGCATTCTCATTTTTATGCATCTTCTGAGAGTGGACCTTAGCAGGGAAGCTAATACAAATCAAACTATAATGATAAAAATTATGAGGTCAGAGATTTATAATATTTTGCAAATATTGTTTTGTGTGACATAAATTCATATTATCATTTAATACTGAAGAGAAAGATGCTCATAATGGATATCCATGAAAAAAAGGGACATGCCAGACTCTTGAGCTCAGGCCAATAAGATCTGTAGACTATTATGAATTTTGGAACATTTAAAACTGATCACGTGAGCAATATGGTGTTCCATTATCTCCAGTAGAAGAAATGACAAACACTTTTATAGGAACTAAAGTAAAATAAAGTAAATTAGTAACAAACTATGTGGCTATTGATCTGTTTAATTATATTATAATATGGTTCAGACATAAGTGACAGCTCTAAGGAAATGAAAACTCCTGCAAATAAGCAGCTATATCATCCTTCCATAGATGCAAATATTGCAAAGGAGTATAACAATTTGAGAAAGAAATAACTTTTTCAGAAAAATGGAAAAGGAATACAGCAGAAAAAGATGCAACCAGATTCAAGAAGTTCAGACCAAAAAAATTGAAAAAAACTAAGGGAAAAATTGTGCTACTGCAAAACTGTTCCCAGTATCAATGTAAATGCAGTGTTAATTTAATGAGAATGATCACATAACCATTAACAAGAATTTGAAGAATTGACTAAGAAATTCATTAATGAGGAGGAAAAACCTTTAACTAGCTGGAATGCCTACGTTTTTAGAAGCAACAAAGGAAGATGGAAAACAATTAGCACCCACAGTTATGGCAAAAATGTGTTCTTGTGCATGTTGAACATCTTTACTGTTGTGAAAAACTTGTTTAAGAACAAGCAAAAATAGAAGACTGCAATTTTAAGTTCAAAGGAATCTGAAGAATGTGAACTACATTAAAGAGCATCTCATTCATCACAGTATCCTCTTATTACATAAGAAAAATTTGCCTTCAGATTTGAATCTTTCTGAGACGAGGGCTATTTTTTTTCAACCTCTGATTGCTCTGCTATGTGACCAGACAAGTATAAGGAGGTGAATCTACGCACTATGTTACTGTGCTACTACCCCACTTTAACATCTGCCAAAGATGTGATATTTGTTAATACTCATTTTATTTGCAGAGAAAATGTGGCAAATTTTATGAATTAGAACTGAAACTTGTAGTGAAAGAAATCACCAGAGACATATTAAGAAGGGAATCCAGTTCCAATGAGCTGGTAGTTCTAAGGAGGGGCTGTCCTTTACAAAGATATCTTATATACAGAATTTGTGTATAATGTTAGAGTGTATAACATGCTGACAACAACTTTAACAAATTCTATTGGAATGTTGTAATTGCAGGAGGAGATAATTTCATGTGTTATGCTTACTGGTCAGGAGTGAATGCCTTTGTCTGATTTTTGTTTATGTCTTGCAAATACGCAGCAGAGTTATTATTTCAACTAGAATGTAATAAGCAATCAATCAGACACATTATGAACAAGGACCATTTACTGGAATGCAAAAAATTGAATGACAATAATGTAGTTGAATTGTATTGGGAACGCCGAAAACAAATAAGGCAATTCTTCAGCATTGGTGATTAAAAACCAACCTAACCAAATAGAAATGCATACCATTCATGCTCACATTAAAACAAGAAGTAAGAATGTTGAAATATTTAACCTTCTGGGTGGTGTATGATAACCAGAAAGATAGCTGTAATATTGAGAATATGCAAAATAATAAACCTAACATAAGATAATGTTAATATTGATGGCAGATTGTGCTGGAGAAAAATTATAATTTTTTTAAACCAGCACTTCTTACTCCTTTTCTTTAAATACAGTCAGCAAAAGGCAACTTTCCAGTTATTTTCAATGCCTCTTAGTGGTTACAAAACTTAATTATATAATGAGCTACTGTAAATTTCTCGATCTAAATTGAAGGATCTTATGCAAGAGTAGAGCAATTTAAGCAGTAGTTCCATTTTGCAATTTTTTTATGAGGAAATTATTAAAATTTCACTAATTTTGTTCCACTTATTTGGATATTCAAAGGATATTGCCTTCATTTTCCTGAAAAAATTGCAAAAATATACTATATTTCACTGTGAAAATTCTCACTATTTAAAATCTAAAGTAGTATCATTGTTTGTAAAATGTCCTAATGTCATTTAAAGAAGAAGGAAAAAAAAAAGAATGCCTGAAATGGGACCCTAGAGATAAAAGGATGATCAGTATATAATGTGAATAATAATCATAATTAATTAATAAATAAAAATAAGTGAGAAATCTAAAAATTAATTATAACAAAATCAGTGCCATGATTAGTAAAATCTAGCTGGCTCTAATGCAGGGTTGGATATCATACAGATATTGTGGAATAACAAATTCTTCATTGTAGAATGAACGTGAAAGCAAGTGGTTTTCTAGGTTTATTTTTTTAAGGCCACAGTTTAACTCTTTGGTCACTGGTGTACCATTTTATTCATGGGCATGAAATGGCTGATAAATTTTGCCCAGAGCTTCTTCTTTTAGGCTTACGGTTCTTTTACATGCTGTAAATCTACAACTTTACTTTTATTCCAAAGGAAGCCATACTTAGAATGTTTACACTCTAAACCATGACCTGGGGTCTATAAAGCAAGTGTGGCTACCACTAAGTCATTAGGACAGACAAGCGTGAATGGTGGGAATATCGCCAATTTATCAGTTACATAATCTTTGTAGTGCTGAACTGGGCACATACATATAGTTAGTACAGTTTGAATGCAACACTATAATTATAACTGAAGAAACTAGCAGAATTGTGAAGGATATATTGATCAGGAATGGGAAAAATCTATATTTATTTATAGAATGTTATGGGTAGCCACATACTTAGTGTGTCACAAAGTTTTAAGGAACATGAAAAAGTTTAATTTTCAGAGGAATTACTCATGTACTATAAAATAGAATATTCTATGCAGATAGATAAGCTTGAAAATTTGTTCTTGACATCATTGGCTTCAGAAACAGGAACAGTGAATTCATGAAACTATGTTTGAAAATTGCTGCAGAAATTTTATTTCCAGTTAATTTAATCAATTACAGAAAATTCTAAGCCGTTCTATAGCATTTCCTTTGGCATTGGACAAAAGCACTTATGTGTGTAGCACTTGCAGGTATGTATATTTATAAGAAGCATAAAAGAAGTAATAAAAGAAATGAATCTCCTGTGTTGTGCTTCATCAGAGCTGGATCTGCCATTGAAGGTTAGCTCTGTAAAACAGAAAGCATTTACAACCTTCACTGACATTATCCAGCTCTCACTAAGTACAAAGGTGCAAAACATAAGCTGTACAAGTCCCAATGATGTGGCAAAACCCATAAGCTAAGAAGATGGCCCAAGAAATCTACTGATATGTGTTGAGGAAACTGTTGAAAATAAAGGAATTCTTGTATCATGACAAATCGACTGTACTCTCAATGCTGTTGCAATGTAGGGTTTGTGCATGTTCTAAGAATAAATTTCAGGACAAACAGTAGCTTTTGTACATTGCATTATCCACCAGTCCACCAGAAGGTTAATTAATGTGCTAAATATATTCAATTTCTTCATACAATGGATATTGTTAAAATAATCAATAAAATAACCAATGAATCAAAACATAGTTTAAAGAATTTCTTGTGGATCTTGAAAATTAATATTATGATATACCATGCTACTCAGGTCCATTGGTCGAGAAGGGGAAGACTGCTCAAACAATTTTTTGAGCTTCTTGAGGAGATATTTGATTATCGGAATGAATGGCTCACAAGTACCAGAGCTTCAGAATACAATGGCAAGCTGATTTTACATTTCTGGCAATTTGACTAAGCACTTCAATTAAATACGATCTTGCAGAGAAAAAAGCGATTCATCACATCACAATGAGTATTTAAAGACCATAGCTGCAGTTATGAATCAATTATCAGTTGAACATTTTTCTCCTTTTTGTAAATAGGCATCTTTAGGACATTCTCTAAGTTCTTATTTTGAAGAAAATATAACCATTTTCTTTAACAGGTTTTCCACAATAGTAACAGAGAAGAAGAAAAGAATTGAAAATTGCACTACATTATCAACGTTAAAGAAAAAATGTCCTTTAAAAAATTCACATATAACTCAACAGTGATGTATAAATTTCAAAAAATATTTAAAGATGTTAATATAAAATTGGCTAACTAATAGATTTAGTCTAAACAACGTTTTGAAAGACAATATTACAGATAATACCCCAAAGGAGAAAAAAGCAGGAATTAGATTTCATGTGCTGAATGTGATAAGATCTACATAGGAAAAAACAAGAAGAGTGTGGGGATACATCTTAAAGAACATATGAGAAATTTAAAATACAAACAAATAGAAAAATCAGCAGTGGCATATCACTTTTGGACCGAAAATCATGATATAAAGAAAAAAGTTGAATTATTGAGAGCTGTACAGGGACCAGTAGAATTGAATATTTGGGAAAAGATTTACATCTACAAACATAAGGATCATTTGATGAATTTTGACGTTCCGAAAGAAGAAAATATAAATTTTAAGTTCATAAAAGTTTCACCAGAGCGGAACATTGCTTCTGATACTACGCAACAACCTTTCACACCAGTCATCCACAGCCGAAGATGGAGATAACATATCTTTGAAACCGGTTCTGTATATTTTTAAGGTTAGTGAAGCATGAAGAGTGTTAAGACGACAGATTCAAGTAACAGAGATGTTCAACATGTATAAGTAAACATTTTTGCCATAACCGTGGATGCCTAATTATTTTCTATACAGTAAAATTATTTTCCTTTGTTGCTATTTGAAATGTCGGCATTTATCTGGTTATGGTTTCTTCTTTCTCAGTAATGAATGTGTTAGACAATATAATCACGTACCTTGAAATTCTATTAATGCTTATGTGATCATTCTCATTAAATTAACACTGCACTTGCAATAATACTGGGAACAGTTTTGCAGTAGCACAGTTTGTTTTTTTCTTATATTTTTCAAATTTTTTTGGCTAAACTTCTTGATCTGGTTGCATACTTTTCTGCTGCATATTTCTTTTCCATTTTTCTGAAAGAGCTATTTCTTTCTCAGATTGCTTCACTCCTTTGCAATATTCGCATCTTTGGAAGGATGATACAGCCACTTATTTGCAGTTTTTATTTCTTTAGGGCTTTCACTTGTGTCTGTATCATATTATAACATAATTAAACAGATCAATAGCCATATAGTTTGTTAATACTTTATTTTACTTCAGTTTCTCTAAAATGTTTGCCATTTCTTCCACTGGAGATACTGGAACACTATATTGCTCATGTGATCAGTTTTAGCAGTTCCAAAGTTCTTAATGCTATCTATAGTATGTATTAACTCAGCTCGAGAGTATGACACATCCCTTTTTTCAGTCTGCTTTTTTGTGGTTATCCATTACCAGTTTCTTCCTCTTCAGTCTTAAATGATAATATGAATTTATGTCACAAAAAACCTTATTTGCAAAATATTATATAAGAGTTTCTGAATTATCATTTGTATCGTTACAGTTTCATTCATAATGAGTTTCCTGCCAAGGCATGCTTTCAGAAAATGAGAATGCAACTCTACTGTGATTGCCACTTGAACTGAATGAATAAATTTTATTAATCAATAAAATTTCCACATAAGCAATATTTGACCTCCATTCATCAAAAACAGGTTAACAAAGAAATTAAATATCTAAGAACTTACCATATAAAAACTAGGGCTCTCCCATACAACTTAATCACAAAGTTATATGTATTGTAAAGGACCTCTAAAGTAAACCACCATTTTCAAACTGTGTTCGCCCTCAAGCTCCTTAAACTTATCATCCACTTAATTTTCCTAAAAATTCCTCTATCTCCTTTATTTTTCTACCCCCATTTCTGTCAACATTATTATTGCCAGTACATCTTGTTCTAGTTTTTCCATTTTTCATCCTAAATACTATACCTCCACCTTTTTATCATTTCACATTCTATCAGACAGTGAAAAGCATTATTCACTTTCCCATACATAATACATCCCTATTTAAAAGGTTTCAGTATCCTTTTAGAAATAATGCCCCTGTATGCATCCATACAAGACCTAATCTTTCAACTCTATCACAGTTATTTCTACCATTCCCAATTTCTTTTAACCAGTTTCTTGTAACGGGGGATTTTCACATTGAATTATAGTATAATATGACCAATTATTATTATGAAATCACTCAAATGTCACTAATTTTGTTCAACTTACTTGGACATGTTTCAAAGGCATTTGCCTCCATCTTTAGCCTGGTCCCACTGGGCCAAACGTGGGAGGTTTAGGGGATATACGAGAGTTGGACGATTGCTGATTTCATCCACAGAAGTTTCTGTAAACTAATTTTAGGTCTACCAAGGGCATCACCCAATGGGATAGCTCAAGCAAAGTTAGGATGAATGGGTAATAAGGTGAAAATAATGGAAAGGACATTAAAGCAAGTAAGTAAATAAATAAAATTCAGGATCAAATGGCAAAGGAAAAAAAATATTTTGAAACAATGCTTAATTTTATAAGAAAGGATAAAACAGAGAAATGCCTTGGTTGTACAATTGGACATTTTGAAAAGGTTTCGAATGGGATAAGTATACAAAAGATAGGGAAATAGAGGGGCAAGGTTTTTGGAAAGAAATTAAACTAAGAATCGAAGCTATTGTAGAACAGGAAAAATGCATGGCGTACGGAAAAATATGTTCAATGTTTTAATAAGAAAGACAAGAGGATTTACATAGGTCAGAACTGAAGTCTAAAATTGAAAGAAGTAGGTTCGATATAAAATAGAGGTATCTCCAATGAGTTGAGAGAAGGATAATATTTGGCATAGCATATTAATAATTGTGTAGCGCTTATTAAGGAGTAAAAGAAATTCCAGCTTTATTCAATATCATTCTTGCATTCTACTCAGTTTATCTGCTAGGGGGAATGTAAAGCTAGGTTATTGAGAGAGAAATCACTAAGTAAAATGGAGTTAACTTTTAGCAGAATAGTTGGGAATACGATAATTAATTTTAAGCACAAAGAAAATATATAAGGAAATTATTTAGGGAAAGTGAGGAAGAAATGGTAAAGGGGTATCAACAAACAATAAATGAAATTAATGAACAGTAAATTATCAGAGATGATTTTTAATTGTGTGAATGAGTCCAATAATCTAATAGCCACAGTATTTAGGATTTTGGATCAATAGAACAGTCTGCAACTAAACTGAGATAAAATATTAGTAGAGAAAGTTATAATTAATAAATACAAAATAGAGTAGGGTGATGAACTGACTATATTTAATATTCATTCATTCAATTATTGCAACTCCCATTTATTTTGTCAGAAACGTTATTGCTGTCATCTTCACTTTCAGCAACATTAGTTTTACTTTAGTCTTCCTTAAATGTCTAATAATTTCAATCAGTGAAATCTAATTATCATCTACATGTTTTCATCCAATGCATACTATCTTTTTCCATCATATTTTATGAATGCTTGCAAATTTATGTTTGTTCTAATCCCTAATACATTAAAATACTCATTCCATTTTTTCTATTAATTTTTAACATTGTATTGTCACCTACCTTTTAGAACAATTGCATATATACTCAGTGATGCTAGCACAAGCAAGGCCATTAAACATCACCCCTTGCTGACTGTCCAAGCCGCCTTCAGCAATCAACCTATTTTTCAACAATTATTTATTAGGCTGCCATTGATTTCATGACAAAACCATTAGATTTATCTTAGTTGGTTATTTTCCAAAGTTTCATTAAAATCGGCCTGGTTCACTGAAACAGTTACCTTGTGAGATTTCAAAATGAGTGGATTATTTCTGGAGAGACCTCTCATATGTAAAAATCATGTGATGCTGCATAATTTGAATAATTTTCAGTTCCATATTCAATGGAAAAAACTATTTTAAGACAGCAGTGATTGTCCCAGTTACACAATGTAAATCATACTTTAATATATAGTAAGAAAGGATATTTCTAGAAATAATGTTTCCTTAAGAATATACTTTACCATGGGAAACCCTGCTCTAGAAGGTCACAGCATTTCCTATAAGAATGTATTAAATATGTTTACACTAACTCCACTTATACAGCATTAGCATATTTTTGGGTGCAATCGCTCTCATTATCAGCTGTTACAGACTACTTGATTTGGTGGCTGGATCTGGATGCTTCTGTGGTGGTCTCTGATGGTCCTAGTTGGAACTTGCAGAGTTCATCCACAGGTGGAACATTAAAATTCATTAAGACTTTGATATTTTTTAGAATGAAATTTTTTTTCCAAGTAGAATAGTTCTATGGGGTTGTGAAGTTCTTTTAGCAGCTTAATCTCTGACTTAATTTCAAGATTTTAGGTCCAAAAGTGAGCTGCCATTGCTAAGTTATCAATTTGCTTAATTTTTATCCTAAAACACAAGAAAAATGTTCCATCTATAGATGAACTCAAAGTTCCTACTCGAACCATCAGAAACTGCCACAGAAGCACCTTGGGATCCAGCCACCAAATTGAATAGTTGGTCAATAGCTAATGGAAGCTATTGTCCCTGAAACATGTCCTAATATTATATAAGTGGAGTTATGTGAACATATTTAATACATTCTTATAGAATATATTACCACACTATTGACTACAGGCTTCATTAGTACAATTTAATTAATGATGACAGCATGTTTCTAAAGGTTGAGCTGAAAATGTCAATAATCAAGCCTTACCATTTATGTATGCCATATTCCACAACATGATTTTCTATTGTGATTGCAAATTCATGAGCTTATCAGAAAAATTGTGAGTTTGAATTATATCTAGTCTATATACTGTTGCATCTTTTGATGACATCTACTTCCATTTGAAAAGTGCAACACATTCCCAAGGCATAACACGAGTTATGATTGAATTGCAAAAGCAGCAAGGTTTTAGTAGTAGCTTTCATGGTGGACTGGAGCAATTAAGAAAATTGTGTGGCTATCAGTGCTGCAGGAGGTAGGCAAGTCAGCAGGTGAGCTTTTTAACAGCTCAAAAGATTCACTAGGTTCATGTATCACACTGTTTGGGCTTCATAGAGACTGGAGCTGTGAAAGTTCCGGACAAGGCCACGCACAATATGAACTCTACAAACTGGTTAAAGCAGTGTTGGCCCATGTGATCAGAAATCCATTAAGGAGACAGTCAATGATGGTCTGTGAACTAAAAATATCCAGAATGTTTATATCATCCATGTTAGTGATCTGGGACAAATGATGGAAAAGTTTTTAATGTTCAAAATGACTCTATTTACCCACAAGTTCAAGAGTCCAGAGAAATTGTCATCCTCCTTGAATTATGGTGTGATGGGGTATGAGGGTACAAGTGAGCTCCATTTCTGTTGAAAGGGGTAAAAGCATCAACCAAAATGTACCACTAGACAATGCTAGAGACCATCAGGAAACTGAACAACACTCTCTTCCACATCATAATTGAAGCTTTCAAAAGGATTTAGTCCCATCATATAAGGCTTGTAATCTATGACTTAATTTCACCTTCACTGGCTTACTGGTAATCTGGACCTAAATCCTCTTGACTACATATTGGTCTGTGCTTCAGGACATGGTTTGCAAGAAACACCCAAATATTGCCAGTCTGAAGCATTCTCTTGCAAAGGCAGCAGCAGAATTCCCTCTTATGTAATGCAACAATTGATGAGAGGACACAAAGACTTTAAGGACTGTGTGTATGCTCTAAAGGTGGTCATTTTGAATATGTGATTTGTGTTCATTACATAACCACATAGTACTCATGCAAAGCAAGTTTGCAATTGGAGTTCATTATTATGGGAAAGAGAAAACTGTTCAACGAGAGAGACCTGCACCTGTGCATTACCTTCTTCTGTTGCAACTATCTTTCCTAAGAAAACATTAATTACATACTTCAGATGTGCGTGGTAGTAAGTCAAAATGAAAGTGCCTTTATGCCAACTTTAGTTTATGTAATTAGCTATTCTTACGATAATAGGCATTCAAATAAATCACTAGAATGTAATATGCAGTTCAGTTTACGATGTTCCAGCAGTTGTCCTAAAGGTCAATGTTGTCATAGAAGGTCTCCAGTTGTGTGCAGAGATATCGTGTCTAATTGGAATGATTATACATTTTTGTAATTTTAAATCTCATTTTTTTAAAAATGTTTGAGCCTAAGGTATAAGGTGATACCTTCCTCGATTGTGGCATACAAGGTTCAATAGACAATGACTTAAAAAAAATGCAAAGTGCTTCATTAGTTTTTTCCAATTAAAATTATCTGTTGGGAGATTACTAGTGAAATCATTTGCTTGATATGGATGTGGAAAATATTACAATATGGCGTGTTTGAACCCAGGTTCTATATGTAATATGCACACTCATAAATGTGGTTAGTACTAGGGATGCATTATTTGGGACATTGAAATTAGGCTTTAGGGGAAGATTCGTATTCTGGATTGAATACAGAGAAAATAGCTTTAGTTTGGCATTTACCTTTGATTTAGGTATATTATCAAAAAAAGATTTATATATAAAAAAAAAAATTGGAGAGGAAAATTTATGATAGAAAGATGGAACATTTTTTTATACATGTAAAACCAAATTTATAGTAAATAGCTTCTTTAGCATGCAATTAATGTTTGGAAGTAAAGTGCTTAGTGTTATGAACAGGTAGTATACAAAAGTTTTATTGTATTAAGATAACTAAATATTGTAAGCTGTTTGTAATACATTCCTAGAGGGTGGAAATCCTTGGAAATTTCTAATGTAATTGATTTAAAGACCTAAACTTGCCTAGATGTTTAAAATTATGTATCTTCAGATACTGCCATTATATACTATTCATATTGAAACTCTGAATTCTGTTACAATTATGTTTCAGTGTAAATTACCTACACAATATATGGTTATCCTTAAGTGCATATTTTGTTCAAATTAATTCTTAAAACTAAAGTGAAAGTTGTAACCACAAGTATATATGAACCGAATTTATTAAGGAACTGAAATAACCATACAAGCTATTAAAATTAAACATGTAATACAACAAATAAGCAAGCTGTTATTCAATACAGCCCACGAGCTAATGGACACGAAAGTTACCCCATATCATCCTGTAGCCTGCATATAATTTGGAACCACCTTAGCAAAATAAATCTTAAAGACAACCTTCTGTGTATAAGACCCAAAATATTGACTGCTGCTAGCAAACATTGTTCCCTGGGAGCCTACTGGAGGAATTACAGACCAAGAGCACACAGATTGAAATAATTTCTACATCACATCAGCTATGACATCTGAGTTAACACAGTGAGGGCTGGACCTACATATATACCTACAAGAGCCACTAGTAGTCATTTTGACTGCTACCAATACATACATAATATGCACTTTTAAACAAAAGTTATTGCATACACATTATTCTAGTGGCAGTTTTCTTTTGTTTATTAACAAATTTTTTCAAGCACTTAGTTAACAATAATATTTACGTCTACATTTAATACTGAATAAAAATCATGTGGTCCAATTTAAAAAATGGCCATTAAAATATTACTATTATTATGTTATTTAAATTTTATATATATATATATATATATATATATATTAAAACTCTTGTTATTAGAACACCAAATGCATATACAAACATTATTTACCAACAAAGTGCTGAAAGATAAATTGACATTTTTATTGTTTTTTTTTTTTTTTAAAGTTTTTATTTTATTTTATTTAAGGATGCTCTTAAACTTCTGTGGTCATTAGCTTCCCATTCAATATAGAGCATAAAATGGCTGACAAATTTTTCTCAGAGGTCTCTTCTTTCAGATGTCATAAATCTACACTTAAAATCAATGGCTTTAATTTTCTTTTGAAGGAAGTCATACTTTGGATTTGTATGTCTTATGGCTACTTACACATGCATTATTGTGTAAAGAACTCTTGCAGAGAAACTTTAATACGATATCATGAATTGCCTCTATACAAAAGAGCTAAATAGTATAAAAAAAAATATATATATATAACCTAGAAATGCTATTTCAGAGCTGTTTAATTCACACTGATTGATAACAATTACTGAAATAGAGAATAGTGCTAAAGTGGTGTGCAAAACATGTGTTCACAACAACTGCACAGTTGCATTTAGTGTGCAAGCAGTGATTAATTAAAACTACCAATGATAAATATGTGAAAACATAAAAAATATAAACAGAAATTACACTTGTGTTCAACATTACCACTACAGCTCTTCTAGTCTTAACAGGACCAAGCTAAGACCTCAGGCATAACATGACTTGCTTTGCATTGCACAGTTCCCACTTCAAAATTTGCAAAATGTTAGGCTACCATTAGCCCAGTGAAATGTGTACTTATAATTGTGTAATAGTGTTTGTGAAAGATACTGTGTGATATAACGCAAGCAAAGAATGGAATTCCTCATGAAATTTTGCTCTGAATAACTATGGAAAATGTCACCTTTGCATATTTTGCACTTTCTCACTTTATTTATATGGGTTTACTAAGAGAAAAAAGTCTTTGTTGATAAAAACATGAAAGTTAGCAATGTGTTGCTGTTGCTACCATCCAAATGTAGTATGCTGGATGGTCTTGAATGATGCTTAAAGCTAAAAATGAAATACTAAACTTAAGTTGTTCATAATACGCTTATGGTCACAAGCATGCGTCTAATTCTGGCTAATGCCAAAAACATGTCAACTCGTATATTTCAGATAAAAAATTGTGACAGAAGTGTTGCATAATCAATGCAAGAAATCATTCATTTGTTAATTTATCAGAAATTTCTTTCCATTCTTTTTTTTAGCTTATTTATTGTTTCCACCCCAGCTACCATTCTTAGGATACATATAATTTATGTTAAAATAATTTTTTTGGCCAACTAAAATTAATTTCTGTTACATTCATTAGCAAATTTAGCACAGAAAGATTAAAAATCTATTGCGAGCAAAGTTCTAGTTGGTTTGCTGCTGATTTTGCCATCAAGTTACGATATAAGTACTGCACTGCTTACAGAGGAACTTAATGATGCTAGTAAATGAAATGCAATCAAGCTGAACTTTGTTCATCTGGTATGTTATTGTTATAAAGAAACATTGTTTGCAGGATACTTCTTTGACCTGTAATGTGCTGTTATCTGACTTCATGGCCAAGTTTCCTTGTGCCTGGTAGTGTTCTCACCAGCCTCCTTGGAATCTCAGGGTGATAACATGTTATATTACCATACTGAAAACATAGTGCTAAACCACTCCTCGCATCTTTTACCGATGGGTCAATGGAACAAAATATTTAAAAACAAATCGCAATAACAATATTATTTATTAATCCACCAAGATGGATAACTTAACAGCTCCTTTTCTTATGAGAAACCTGCAAGACGCTTGTCGAAGCTTGAGATTGGTTCATACTATCAAAAGATTATTCTCAGACAAAAGAGCAAAGATGTCTTGAAGAAAAGGTACTATACACATTCAGTCTCACATGTACAGAAGATTGGTATGGCTTCCCCTACTTTCCCCTCTCTGCATCTCACCGTAAAGAAATGGGCCATGAAGTCAGACAACTATAATATGTCGGCCAACAATTTAAATGATCAGAAATCTTGCTAGTTCTTTGTTCATCTAACTAAATAAAACAAACAATAATAGTAAGCTCAATTTGCTAGATTAATTACTGATATCTGCAAGAGTATTTAATATTATGTCCCAATCTTTAACAAATAATTTCTTAAAATGTAAATTGGAACTTGCACAGTGAAGCTAACCGTATTAATTGATATCATTGTATGATTCAGTTGAACTACACACTCTTAAAGCTTCACTTACTTTTCATAAATGTATAGAACCGGTTTCATGAATGTACTTCGACATTGTTGGAGATGAACACATAAACTACAAATTTATCACACCATCACCAGAGCAGAATATACATTCCCACAGCTCAATGAATGATTCGACAGTTGAACTTTTAGCCTGGCTGAAGATGGGAACTAAATGTTCTCGAAACCAGTTCCATACATTCATGAAAAGTAAGTGAAGCTTTAAGAGTGTGTAGTTCAACTGAATCATACCATGATATCAATTAAATAATTTCTTTTCACAAAATGCTTTCTCTGTGTAGCAATGATGCTGCAAGTTAATGTTAGAGAGAGCATATTGAAAACAGCTTAATACTGAGCTTGCCAGGAAGTCATATTACCAAAACTTCATATATACATCCCACTTTCAAATTTTGCTTCCATGTATATATGTGAACGAGTTTTTAAACTTAAAAAATAAAACAGGAATGTAAGTGGAGATATTATGAAAGTAATAAGCCACTAGGTCCTCCAGTTCCTAGTATTCACTCAACGTTAGGTCTAGATTAGTTGTGTATATATCTGATTTAATTGGGAATACCATTTTTGTTGACTGTTGTATTTATTTGGTTTGCACTTACAAAAAGACAAGCAAAGACCATCAGGCTGTAGTGAGCCATAGTAAACCGCTCGAGTTTCTAGGATTCACTTGTGGTTAGATGTACGTTAGTTGTGTATATGAATTGATTAGGAATTACATTTTTTCCGATGTTGCATTTATTTGGTTTGTACTTACAGAAAGGAGGCTAGTCTGTTATTCCAGTCAAGTTTAAAAAGTTTTATTTGTGGGATGCACATAGTAAAGTTTCACTGGCATATTTTTTACATTCTTTATACTGAGTTATCTTCATATATCACCTACCTTCACCCAACTGCAAAAATTACAGGGGTATTTGTGATAGCTAAATGCTTCAAGTTTTCAAGGGAAAATGGCACAAACAACTTCACTTTTCTATACCTAATTTATTCAAATTAAGAACTGTACAACAGTGATAATGAAGACCAGGCACATATTGTAGTGGGTAATTACAATAAGAGCATCTGTAAACTGAGAACATCAAGGATGCGGGTATAGCAACAACCCAAATTATACAATGCTACTCCATCCACTTGGGTATAACTGAGTTCAAGCCTACTTAGGGAAATAAAAAAAAAGTTTTCCATAATACCTGTAAAGTAAATGTTTACAAAATGGAGTGGTATAAATTCTTATGAAAATGTGGATGTTAACATTACTGCAAGAAAACAGAAGCATATGCGTAAACTGTATTCTTATTTTACACCTAAACCTGGATGGATAAAAGTGCCAGCATTAGGCCAATTAAAAGCATACAAAAATTCATGGTGGGTCGTCTTACTTGCCAACTAAACTTTGGCAGATACTTGACACAGCTCTGGAAAAAGCACAATTCCAATCCAAGCAATAACAGAATCACAATCACCAATGTAATGTAAGAGTGGTCAAGGATGTAAGATTGCAAATAGCTTTACTCAATTCTTGGAATTATATACTTTTAAATTTCAAAGTATCGACTGCAAATCAAGTAGATATATTGGTCTTAGCTCATTATTGAATATTGACCATATTTTACCTACTAATTTGCAAACAATGTATATATAATTTTTTTTCCTGCTCTAGACAAATCTTCAAGAACCCTGCATGAGTTTCATGTTAAAATTCCCATAACAAAGGAGAGATTAAGCTCGTTAGGATTCTAATGCAAATTATTCGCAGGCTTGATTTTCTGGTATTTTAGTTCCCTGAAAAAAGGAATAATTCACTTTTAACATAACCAATGCAGGGTCCTAACCTTGGTAACAGATATTTCCGCATTAATTGTCCATTGCATATCTTCGGGTCCACTCTTTCGCATTACGGATGGCTTCAGCTTCGTTTACTTTCCATAGTTCTGCAACATCATTCGCCAAAGGATCATCAGGGTTTGGAGCACTGAGCAGAGCCTGAATTGATAGTAGCACCGTTCGAATTTGTAGCGCTGGACTCCACTTGTCTTTCAAAATGTCCAAGCAAATACGTCCCAGTTTATCGATGTTAGGATGATAGATTTTAGTGATGAAACGCACTTTAGGCGCTGACATAGGATAATCTTCGGGCAGAAACAATTCCAGCTTGAATAAGCCTCCTTCAAATGGCGAATCTTCAGGACCGGTGACAATTACATGAAAATAACGGGCGTTACTATCATCCGGCACAGCACTAATTCCTGGTACTGGCTCCTGCATTAAACGCTGTGTTTCTTTGATAATTCTTCTAGGTAAAGCTGTCATTTTGACTCTATTTATTCACTTAAACAAATCAAAAGTTCTTTCTACTTTAGGTTAGTTCCCACTTCCAAAACTAGCTCCGTTAACTATTCACAATCCGATTTGCAGGTTGGTGGAGGTAGTTGTAGGGCTCTCAACAAAAAGTCAACGTCAGTCTTCTGTTTTACTAGTGCAGATGAATACCGCCAGGTTTCGCCATTATCTACGCTTGGTTGGAATCCCTAATAGGCACAGAGTATTAATTTAATTTTAGGGCAATTGATTTGTTTTCTCTATGGTTTAAGCCAAACCGTTTGTGCTATTTCCATCACGCATTGAATTGGAGGTGAAGTGTTGCCAAGTGGAGAGGTTAAAGGGGCGTATAGTAGTAGTTGGTGACTTGGTGTTTACTTCTTTCATCTGGATAGCTGCAGAGGGGCGAGGTGCAGCGTAATTTGTACGCTGCATTTTTTAAAGCCGGCAATTTGAGGGGCTAACATGTCCGACGTAGAAGATGATTTTATGTGCGAAGAAGAGGAAGATTATGGATTGGTAAGAAGATATGACAAGCGATAACAACAATAATTAATTCACGTATTTTCTTCCCCATTTTAACTATTCTTCCATGGGGGTGAGGGACTGTCATTGTCTCTTTAAGCAATTTATTTTTAGGAATCTCTTGGCATGTCTGTTGCTCATCTAATCTTCAAATCATATGCAGAAAGTGTCCTGGATGCCGTCTTTTATGCTTACCAGTAAACGGTTAATGAGTTCAAACATTTACATTTTAATGCTTGCATTATTTTCATCAATGAATTGTAGTTTTAGTTGATTATTATATGTAATGTGTACTGGCTTAGGAAACTTTAAGGCACTTTTTTTATTGACAGTAACAACATAATTAAACAGTTGTAGTGGTAGTAGCAGTGGTTTGTAAAATGATTTGTGTAGGTTCTGCTCATCAGCAAATTTCTTCTGCATCTTTTTCAAGAAAGCTGGACACATGAATAATTAGTTTTAATTAAGCTTCTGTTTCCTGTGTGAAAATGAAGTCTGATCAGACTCAAGTTCTGTTTAGTTTTTTAGTTATAAGTACAAAGGCACATTTCTTAATAGAACTAAAGATTTGAGAGCATTTACATCCAAAGAATAAATTTTGGACTATACAAAATAGGAGGTACAGAAGCATTTTACCATATTCTAGATCATGGCTTCTCAAACATTCCTTGATGCAGACCTCTCTTAAAGATTTTTCGTCATAGACCCCTAGGATTAATTCAGATTTTAAAATGCTAAATCTGTATTATATATTATTTTTTTCAAATTGATCTTCATTGATTTACAAAATATAATGATATAAAAAGACAAATAAATTAATATTTTTTAATATTTTCCTTTTTATTGTATAATTTATTTTCATTTCCTTGCACAATAATAATAAATGGTATATGATGGCATAACATTACTCATTAATTAATTTCTGAATGAGAGAGATGGTATTACATCTCACAGGTGGTGATATATTGGCATAATAGAAGAATTTTTTATTCTGAGTTCTAATTGTAAGTTTTTCAAGTGATTTCAATTAATTTTTTTGGATAAATGAGCACAGAGAATGATTTTTCATAGAAGCAAGTTATTATGAAAGGCACGAATATTTCATAACCTTCTTTGATAATTCAGGAAAATCGGAGGCAGGTGAGCCCCAGCCTACAAATTTCACTGCTCAAAGATGCTTGCTCTTCTCAAGGAAACTCCACATTTTTGGCTCATCTATTTGAAAGCTCTCTCTGAAACGAAAAGTTTTCTTCAGTTTGAATCCAATTAATATGTAAATTTGCAATGGGAATTTATTTAGGTAAAGTTCAAGAATAAATTCTGTTACCAGTATACTTTGGGGAACTCAGTAGTATACAGAACATAGTTTGAGAACTGCTCTTCTATTCTCTATTCATCCTAATTTTATAGTAAAGTATTACTCCATATCCTACCTTGTCACTTTGGCTGTTATTGACTCTCGAATTTACTAACACAATAATGTCTACTGACAGCTGTCTCAAGCATGTATTCTGTTTGTTGCTTTGTCCTTTCAAAAATTCTGTTTACATTTAAAGTAGTAAAAAAGGAAAAGGAAGAAACAAACACTTAATTATACATAGATCAGAACTCTTTTCACTGCCAGTTTCAAATTATGGTACAAGGGAATGCATAGCAAGGTTATATTTTATGATCTACATTTTGTGAAACAGTAGCAATAATATTAAAAGTATACATTTATGTTCTCTGTTTAATAATTAAATGTTTCCCTCATGCTATAAGTAACAAAATGAAAAAAACTAATCTTACAAATAAGTAAATATGTTTTTTAATAGGTGGTAATACTTCGTAAGCTAATTTGGGAGTAAAGATGCTGATCAGCCAATCAAAACTACTTCTGCATCTGCTTTTATTGACATCCATTATAAACTTACATGGACAGACTCTAGAGTACATGTCCTCCAAGTAAATAAAGTCACTGTGTGCATAATGGAGTAATCACCTTTGTTTAAAATAATAGATCACAATCTGGAGTGAAAGTTCAACTCCTTGTAATTCTTTCAGGTTGTTTGCTATGTTATGTACAGTTCCATTATCAAGTACCTATATAATGTCCTAGAACCTGTCTAAGATATGCTGATTAACTGAAGACGATGAGGAAATTTTTTTTAATGGTAATCTTCTCTTTCCAATTCAACTTGATTAAGTTTTAGCATTTGTAAATTAATTTTTGAATTTCATCGAGTGCATGTACCATCCACCTCACTGCAACTTTCTGCAGTTAAAGATCTTCTTTTATAATCTGTAAGTGGTTCGTTTCTTAGTGCTGGTTTCTGCCTCCAATTCAAGCAGTGTGATGCATATTTATAGATCTTCCTGAACATTGAGGGGCACTGGTTAATTTATATCCTTTCTGAAATGCTGCAGCACACTTAGTAGCAGTATATTTTGGAAAGGCATTATTCTTACAGCTTCTATCAACTCCCTGGGGCATTCTCTGACAGTTTAATCGTGAAAAATGTCTATTTTCTCATAAGAAAGTTGTTCATATTAAGCAACTTACATCCTGCATTGTAACTGATTTACTATTGATGTTCAAGTGACATGACACTGCCATCTAGTGACATCAGCACATATTATGGGTGACACATTCTTTGGGATGTGCAATCAAATTGTGGTCACATTATTTATCTTGTAGGAAAAAAAATATCTAGTTATGATTTATGCCCCAACCCTCCTATTATATTGATATCAAGATTTTTTTTTATTTCTAGTACAACCTTTCTGATAACAAGGCTCACCTGGTAATCTGGGCAGATTATTTTTCACACTGGGCATTATATGGTTGGATCTTACTGTAGGATCTTCAACATAAGGAATACTTCATTTTAAAAATTCAATATGCTGTGATCTTATTTCTGTATGTATATACAGTCCAGTTCATCTTTACTGAATGAGCAGTGATCTATGAATAAAGGAATTTTGGGAAATCTTCCCATGAAAGTATGTAGATGGCATGTTGAGGTGTAGAAATTGGTTTAGACTGTGCAGTATAATGCAAACCCATATCTATAGAACAACAGTTATACTTATATCTTTCTGTAATTAAAATTTATTGAAACAATATTTGAATACTTAAAATGTAAATTGGAACTTGCACAGTAAAGCTAATCATATTAATTGATATCATTGTATGATTCAGTTGAACTACACACTCTTAAAGCTTCACTTACTTTTCATAAATGTATGGAACCGGTTTAAAGAACATTTAGTTCCCATCTTCAGCCAGGCTAAAGTTCAACTGTTCATTCATTGAGCTGTGGGAATGTGTATTTGCTCTGTTGGCAGTGTGATAAACTTGTAGTTTATGTTTTCATCTCCGGCAATGTCAAAGTTCATTATGCTGTCTTTGTATTTGTAGATGTAGATTTTTCTCCCAAGTTGCTAGTTCCGTAGGTCCTTGTACTGATTTGAATAATTTTGCTTTATTTATTATGTCATGATTTTGTGTCCAAAAATGATATGCTACTGCTGATTTCTCTATTTGCTTGTACTTTATGTTCCTGAAATGTTCCTTTAACTGGGTGCCTATGTTTCTCATTGTTTTTCTAATATAGATTTTTTCACATTCTGCACAATTTATTTTGTAAATACCTGATTTTTTCCTCTTGTGGAATACTGTCATTAAGATTATCTATCAGTAAGTTTTTAACATTAATCTATTAATCTGTGCTAAAATGATATCAACATCTTTAAGAATATTCTGAAATTTTTTTGTAGCCCATGGATGATATGTGAACTTTTTAAAAATTATTTTTTCTTCTCTTGCAGAAAGTGTTGTGGTTTCTATGATATGTTTTTGTTTCTTGAATTTCTGCACCTTTTTGTGTACTAGTTCTTTTTTAAAACCATTTTTAACTGCTGTTTCTTCTATTTGTTTGTATTCATGAAAATATTCTTTGCTAATTTGTAGGTTAACTAGGCAATGTGTTAAACTGTTAATTGCTGCATGTTTGTGCTATGGGGTTAAAACTGTCAGCTTTGATGTGATTATCTGCGCATGTATTCTTTCTGTATATTCCAAATTTAAGATTTTCTTGTCATTTCATTATTTTAATATCTAAGAATGGCAACATGTTATCTGTTTGAATTTCTTATGTAAATGATATGTTTAAATCTTGTATATTCAAAAGTTTTAAGACATCGTCAATGAGTTTTTTGTTAACTATGGCAAATATATCGTCTACATATCTGTACTATACCTTAAATATGTATGGAGGAGCTGTATTCATGTATGTTTCAAATCTACTCATGAAAAGGTTAGCTAGAAATGAAGATAAGGGGCTGCCTATTGTAAGTCCTGCTTGTTGTTTATAAAATTTTCCTTTGAAAGTAAAAAAGGCTTGGTTTACGTAAATTTCTGTGAGTTTGATGTATTCTTTTATGTGTGTATCCTTAATTCTACTTGTTTTTAGTCAATCATGTAGATAAATCAGGAGTTTTTCTTTTGGTATGCTTGGAAACAGAGTTTGTATGTTGAAAGATATAAGAGTGTCAGAGGAATGTAGTTTTATCACCTTAATTTTTTTTATTAACTGATATGAATTGTTTATACTCCTGCTTTGAAATTTTGGTAATGTCTTGAATCTATTAGCTAACAATTTTGCTAAATAGTAAGACGGAATATTGATGTTAATGATGGGATGCATACCATTTCCAGTCTTGTGAATTTTAGATAAACCATATATCTTAGCTATTTATCTAAATATTTGAATAATTTTCTAGACCAATAACTCAAGAAGAGAAAAGCTTCTATACTAATGGTACAGAATATCTTTTTTCTTAATCAGCATACTACCTAACTTTCCTGGTATGCTCTCGCTGTAACTATAGTTGCAGCCAATTTGCAAATAAAGTTTCCTGGCATGGTCAGAACATCTTGTTTTCTAGGATAAGAGAAGAATGTAGCGAACACATCTGGATGTATGAACGATATTTTAACTTCATGTTCTACAGGATCCATTAAGAGAATACATCCCATCCACCATGTGTTGTATAGGTGCATGCCACAAAATTAGCCATATTGTTAAAATACACGTTGTCAATTCTTATAGTTTATTTTAATATAATGTGAAATGGAACTAGGAAGGTTGGGCTATAAAAGCAAGGTCATAGAAAGAGTATTGAAATATTAGTATAGAATAGGGAGACTAGAAGAGGAGAATATCATTAATCAGTGTTTGGTAGCACAAGGAAAAATTAAGGGGATAGAAACTTGGTTCAATTAAATGTACTTACGAAGCTGTTGACAATGGAGTGCTATATATATATATATATATATATATAAAAACAATGTAATACAGTTTTTTTCACACTAACTGGACTAATCTGGACATGTTTTGGGAGGCATCACTCCCGAAACATATGTCCAGATTTTTATGTAAGTGAATGGAGTTAGTTTAAAAAAAATTGTATTACAGAAACTTGGTTATCTAAAATCCAAAATATCCTACAAGAAGCAGGCATGGGACGGGTACGGTACGAAGGAGAAAGATTGTGTAATGGATTTTGGAAAGAGATAACAAGAATTGAGGATATTGAAAAACAGGAAATATGGGCAAATCTTAACACCAAAAATCTCTGAAATTATATAGTACACTAAAAAATGTGTGGGGAAGAGAAAGATATATTGAAATTTATGATTAGGCAGGAAGGGAAGGGTTGGCATGGTTTAGAACAGGAATAAAATATTTAAGTGGATTTTAAAAAATGGATATGCTAAGGGGAAATATCCTATGAGTGAAGAACCAGATAGTACTTGGCATTGTATACTAGAATGTAAGCAAACCAAGTTTTGGAGGGAACAGTTCCTATTAAGAAAATTGGAAAACCTACCAGATGAAATAAGAGGTAGAAGAATTTTAAATTTAAAATGAATGAAAACATTAAGGAACTGCGAAAATACATAGGCAAGGTAAGACAAAAATGGTTATGGGTGTAAAATACTTAGGAAATATTTGTTAGATAGTAAAAGGAGGATGAAATGAATGGGGGAAGGATGTGGGACTAGTTATGTAGTATTAGTTAAACAGGATCCTTATACACCAATAACCAGGGTGTTAGTGTGTATAAGGTTCTAAGGAATATGCAACTCTTAAGGATAGAAATTTGGCCAAATGGGTTTAAGTAAAAAAGGGGAGGGATTAGTATTGAAGGAAATATAATTTAATATTGTATTAAATGTATAAATTGCTTTTAATGTTGTGTTTTGTTTTTGGTTGGATAGGAGCCTGGTCCCTTGGATATTCCAATAGGTAGCTGCTGATGAACCAGGGACTAGGGGGGCTGAGCCAATCAAATTGGAATAAATTTTGATTGGAGTCAGTGCCTTCTGGAATTGCCGAAGGCACTGTTTCTAATTGTTATATTTGAAGTAATGTTTTTTTTATATGTATTTATTTAGTTAAAAGAAATTCTGTATGTTGATGCATGAGAAATAAATACTACTACTACTACTACTACAATGTAAAACAGTATCTTCAGAAGTTAAAATGCTTTGGCTGCTAAGACTAATTGATACTGGGAAATAGGTATGAAACTTATGATTTCCAGTAACAGCAACTGCTTCATCAAATCACACTTTTAGAGATCTTCGCATTCTCCTACAGCTGTCAAGGTATCATGACCTCATTTGAGAGAGATTTTGAAGGCCTTGCTGTAGGCCTTTTAACTCTACTTTCAACACCGTCACCAATTCCTTTTCCATCTCATTGGCATAAAAATGCTTCTCTGCTTTAATGACTTAAAATTGTTCTGGGGGGTCACACATATTTGCTGAGATTTCTGATTATTTTTGGGATGCTGAATAATCTGAAAAATAAAATAAATAGTTAACCCACCTGTCAACAGCTGATGCTGGGAACGGTAATTCCGGAAACATATCCTAACCCAAAAGAGTAAATAAATTGTATAAGAAATTTACCCTCATTGTAGTAATTAATGTATAGCATCTTCACTGTAAATGCTTAAAAATAAACAAATACATTATATTATTCAAGTTCAGGAACAATTTTGTTCTCCTAAGAGCAAGAAGTTCATAAGGCGTGGACAGGTAATGTCATATTTCATACATTCTAAGGTGAAAAGAAAACAGTTCTGTTTCATGTAATCTGTGTTTTGCCGTATCTTACCTGGATTATAAATGAGCCAAGATATATTCTGCAACCCTTGGCCAGATTGGTTAAAACTGCTTGCGCTATAAACCATGGAAAGAGCCATAACATAAACATGAAAAAATATGCAAATAAGGTTTTGGAATATTGTACTTACAAAGTTGTATCCTAATCTTAGGTATTCATTTTTTATGCTAAACTCCACTTACATAAAAGTAAGATGCGTTTCGGGAGAATCTCTCCCATCTTCAGTTGCATTTGATCCGGTTGTCTAGCCATCGTTTTGAGTAATGGTTCAATGAGCAACTGAATATGGGAGAGATTCTCCCGAAACGCATCTTACTTTTATGTAATTAAGTGGAGTTTAGTGTAAAAAATGAATACTTAAGTTTAAAGTTTTGGAAGCATATAAACTTACAATAAAGTTATAATCTAGAATAGCTAATTGTGTTGAATAAACTGAAAACTCTGTTCTTTCCACTGAGCAAAATCAAATGAAAAGCTAATGCACTAATCAAGTCAATAATCAGCTTTAATGGTAAAACTGAGAAGTAACCTCCTGCCTAGTTTATGATAATGTAATATATGAATTCTGGATGTGTCAGTGAAATTACATCATACTTCATGTGCTAATAAAAATGAAAATTTCCTTAGATTCTTTAAATATAAAAAATCTATAATGATAAATTACTACTTTAAGAAAACTAATTTGTAATGCAAAAAGCAATTCTTTGCCCACCAGCCAATGAGGGATGGCAAAGAGCATCTGGTGCTAGTGACATCTGAAGTTAAGAGAAACAGTATAGTTTTGAATGGTAGGAATACTTGCAAGAAACGTAACAATAATTAAACACTAGACTTACTGTATTATTAATAAAGCTATAATATGTTGTTATTAAATTAATGTCAACACCACAAGGAGAAAAGAATTGGTTGGGGACAGTTGGCATTTAATGGTCTAAAGCTGTAGGTGTGGCTGATCTTATTTCCACTGATAAAAATCCACATAACTTGAAAATATGTAGTGCACAGACCATGTAGTGCTGCATCTTTAGCAGGCTAACTCTCCATTCTGTAGTAATATGCTATATGACTGCATATACTGATAAGATAATTTATTTTACTTATAGGAATATTCAGAAGATAGTAATTCAGAACCTGATGTGGACTTGGAAAACCAATACTACAATTCAAAAGCACTTAAAGAAGATGATCCTAAAGGGGCCCTGGCATCTTTCCAAAAAGTTTTGGATTTGGAAGGTGGCGAGAAAGGTGAATGGGGTTTCAAGGCCTTGAAACAAATGATTAAAATAAATTTCAAACTGGTAAGTAAACTTTGAAATATTGAAGAGAATGTCTGCATGTATTGTTAGTAAAGGTCAAAAAAAAAAAAACAATAACAACAACAATAACAGGCAGTTCTTAGGATATTACAAGGGTACGAGCCTTAATTTCTTTTCAGAAAATTCTAATGCATACTGTAAAAACATTTTTATGTAAAATTTTATCCTTAAAATTTTGACAACAGTGTATGTAAAACAAAGAGGAATTTGCGGTTTAAATACTTCTAAAAAGTATCATAAACAATTCTCCTTTAGCTATAACTGCCTGTCTCTTGTTGACCAATATGGGGTATTAAATTTTTTCACAATTATGGAGTCATTTGACTTTGAAATGTTGAAAATTTATATTAGACACAAACATTATTTGAATGCATACTCATTTATTATTATTTTAAAGCAGTAAGTTAATCTCATCCTGTTTTCCATTGTATCATTCTTTTTTCCAGCTGTAAGAATTACATAAAATAATATAAAATCACCACATATCTCAGCTAAATATGTTTTCAAATTCATGAAGTATTTCATTGGACATTGCCAAAATTATGTTACATTCTGTGCAATATACACGTTTATTGCATATTTGTTTTGCATGCTACTTGATGTGCTTTGTAATGTGTATGTGACTTACAAAAATTAGATGAATAGATTAAGAATTATGACAGAAGAGGATTTAAGTAATAGGAACAAATGGAGAATTAAAATTCATGGGTTTAAAAAATTGGAGAAGTCCTAATAAATTTAAAAGTAAAGAAATATTAAATTTAATTTTGTAGTTTTCTTTATAGTGCTAGCCTGGTGATCTAGGGGTTGTGTGTCTCCTTTGGACCCAAGGTTTGTAGATTTAGATTTTTCAGGACATAAAAATCTCTAGTTCAACTCCTCTGGAAGGGACTTTAAACCTCTGGGTATTATGTCATAGATTTATGGCACATTAAAGAACCCCATAACTGGAAAAGAAATCCCTGGGCAAAATTATTGACCAGTTCACATCTAAGTAATATGTTAAGTTTCCTAACAACTGGCATTAAAGACCCTCTGTGCTCTGTTTGAAAATAAGTGTAAGTGAAATTCTTAGTAATTTTCACTCAAAGGCAGCAGACTTCATTGTTAATCACACAGCATGGTCTGATGTTGATATCTTTTTTTTTTTTTTTTTGTCAGAAAATTTTATAAGGATGACATTCAACCATACATAGCATTGAGTAATTAGAATATTGGTTTGCATAACTCATTTGTATAAGCATTGCACATTTTTTAAATAATCTGCTTTTATGCCCTATGATTGACTAAATTGCTTTACTAATTGACTAGAATAAAGTAATGCTTATATAATTGCTAATGCTGGAGAAAGAAAGAAAGAAAGAAAAAAAAGGCACAACAGTTATAAGCAATATTTGTGATATTGTTGAAGCTTGATAAAGTTATTAAGAAAGCTAATTCCAATATGACTTTGAATTTTAAAATGAGGTTTCAAAATCATAGTTAAAATAAGAATGAAAGGTTTACCGAATTGTTGTTAATCAGATAATAGACTTAAATTAGTTTCAAAATTTCTCAACAGGCATTTCAGAATGGCTACAATAATTGGTCATCAATTGTGTTTTTCTTCCAATATTATCCCTGGATTTTTTTTTTTTTTTTTTTTTTGAGTAGTGTTTAACGCCCGTTTTTACTACTGAGGCACCACAGGTGGTGGACACTGATGATACATGAGATGAAATGATAAATTGGGAAAGGATTTTTTTTTTTTTAAGGAAGGAAGCGTTCCAGGCCTAAGTTTAGGTACCTCCCCGGCATTTGCCAGTTATGAAGACTGAGGAAAACCTGGAAAAAACCCCAGTCAGGGAGGACAGTCCTGGCGGGATTCGAACCGCAGACCTCCCGCTCACGAGTCCGTGCCTTAACGACCTCGGCCACCCGTGGCGGTATTATCCCTGGATGAAGCTTATAAAAAATATGTCAGATAAATAGTCTTACTTGTAATGCCATTTCACCCATCATCTTGAAGACCATATAGGAGTTTACAGGAGTAAAGCTGGAAAAACACATATTAAGATCTGTGTGATTGAGCCAAACTAACAAAAAACTGGAAAAACATTTTGAAACAATCAAAATTGGAAGCAAAGCAGCTTTATCATTGCAAAATTTGGATAACTTTGGAATGAATTGTCTTTTTAAATGTAAAATATCAATTCTTGAATGGATATTTTACCTTTGAAAGTTTGTAAGCTATTTTTTCCTTGAATATTAACAATTATCAATTACTTATAAATCAAAATTCATTTACAGCTGCAATGAATGTTATACTTACCTTTTTTACCTTCTTTCAGGAGTATCTGTCTTAAAGCGTAAATATCTGGTCATTTTCATGAGGAATGAACAACAAAGCTTTATGAAGAATGATATTAAAGTGTTACTAATTCTCCTGAATATAATTGATGTTATATTACATTTCCCCTTTTCTCACTAATAACAACCTTTTTCTCCACAATGCAATATTTATGGCACTCATGTTAAATGTTCTTTTAGAATTTTTGCTTTCCTTTTTATGGGTGTGACCATATTTTTCATTGCACTTTTAACTACAACTACAGGGTAACTACAAGGAGATGATGGCCAGATACAAGCAGCTGTTAACATACATCAAGAGTGCAGTCACTCGTAACCACAGTGAGAAATCTATCAACTCTATTCTGGATTACATATCTACCTCCAAAAATGTAGGTATAATGCTTTGAATAATAGACTCATAGATTTAGAGGTACTTAAGTTTTGAAAAGACTCGAAGATACAGTGTATGTTACCCAGCTCTTAATTAATTTTCTGAGACAATGGTTTTTTTTCCACTAGTATTCACTAGTGGAAATGGCTAGAGCAAAAGATTAAGGCTTAGAGCCTGTTCCAGCCTCAAAAGTGTGTAAATTTTAGATTAAATAATTTATTAATGTGTTAAAAATTAATAAATGTGGCCTTTATTACTTTAGTTTCATAATCAACCTGCATGCACATTTTTGATTTGTTCCATTTTTCTGGTAATAGTTAAATTTATTTATTTTTATTGAAATACTAAGAAAAATACAACATACAAAGGGGCCTCCACCTATCTGGCCCAGGCCATCAATAATTAAATAGTAGTATAAGCATATGGTCTTCCATTCTTTGTAAATTTTTCTTCCAGTTAATTTGATATTCTTCAGTTTTTATTTTATTACCTATTATCTGTAATTCATTTCTACTGTTTTCAGAATAACTATGCTGCAACTGCTCTTTCAGCTGCTTCAGTTTGCAATTTCTGCATATTTAATCAGTGTCTAGCACTATATCCATAATGAAGAATATTGCGATGATATGATAAAACTTTAGTTTTTTTTGCTGCCTTTTGTAATTAAAGTTTTTTTTAATTATTTGATTGATCTGAATCTTTTTATTGTTACACCTGTCGCTTAACTGCATATTCAAATGCAGATGATTAAATTTTTATACTGTAGTGGATATAAAAACAAATACTAAGTTTTTACAAAAGAAATCTTCAGATTATATCCTCTGCAAATTTCATTTAGTTTGAGCCTGTACCTTTGTAAATTGTCTCCATTGTTTATTATTACTCAGAACAGTTTAAAAGTCCAGATACAGAGTTCAGTCGATCAGCAGTTAGACCCCATATTACTTTCAGTATTTTATTATGTAGACTCATGTATTCAAGAGCAGCTTTTAAAAATTAGGTACAACATATTACAAGGGATGTATGACAGTAATTTACATTAGTGCTGTTTGACAAATATCCCACAATCTACATGCACGTCCAACCATATGGCGATGGACTTATATGCAGATGCTAGATGGCAGTTGTAAGCAGATTGTGTAGTGAAAGAACAGTGTTCATTTGTTGTCAAGCATATGTCTTCTGTTTCCTTCCTGCCAGGACTGTCCTCCCTGACTTGAGGTTTTAATTTCTATCTTTAAAAAAAATAGTGCTTCCCGAATTATCATTTCATTTCATGTGTCATCAGTGTCCACCACCTGTGGTGCCTCAGTAGTAAAAACAAATGTTAAACACTTTTTTTAAAAAAAAAAAAAAGATGGAAGGCATCTATCATGAACAAATATGGACTGTATGGATGTTGTGGGAGAAAGTGTGATATAAATATAAAGTTGGTGATATGGGGTAAATTTTGACTAATTGGTTATGATTGATTGATCAATGGATTATTGAAATGATTGTAGTAATTGTAGTGGAGATGATGTTAATCTCTTCTTCTTCACCTGATGATCCTCAAAGTATAACCTCGGCATTAGCTCGGTAGAGCTCTGGGATTCTTTTGATTAGAGGGAAAGGAGTCAGGAAGTTAGCAGTAGATTAACAAAATTCTTGAATTCTACTAAAACATGATTTATTAATATTTATATCTTCTTCACAGCTATGGGCTGCCATTATGTCTGGAGAATATAAAGTATCATGCCACTTTTGCATGGTCTAACTGATTATTCACATTAAGATTCCTTTGACTATGTGCTATGTCCACACATGATTCACTTCTCGGAATTATTTATGAGTATTATTTCTATTCTCCTATTGTTAACGCAAGTGCCTGTTCAGTTCAGAGTAACTGTAACTAAACTGTCCATACATCAAATTCTTGCTGAATGAGAAGATTACACCGACTTATAAACTGTTAATTCTAAACTCTTCACTCAGGCTGCAACCTACTATACTCTGCTATATTGTGAATTAAGAGTTGGAACTATGAACCTTGATTCTGAACTATCTATTAACTCACTTTCAACTAAACTGACTATTAACTAACTTGGGGCCTCAAAATTATCATCTTATTTACATATTACTGTCGTTTGGTCAGGAAGCTATATTCAACCTTTCAAAGTATGACTTGGGAATAATCAAGAACTTCTTCCCCTTTTTATAGATTTCTATTGACTGTTATGCTTGCATACAATCTTTCTGATTTCTCTAATTGGATATCATTATATTTATTAGTTCCCTCCCCCCCCTTTTTTGCTATTACTTTTTTTTGATATGGTTCTTTACCTAACATAATGACAGCTAAAGCTTTCTGTCCCCATACAAAAGATAAAAAATATCTCTGACTCTGTCTCTTCTTAACGATTCTCGAAAGATAATAGACTGACCCATCTAGCTTCAAAGTTTTTTATACATATTGTACACAAAGAAATATAGGTTCTTTGGCTATTTTAAGTCAAACATAACAACTCTTAATTAATTTCTGTTTTGTATGTAAATGATATATTTCTATCTTACATACGAAACAGAAAACATGTTCCCATTCTTAGCTATTAAAATAATGAAATGTCAAGGAAATCTGGAATATACAGAAAGATTACACTTGCAGATAATCACATCAAAGCTGAAAGTTTTAGCCCCACAATGGACAAACATGCAGTTATCAACCATTTAGCACACCGGCTAGTTAACCTACAAATTAGCAAGAAGAATATTTTAATGAATACAAACAAATAGAAGAAACAGCGGTAAAAAATGGTTTTAAAAAAGAACTAGTACACAAAAAGGTGCAAAAATTCAAGAGACAAAAATGTATCAAAGAAACCATAACACTTTCAGAAAGAAAAGATAAGCTAATTTTTAAAAAGTTCACATATCCATGGGCTACAAAAAATTTCAGAATGTTCTTACAGAATTTAATATCAAGTTGGCACCGATTAATAGATTTAATGTTAAAAAGTTACTGATAGACAATGTTAATAACAGTATTTCACAAGAGGAAAAAGCAGGTATTTACAAAATAAATTGTGCAGAATGTGAAAAAATCTACATTGGAAAAACAAAGAGAAACATAGGCACATGGTTAAAGGAACATTTCAGGAACATAATAAGCATATAGAGAAATCAGCAGTAGCATTTTATTTTTGGACACAAAACCAGAACATAATGAATAAAGCAAAATTATTAATATCAGTACAAGGACGTACAGAACTAGCAACTTGGGAGAAAATACAAAGACAATCTAATGAACTTCGACTCTGCCGGAGATGAAAACACAAACTACAATTAATTGATATCATTGTATGATTCAGTTGAACTACACACTCTTAAACTTCACTTACTTTTCATAAATGTATGGAACCAGTTTCCAGAACATTTAGTTCCCAACTTCAGCCAAGCTGAAGTTCAACTATGGGATCATTCGTTGAGCTGTGCGAATGTATATTCTTCTCTGGTGGTGGTGTGATAAACTTGTAGTTTATGTTTTCGTCCCCAGCAATGTCGAAGTTCATTATGCTGTCTTTGTATTTGTAGATGTAGATTTTCTCCCAGGTTGCTAATTTCGTAGGTCCTTGTACTGATTTTAATAATTTTGCTTTATTTATTATGTCGTGATTTTGTGTCCAAAAATGATATGCTACTGCTGATTTCTCTATTTGCTTGTACTTTATCTTCCTGAAATGTTCCTTTAACCGTGTTCCATACATTTATGAAAAGTAAGTGAAGCTTTAAGAGTGTGTAGTTCAACTGAATCATATAGTGATATCAATTAATATGATTAGCTTCACTGTGCAAGTTCCAATTTACATTTAAGCACAAACTACAAGTTTATCACACCAGAACAGAATACACATTCCCACAGCTCAACGAATGACCTGACAGTTGGACTTTAGCCTGGCTGAAGTTGGGAACTAAATGTTCTCGAAACCGGTTCCATACATTTATGAAAAGTAAGTGAAGCATTAAGAGTGTGTAGTTCAACTGAATCATACAATGATATCAATAACAATTCTTGTTGACTTCACTTTTGCAAAAAAGTAATATGGTCCTGGCTACAAGTTTTCAAATATAAATGAAATATGTAAAGTAATGTAAGCATGATTAAATATGAAATATACAAATTTGATTATGATAACACCTATAATTTATGGGGAGGGATTGAAGGCATTAAATATTGCTTTAAAGGCATCAAAACTGCAGAATTCAAAGGTGTTGAACTGTAGTATGTTGTTAATATGTTCCTGTATAGAAGACTATTTTCACTGGTCAATGGGTTCATCAGTAGCAGGAAATCTGTGCACAAGAATATGAGTACTAGTTGTCCTTCAACATCTTGGTCTCCCAGAAATATTGATATTGTAATTGAAATGATTATGGCTTATAGGCGCATACCCTTAATGAACTGGAATGTCAGATAGGCATTGGCCATGCAACCCTGCACACCGTTATTCACAATGATTTCAATATGAAAACTGCATCTACACTTTTGTTCCTCTGTCTCTTTTTTTAATAATGTTTAGCATCCGTATTAACTACTGAGGTACCACAGGCAGCATTT
Organism: Metallyticus violacea; assembly: GCA_030762175.1. NCBI lineage: Eukaryota > Metazoa > Arthropoda > Insecta > Mantodea > Metallyticidae > Metallyticus > Metallyticus violacea. Next base: position 118,218,541 of record CM060831.1, read on the forward strand.
AGTTGCAAGGGATTGATTGAGACACAGAAGGACAAAAGGATTGAAGTCTGTCATTGTCTGCTGGAAAAGCATAGCGAAGACCGGACTTTTTTGGAGAAGCTGGTGACTAGTTAGTGAGTCAGGTGTCACTACCACACACCGAAGAAAGTGGCCAAACAGATGACCACTATCTTTTGGGACACTTTAGGCATACTGCAAATGGACTGGCTTCCTCAAGGAATGGCTGTCAATAGCAAAGTGTACTGCAAGGTGCTTATATGACTTAGATTCAGGATTCAGCTATGTTGATGTGCAACCCCAGACTAGCAACACTACAACTGCAAATTGGCATGGCTGGAGTTCATTGTTTTGTTGCACACACCATATTCTTTGAATTTAGCCCAGTTTGATTATGCCTTATTGGACAACATTAAGGACTCGATGCAAATTAATAAATTTGGCAACAATGAGGAAATTCAGGTGGTTATGCAAAAGTGGTGGCACAGTACGCGCAAACAATGGTTTTGCAATGCCATAATGAAGTTACCAGCTTGTTGGCAATGATGCATGATGTTGGTGGGGAATGTATTGAGAGTTCCCAACATGCATTGAACTATGTTGCATAATAAATAAACTACCAAAAACTACAATTGTGAATCATTTGAAAGTACCCCTGTAAATAACAGAATTTTACACTTATGCTGGAAATGTTGCCATTTTCCTGACACTCAATCTAGATCTTCTTAGGAAATTATCACTGACACATCAGTGCATTGTCACTAATAGACGTAACTTTGTATTAAATTCAAATTTTTTAAAAATGGTAAAAATCTTAAAAAAAATTTCGTATGGAACTAACACAGTGAAGCTCACATGAATTAAATCTGTTGTCTTAACACTCTTCATCCTTCACTAACCTTAAAAATATTCAGAACTGGTTTCAAAGATATGTTATCTTCGGCCGTGGATGACTGGTGTGAAAGGTTGTTGTTACGTAGTATCAGAAGCAATGTTCTGCTCTGGTGAAACTTTTATGAACTTAAAATTTATATTTTCTTCTTTCGGAATGTCAAAATTCATCAAATGATCCTTATGTTTATAGATGTAAATCTTTTCCCAAATATCCAGTTCTACTGGTCCCTGTACAGCTCTAAATAATTTGACTTCCTTTTTTATATTATGATTTTCGGTCCAAAAATGATATGCTACCACTGATCTTTCTATTTGTTTGTATTTTAAATTTCTTACATGTTCTTTTAGATGTGTCCCCACATTCCTCTTAGTTTTTCCTACGTAGATCTTATCACATTCCGAAACCGATTCTGAATATTTTTAAGGTTAGTGAAGCATGAAAAGTGTTAGATGACAGATTTAATTCATATTGAATGTTTGTTTCAAGTTCCTCCAGTGTGTGAGGATTAGTTTAATATAATCTATTTTTCAGTGTCCCCCAAAGATAAAAATCACAAATTGTAAGATCTGGGAAATGAGGAGGGCTTTAATGGAAGCTCATTTTTCATCAGCTTTTTTATGTCTTTGATTTTTTCTATTCTTTCAGAGAGCCTGTTTCAATAAACTTCTATATGCCTTTAATTTTTTTTAAAATGGAATGGGGCTGCCAGGAAATTTATGCCTAAATATCTGTATTGTTTAGCCATGTGACTTTCTCTATCTGATGTATGCCTTGAAAATGGATCTATAACAATGCATCACCATTGCACAACATACTGCACTATTTAATGAAATCTTATTCTTGGCTGGACAACACAGACCAACTCTTATCAAATTTCCTCTTGCAACATACTAGAAGAGAGAATGGTATCATGTGTGTCACATTGGCAATTGGAGCGCATAGGTGCTGTTGGGTTATTTATGTTGTTACTACATATTTTTGTATATCCTTGCAAGGATATAATGTTACATATGTTTTATAATTATACCTGAAGCATTAAAAAGACTAATGCCTGAATGCACCAACCTCAGTTTTTATGAGCCTTTTCTAAACTGCATTATTGCAAGAAAACCTATGCACCATTGATTTCACTTCCTCACAATGTTATGGTTTTGTTACGCTTGAATATATCGATAATTTCCGGATTTGAAGCAATTCATTGCTCTTGCTACCTGTAAGATCTCGTGCTATTGTTTCAATCCTGGACATTGTTAATACTATTAAGAAGTCTGTGAATATTTTTGTTGTGTGTTTACATTTTAATGATAACATGAAAATAAAGTAATTAGACACCCAAGAGTGTCAAATTTTAGAGATCTATAGAGTTTCATGCCTGTAGCTCTGGTTCAAATGTATAAAGCAGGTATAGAAAATAAAAAGACTGGCAAAATGCATTTAAAGGAAAAGCAAAAAGCCTAAAATTAATTTCCTGTTAGATTTGGATCAAGCTATCTGTACATTAATGAAAAATAACATTTTCTATTATGGAAGACTTCACATTTCACATGTGTGCCATCCAGGGCAACCAATACACCACCAATACTCAAACTCTAAAATAGAATGTCCATTTTGTTTTTCAATTGTAATCTTCTGTGAAAGATTTGTCATCAATTGGATCCTGGTTGTTGCATGTTCAATTCTCTAAAATAGAACATACTCTTTTGTTTTTCAATAATGATCTTCTATGAAAGATTTGTCATCCAATACTTCAGATAAATCTCAGTTGTTTGTTCTACTCCCTCATTATGTTCAATTATTTGTGCATATGGAAGATATAACATATAACATACCTTATAATCATTTAGCTCTATTTTGAAAAGAAAACCACAGTTGTTTCACTTTACCACTCATTGACCAGCAGTTAACATTTTACTGTGTAAAATTGTGAGCAAAGTCAAAACTGAAACTAGTGCACTAGAAATATGACTTTACCATAGTAAAGCTAAAGCTAATCACGTTATTGCGATATACTGAAAACTGAAGTTGGTACACTTGGGAATAATGTTTTTTTGCAGTTCATATTTGTGGTACACAATTATAAAAATGATTGGATGCATGTTTTTGCAGATGGAACTTCTGCAAGATTTTTATGAGACAACTTTAGAAGCACTGAAAGATGCAAAGAATGATCGTCTGTGGTTTAAAACCAACACTAAACTGGGTAAACTTTATTTTGATCGCTCTGATTTCAACAAGCTGGCCAAGATTCTAAAGCAATTACACCAGTCCTGCCAGGTATATAAAGTGCATAGTATTCTATACTTACAAATATGATTGCATGTTTCTTACTTTATTTACTAGAATATCATTCTATCTCTTTCTCTCTGTCCATCTTTTATTTTCTGTGGTTCATACACTGAATGGTTAACTGGAAGATCTGGATTTCAGTCAAGACAAATTACCTAGGCAAGGTTTTCTCCAGAGTTTTTCCTACTATTAAAGGGGCAATAAATGCTGATTGACTCTGGGTTTAACTATGCCTAATTTTTAATTTCAAAGACCTGTGGTAATTAGCATAAAATTCCTCCAGAAGGCTCAAAATATCTATATTTGTAACTGGATATGTGATAATTTTTAATTGGTTGCTTGTGTATTTCCTTCTATATTTTTTACACAAAGAGCTGCTTTGCCAAATGAAGAGCTATTAATTACAAAGAGTATGCATTTTTTTAATGGAAAATAGCATGTGTTTATGATAAGCAGGGCTGAGATGTTGATGGTTATGTCATTTTCTATCTAAAATGTTGTAGACAATGCTAATACATAAATCCCAATTTTGGATGAAAAGCGAGCATTTTGAATGTTTTTTTTAATTATTTTTGCAATTTTTTTAGGTCAATTTTCACAGATTTAGTGCATTAAGGGCCATGTTTGCACTTTTTAGTCATATACTTAATTTCTTTTTAAATTGAATTACATTTTTTCTATTCTACAGTATTATTGTCTTCCTTGTTTAAGCAAAGCTAGGATGAAACTTTTAAATGAGACATCATGCCTTAACCTAGAAATATCTGCAGTAATAGGAAAAGTGTTGAGATGTACACGTAAGTTTACAACTTTATTTAGTAACTTTCCAGGAAAAGTTGTTTAAATAGACAGCCTCATATTAAGGAGTAACACATGACACAGTGCAAACCAGAGCCTCTCATCTGGCAACTATTGCTTCACATTGCTGCCTATGTAAATGTTACATAACTAGAAACGACTGTGTTAGAATGCATTCAGAACAGCTATTATTTTTAAGCCCCCCATTCCTTTAGTGGCAAATAGAAAATGTAGGAAAATGAATACTTTGGTGGCTTGCAAATCAGCTGAAACAGAAGAGCCAATTTTAGTTTCAGTTCATTTGCACTCTAAAAATGCCAAAAATTAAGCCTTGTAAACATTATAGTTTAAACTAAATAGTTTCTGAATTTGTCATAATTTTTTTCAGAAAGCATAGAATGATAAAAGTCTCTCTGCTCATGCAGTTTCTACACATCATACTGTGGACCAAGAACATAGCTTCCAATCAGATGACTTATATGAAATTAATAAAGAAGCTATATGAATGGAAATATGCAGTGGTTTGCACTAAGAGTGAAGTGATTGTGTGTAATGTGTTAGCATCATTATCAATGTAAATGTTGGGAATGATTTCAAGTCTTATTTAAGTGTTTCATGAAGTACAGACACTCCAAACCAGAAATCTATATTAGTGAGATAGCTTCTTCCTAGGAGGGCAGTTTGCATCACTGCCAGGTAAATGTTTGGACCTTCATCGTTCATTATTGGAAAATGTAATAGTAACCTATCATTTGCAAAGTAACGTTGTAGGACTTTATGTATATTAACATAACCCAATAGGCATGGGAAAAATGAAAGCTGCTACCTAAATTGGATAAGGAACAAAACTATACTGGCTATGGTGTGCATATTGTATGCAACTGTTTGCAAACAGCATTATTATCTTCTTTTGCAAGAAAAACTTTCCATTGCTTTAAAAAACAATTCAGGGATTAGTGTTTTGAATTACATCTAATGTTTTGATTGATTAAACTCAAGTGTTTGAATAGGCAAAATATAAGCTGGAGAGGAATAATATATTAGCCAGAGTCTTCATTACATATTTCTTTATTAAAGAAGCTGATAGCAGATAGGAACAAATGTTTCTCACTACACAGGTTAGAAACTGCTTTTGCTCTTTGAAAGATTATGATAATATTGAGGGGGAAAGCTTTTTAGACATTTTTAATATTCAATTTGGAATTGAACACAGTGAAACATGCATTAATAATCTCTTCTGAACTAAAATATTTAAAACACACTTTATGGTTTTACTGACATGAGACCACCACAGGTGGCCGAGGTCATTAAGGCACAGACTTGTGAGCGGGAGGTCCGGGGTTCGAATTTGCAGGACTGTCCTCCCTGACTTGAGGTTTTTTCCAGGTTTTCCTCAGTCCTCATAACTGGCAAATGCTGGGGAGGTACCGTAAACTTAGGCCTGGAACGTTTTCTTCCTTAAAAGATCCTTTCCCAATTTATAATTTCATTTCATGTATCACCAGTGTTCACAGCCTGTGGTGCCACAGTAGTAAAAATGGGTGTTAAACACCATTCAAAAACTGAAATGAGATTTATTCAGGACAAGTTTCATGAAACAATTGTCCACATCCTCAGCTATTAGACAACTACTGGATCATTTGTAGAAGTTGGTAGGTGGGTATCTGGTTTGACTGTGATGGTCTTGTGATAATGCCTATATTTCTCTTTGTATTTTCTTATGTAAATTTTTTATGTACAATCCTGGCAATTAAATAGTTCGAATCAGAAGTGATTATTAATTCACCGTGTAGATTCCAAATTGAATTAATATTGAAATTGTACAGTGAAGTTAATCATATAATTAAAATTTTTTATGATGAGTAAAACTACACACTCTTATTGCTCCAATTACTTATCTAAATATAGAACATGTTTCGCAGATCATTGTTTGCATCTCAGCCAACCATTGACTGCTGGGTAATTTATGTTGCTAAGGGGATGTATATTCTGCTCTGGTAGAGGTGCAATGAACTTTAAGTTTATGTTTTCATTCCCAAAAGTGTCATAGTTCATTATTCTGTCTCTGTATTTATAAATGTAGATTCTCTCCCATTAGCTCTGTCCCTGTACCTAATTTAATAATTTTGCTTTTTTCACTTTGTTATGGTTTACTGTCCAGAAATGAGATGCTACCACTAATATCTCTCTCTTTTGTGTATTCTATGTTCCTGAAGTATTCTTTTAAGTGTTCTTTTAACTGTGTGCCTATGTTTTTCTTTGTCTATATTGGAAAAACAAACTTGGAATAATCAATAGATTATAGACTGATAAATTCTCCTTAAACAAAATAGCATACAATACAGGTTAAAGAATGTCATATATATAAAATATAAATATAAAATAATTAGAATTGCAGAATACAATAGTTTCAGTAAAGACCTTATAGACATAGTTTTATAAAGCAATAATGGATAAATGACATTATTTTATTATATCATTTGATAAAAAGAAATTGAAGTAAAAATATTCTTATGCTACTCTTTGGCTTTTCAAGCATTTCAAAAAACTTTCAAAGATTTTTAGCATTACCTTGGCTCCACAGAACCAGTCCAGTGTAAAGAATTTGCAGCTGTATTATGGGGGGGATGCATGCATGTTGTTGACGTTCACTACTAATACCAAAATATGCAAGGCTATAGCTGGAATTTTTCAGATTGATTCTTCTGGGGTGAAAAGTGTGATTTAAGTATATCAAAATCATACTGGGCTGTAATCTACGAGGTTTATTAATGTTTTGTCATTAATACGTAACAGTACACTTTTCTGATAAAATGGCTCTGGGAATATTATTAGATATAGACTGAATATGAGACAGGAGTGACAGAATTTATATTTCTCTTCCAACAAATATGCTTTAGTCGCACTGTTCTTATCATGATTATTAATACTGGCAATAATCTGTTTGATTTTATTTGATACTCTACGCAAATTCTCTTTTTAATACAAATAGATCTGTAACACTCCTTATTTTATCTTTGTCCTGGTATAAATCTTATAATATATTATATGGATACTAATTCGAACTCATGACTCATTATACATCAAGACTGGTAATCTGTAACTGCTTTCCACAAAATATAAATTGTAACTTCTTACTATATAATATGAAATGCAACTTCTCTTTATGGAGTTCGAACCACAAGTTCTTCTCACGGAACACAAAGCACATCCTTTTCCCACAGAATACAAAACAAACAACTAACTAAATATTTTTAAATATAAACTGGACCTTATTACAAAGGATTGCATTAACACTATTCATTACAATGAATTATTTGTATAACTAAACGAATAAAATTCATTAATTTCTATTGAGTCTCAATAAAGCTCTCTTCACGTGTTTCATTCTTGGTACCCATTAATAATGTTGTTACGTTTGCCATTGGATACTTTTGTTAATATTACAATTTTCTTCATTTGAGTTAATCTATTCATATTTTTGGCTATGTGATGTGGTCCTTTGAATCATTACATTTATGTCATTGAGTATTGTCATAAAGGCCAACAGACAAACATTAAGACATACATTGTAATAGCTCTTATCTGATGCACAAAATCTATGCAAATGAGCTTATTAGATTTATATGATTTAAAACATATACAAGGAATATTTATTATTTAATTGAAAATTAAAGCCTTTAACCTAACATAAAACATGAACAAATAAACTTATTAAATTTATATGATTAAAAATATATTATCAGTGAATATTTAGATCTTTAAATTGAATATTTTAGTCTTTATTTAACATAATAATATATGCAAATGGACTTCTTACAACTGCATAATTATTATCATAAAATGTTTGGGGCTTTATATTGAACATTATAGCCTTTACCTAATATAAAAACATATGAAAATGAACTTATTAAATTAATATAATATAATTGCTACCAATGAGTGTTTAGGGCCTTAAATCGGACATTTTTCACTACAGATCTCATAATATGAACTTATATTGCCAAAATTCCTCCAGAAAAGAAACCAGGCATCTACCATATTAATTGTTCAGATTATAATAAAATATACATTGGAAAATTTAAGAAATACAAATGCCATATTTATAGAATGTGATAAATTAGATATTGCAAATCATTTCTGGTAAATGTGCCTACATGGGTAGCTTAGGTCATTAAAGCAAGGACTAGATTCGTTAGTAGGAACTGGCATTTGATTCTCACCAGAATCATTCTCTCTGACTGAAGTTTTTCCTGGGTTTTCCTCAGTCTTCACAAATGACAAATACCAGGGAGGTACCCTAAACTTATGCCTTGAACACTTCCTTGCTTCACAAAGTCCTTTTCTAGTTTATCATTTCATCTCATGTATACTATTGTCCACTGACTGATCCCTCACCAGTAAAAATAGGTATAAATACAATTTAAAAAAATGGGAAATGAACCATGAAATGGAAAAGAAACCAAAATGTTGAAATCAGCATGCCAATCATTGATTATGATTGATTAGATTATGGGAAAATATCTACATTAAGAAAACTGAAGATAGTCTGATAATTTTGAAATTACAACAGATTAGAGCTTAATTATACAATTTTGTAACCTCTTGCTGGAAGACAATAAGTATCCAAGAAGCAATTCTAATCATCTGCCAATTGACTGGCAACCGAGAATGTGAACAAGGAGGTCCGCAAAATATGTTTAGTGAATAAACTATAAGTAGAGAAATAGAGTATGTAATGGACTCACAAGCTAAACATTTAATTTATAATGATGAAATTTATGATGTACATGATATATTAGAACTGAGTCTGAAGAAAAATGAATGTTTGATGTAATGAGTACATAAATGAGCTTAGAGCACTTAACACTTAAAGTTATGGTAATATTCCATTTTTCATAGCAAGGAAAAACTCCACAAAAAACCTTACCCATGCAACTGGGATTCAAACCTGGCACTTCTGGATTAGTAGGTAAAAATGCTGGCCACAAGACCACAGAGATATTCATGATAATGACAACAACAATGACGATAATACTCATATAGTCAGTCTCCAAACCAACTTTTTCAAAAGGGTGGAAATTACCCTTGGAATGTCTTGTTTTTTTGTGAAAATATTATGGTCACTCTACTTTTTAGAATATTATTTCTTTTTTCTTGCTTTTCTTCTATAACTATTCTGTTAATTTAAGAGGCCATTCTCATAATATTTTTCTGTTTGCAAATAAATGGCATTATGTAGGTTATTCTTAAGTCATATTTCTGCAGCAATGCTACAAAATCTGCTTTTTGCAATTACAGGTAACATGCTCTTTTTCTGTGACTAATTTATAGAACTTGTAGTATATAATCACAGCAATTGGTACATAAGTCTTTGCGGATCAACTACAATATAAATTTAATTTTAAATAATGCACTGAAAACATTGTTGGGTGTCTCTAAATTCCTTATCCCCTAGTGTAATTTATGTTCCTGGTTCTTCTTATGCAGGCATGCCAACTTAAATGTGAAAGAAGTTTTAGAGATTAACTTTCATAGCAAATGTGTACATTAAATTGTTACTTTATGTTTATAAGCTATACTGAAAATGTTAATGTTGTTTTGAAGGGGAATTATTCTTAGGTTATAAAATAAAGAATAGAACTTTGTAGTATATCAGAAAATCTCTCACTTAAAAATGTTATTTAACTTGATTCCTGCTAACCTTTTTATGAAAATGATGTCATAAATTTATGGTACATGTTTGTAATTTATAGACTGATGAGGGAGAAGATGATCTGAAGAAAGGAACACAGCTGTTGGAAATATATGCCCTGGAGATTCAAATGTACACTGCTCAAAAAAATAATAAGAAACTGAAAACCTTGTATGAACAGTCCCTGCACATCAAATCTGCCATACCACATCCTCTCATTATGGGAGTCATAAGAGGTGAGCATATATGCTAGGCATTTTACTCTAGTTGAGAAATAAGGCATCATTCATTCGAATAATGCATCTGAACATGAACTGTTTTATGAGAAATAATTATGGAATAAACTCATGTTTGCAATAAATGTATAATTACTTAAATATTGTACTTATGAACCTGTTGACAATGGAGTGGCAACCTAAGTTTAGGGTATAATTACTTACCTGTTCAAAGAAGGGAAATACTTTAACTGGTAACCATCATTGTTTATATATTTTTGGCTTCTCTATAAAAATACTGACCATCACGTGCTATAGTTCCTGTTTAAAAAATAAAGGCAATCTGTGTGTGGATATTAACTTTCCACTCTTCCAGGGTATATTTTGTATGTCATTTTTTTTATTTACTCCAAAGACAAAGAATGAGGAAAATTGGAATTTAGTGAAACATAACAAGCTTACTCTCGCAGTATGAATAAATCATACATAAATATCAATTTGTATTGTAAAGCATGTACGGATCTTACTTATTTATAAATTGTACACTTTGGGCCTGCCTATGCACTAGCTCATACTGGCTGCACTAGCTCATACTGGCATGACCTTGTTTACTGACACTCAATGAAGATGCTTATTTAGTTAGTAACTGCTGAGTGAATGGCTAATATTTAAATGGCTCAGTCAGTATTATAACCTATTTGTTGAGAAACAGGTGGAAGAATAAACAAGGAGGAAGCAAGGAAAAACAAAACAAAAGTCATAAAGCAGTCTTATTTTCATGTAATAGGCTGATACTTCTAGCTAGATTATTCTAATGTAGTTGTTGGAATACCTATACAGAAAAAATATATTGGAGGATGAAGAGATTGTCAAGGAATGTCTTGATGCACAGGAGAAGTTTAAATGGAAAAGGTTATGGGTGTGAAATCTGGAATATTGTTAAAAAAAATGGTATTGGAGATTGTTGGGCAAATAAGCAATATGGGATTATCTGTGAGGAATTCACTCAAATTTCACCTGTTTTGAAATTTGAGTGAATTATAAATAATTTGGTTTAATATACTGCATTTCACTGTGGAAATTTATGCTCTTTATATCTGGATATAAGGGGTTTTGGAAAGAAGTAAGAGATAGAATTGAAGATATTCAGAAAGAAGAAATCTTTGCATACTTTAGGGAGGAGAGTTCATTTAGACTGTATCAAGAGATAAAAAAAAACTTTGGGGAAAGGAGAAGTGCCTAGAAATTTGTGATAAATTAGGAGGAAAGATTTTGCTTGGCCAATCTGAGAAAAATCTGTGGAAATGAATGCCCCATGTGTGGGAAACCTGATGAGTACCATAGCATTTTATATTACGAGCAAACAAAGGGGTGAGACTACAGGTTTGGAAAGCGAAATGGAATAAATTTGAGGGAGAAATTTTAATAAGGACGGTATTAGGAATCAAAGGAGATAAAATATAAAAATGATAGGAGAGTACGTGGGCAAAGTTAGGGCTAAATGGTGGAGGAAGATTAGAAGTACCACAGGAGAAGAAAGCTTAGATATAGGGGATTAGAGAGAGAGAGAAGGGGGAGGATGATTATTAGAATAAAAATGAAAATAGTGCAGTTGGTTATGGTTCTGTTGCATCAACAATCTGGAGTTATGATGTATTGGGGCTGGAAACAGAATAGGTAGGCAACTTTTGATGATGTAAGATGCAGGGTATATTAGTTATTTTGTAATATAATTGGTACTAATATAATGAGAACTTAGTAATGGTACTTTTATGACCTTGGAATGGGATGGATCCTGGTATCCTGGAATTCCAGTAGACTGGTACTGATGAGCTGGGAACCGATGCATTTAAGGTGGGAGTATTGTATTTTGTTTAATTATATTATAATTTAGACAAAGGTGATAGTATAAAATCAATTATTGTATTTAGATTTTTTGGGTCACACCTAAAATGGCCTGAGCCAGATAGATGGAGGTCCCTCTGTGCTTTGTATTTTTTCTTAGCATTTCAGTATTGTTTGATTAAACTAAAAATTCCTTTCTAGTTAACATTGTTTTTTTATGATATAAGTGATTTTTGTTATTTGAAAATAAGTGTGTGAATTATAGGAGGAACTGTGCCAAAGTCTTCTGGATATTCTGGTAGGAAACTATGATGAAAAAATTGAGTCTCAGTTAATATTATTATGGTTAGAAATTGATAGGGGTTAAAAAGTTATGTGTTTATTATTATTATTATTATTATTATTATTATTATTATTATTATTATTATTATTATATTTTGTAGTCATATTTGAATGGTAAATATAGTTGATATTGTGTACTAATCATAAAATAAATCAGAAACTGTTACAAGTTTTTTGACAAAACCTTATTACAGTTACAGCTTTTGCCATCATCAAAGTATTATGTAGTATGCTTATTATTTACATAGTAGTTAATTCTTAGGATGATTATTTATGTTTACAACTAATATTTAATATGTTACAGTTCATCCATACTTGAATTCATTAAATAGTAATTTGGTAAGCCTGGCATTCTGAATTATTGATAGTATGCACACACTAAGGTGAAAAATGAGCAACGGGCAGAAACCATGTCTGATTTGGAAAACATTGAAAGCATTTTGTTAACAAGTAGAAGCAATCCCTTCCACCATATCTTTATAGTGAAAAGTAATTCTCATATTCCTGGTCAAACTACAAATTACCACATAGTTTGAATGCTGCAGAGCTATTTGCTTGATCAGCTGCTTAGAAGGAGCACTATAAAGATAATCATAGACCATTTTGCCTTGTTTTTCATAAGAAAATACTATCTGCAACTGGAATGGAGTTATATTCATAGATGAACTGACATTTTCATCTATAAATGGGGGGGGGGGGATAATCATCCACTCCCAGGGGAACAAAATAGGATGCAAAGTAGTTGTATCATTAAGGTTAAATATGTGTCATGTTGGATGTCACAGGATGGTCTGGTTGTGTTATGATGGCTTGATGATGTGCTAAACAACCATGGATATTAAAACATCTTCGAACACATCATGTTTCCATTTGTGAGATGAGATATCATGCTGAAACTATTAAATTCCATCAGGTTCTGTCCATAAATGTCAACAGGTTTCAAACTGGTTCTTGCGCAACCAACATGTCATTGACTTCCATGCTCATCAGATTTGAGTCCTATTGAAAATATATGGGCAGAGGTGAAAAAAGTGGAGGAGTTAAATGGGCCTGCATGACAGTGGAAGATGAAATTTGTGGGACCAAATACACAACACATGGAAGGAAGTTTTCTCCCAACAAAATTTGTTTAGACATTTGATTTCATCCATGTCCCAAAGAATGGGGGAATCATAAAAGAGGAGGATTTACAGATCTGATATTAAGTGGATTTTTATTTTTCATTTGAGAATATTTATTAATTTCATATTTAATTTGAAAACTAAGATTACGTTACCTTTTTTTGTGTGTGTTTGGGGGGGGGGCATAAATACTTAAAATTAAAATAGTTCTTTGCAATTCAAAGCTATACTATCATGTGTTTACTAAACCTCACTTTTACTTGCAAAAAATAACAAATATAGTAATTTACGCAGGTAGGATTCGAATTTTTGTTCTCATCACTAAATTTCTGTTTTTAACTGCTGAACCATCAATGTACAGGATTATTCTAAATGATTGTAGGGGGTTCGTGAATTTTTTTTAGAAAACGTGGAAATCATACCATTTTTATTGTTGGAGTAATGTTCAGACAAACTGTCAAAGTTTTGTTTTGCATCAACTGTAGTGACATCAGTTACTACCAGATGGCACTAACAACAGCATTTAACAAAATGGTGGTTAGCAGTAAGGAGAAAGCTTTTTGTATTCTTGAATATCATCAACACCGATCCATTACCACAGTCCAGCACCATTTTCGGACAAAATACGGGAAGGAGCCTCCTTCTGACAACTGTATTTGCAGATGCTATGGACAGTTTGTGCAAAGGAAAAAGCAGTGGGCATCCCGCTGTGTCAGAAGCGGATGTGAATCGGATTAGGGACGTTTATATCGGTAGTCCTAAGAAATCAACTACGAGATGTAGCAGGGAACTGCAAGTTCCTCAAACCACAGTATGGCATGTGTTACGAAGGCACTTAAAGGTAAAACCATATTGTCTACAATTGCATCGAGTACTAACAGCTGATGACAAAGTCCTGCGTTTCAACTTTTGCATAGTACTACAGGAACGTTTTGAAGATGATGGTTTTCTTGACAGATTAGTTTTCAGTGACGAAGCTACTTTTCATGTGAATGGAAAGGTGAACAAGCAAAATGTATGCATTTGGGGTACAATGAACCCCTGTTGTTATGTGGAACACGTGCGAGATCCCCTAAGGTGAATGTGTTCTATGCCATTTCAAACACGAAGGTCTACGGCTTGTTCTTCTTCAATGTAGAGACAGTGACAGGGCAGACTTACCTGGACATGCTCACAGAATGGCTGTTACCCCAGTTGAGTGATGACAGGGATGATTATGTGCTGCAACAGGATGGTGCACCACCTCATTTCCACAGGGAGGTCAGAGCATTTTTAAACCAAGAACTTCTACAACGATGGATGGGACATGGAACGAAGGTGATCTGATGCTCTTATCCTTTCCACCACATTCACCATATGCTACACCATGCAATTTCTTCCTGTGGGGATATGTTAAAGATCAGATATTTGTTCCTGCTCAACCGGTGGATATTCAGGGACTGAAGCAGTGCATCCGAGCCGCCTTCGAAGCCATCACCGTTGCCATGTTGACTTGTGTGTGGGAAGATATGAACTATTGAGAGATGTGTCTAGAGTTACAAAAGGCGCACATATCAAGCATTTGTAATGTATGTAAAAAACTTTGAGTTACAGTATACAATAAAACAAGATTCATATTCCTACATCAATTGCACTGTGAGTTATGAATTGTTGTAATGCCGACAATCATTTAGAATAACCCTGTATATCTGCCTGGAGAATAGATATGACTGATGCTGACAGGATGAGGCTGCAGGCTGTATGATAGGCATATAGAGATATATCAGTGTAAATTGAGCAATGAAGTGAGCAGAACTTCATAAATTAATGCTTCGAGAATCTGCTATATCTTATGGTGTACATAATATACATATTGGAAAAACCAATGTGACACAATTCCCACCTCTGCTTTAGATTTCTTCTTTTTATAGTAGTGGTTTGCAAAAATGGTAAACAGGCTTAAATATATTCATTAAATATCTAGCTTTTACAAGAAAACTTTATTTTGGGGGGACTTTTTTTTTTTATTTTTGTACTTAACCTGATTTAGCTTAATGCATTTATTCCAATGATATTAAAGAAAAATAGCCTCTGTCAAACTTGCCAACTATTCGTATCTATTTGAAGTGACAATGTAATAAAAGTCTTCATCAGCCAGTCACTTTTCAAGATGAAATGGATAAATGTTCATAGAGCCCAAAATTCACCTAATATGTAAGCTTGTGGAAGCAAATGTCATTTTAGTTCACAACTGCAGATGTGTAATCACTAGTACCAACAGTAATGGAAACTATTCACTAATTGAATTTGAGCTAAATATTTTCATGGTTTTGTAGTCCATTTCATGGCAGCTGACTGGTTGAGTCATTTCTCGGTTGAAACTTTCTTTCAGTTTTTCTAACATGTGGGACCTTCTTCTATGAACTTTATTACCAAACTTCTCCCAAAATAAATTGTGTCATCCCTTATCTTTCTGTATTTATGATATTTTCAAAAAAGATAGACCCAACATGCACTAATTTTCTCATAATACAAGGGGTTTTATGAAGGAATGGCTTCATTATATCAACATTCGAAACAACAAACATTGTAAAGCCTTACCAGTAATAGACTTTGCACCCAGATATAGGTGAGCACAAATGTATTTTTGTGGACATATATGACTTAATACACCTGCTATTTAACATTGAAACGTGGTGACACAAATGGAACCATGCTTCATGTGTAAAGAATGTTTCAGTTACTCTTATCATTAACATTGCATAAACATGCAATTATAGAACTTTACGCAAATATCAGGATTGCGTGCCTGCAGTTCATGAACAACAGTGACCTTGTATGCTTTCAATATTGGAAAATGTGTGGATGACAAGTTTCTAAAAATATACCAGGAATTTGTGGATGTAGCAGGACAAAATTTTCATCTTTCGTCACAAGGTTATGCACTTATTTTCATTGTAATTGCAGCTGTATTGCAAGTACTTGGATAAGTTGCTTAAATATTATATTCCCTTCACTGAGAATCACAGTTTTGATTGTAAACCTACCAGCTGCTATTAAATTGATGACAAAGCCATGAACGACCCAGTAAAATATAATTATTTTAGTAATTATCTCATCTCTGTTTTGAGGGAAATATCAACTTCATTTTAAGATTATTACTATTATCATTATTATCCATCAGTATTATTTCATCATTATTTGAGGACAGTTCTTCATGAATTGAAAGATTGTTTAAATTCTTATCATCACTAATAGAAGCTTTTTCTTCTTTCATGTTAGGGGATAAAATATCTATAAGGCAAAAAGCTCACCTCTTCGCATACATTTACACCTCTGTAACATTATTGTTGTTTTCACTTTGGGGAAATCCAGAATGATTGGAGCTTTTTATAGTATTTTCATTCAGTTTTATATCCAAGAATTGCTAACCCAAAGATGAAAAACAGCCACAAACTTCATAAAATTATAAATACTAGCATCATACTGCACATGTTTTTGTGTTAGAAATCAAGTTAGGAAAGAGAAACTTAAGATTAATAATCTCTTGTAAGTCAGACTGCTTGAAAAAACTTCACTTACTCAAGGTTTTATCAGAACATGGTTCATTAATGTTGTTATATGAATGTTGGGCCATTGGTTGGGATTGAGTTGCTTGGTATCTGAGGTGACTTTGGTTACCTTTTAATACACTACATATTGGAGCTTTCTGCTTCTGGGATTTCAAAATTCATTAAATGCTGGTTGTATTTCTTTTATTATTGTTAATCTTTGCCCTAATTTTTGGTTTTTTTTTATCATCTTTAATAATTTGACTTTTACCTCTATCTCATGGTTTTTGTAGCAAATGTGCACTCTCACCGTTAATTTTTCTATTTGCTTATATTTTATGTTTTTTCATTGTTCCTTGAACCTGTATCTATACTTTTTTTTTCCCCCTAGGTAAATTTTCTCATAATCCCAGCATTAATCTGGTAAATCCCGGATTCTTTCTCCTCCTTTCATTTTTTTTTTTGTTTAATTTTAATAGTTTTTAACGCTGTTTTTGGACGACTAAGATATTATAGTCTTTGAAAATCTTTTGAAACTTATAATAACTCCTGATGGGTGTATGAATTTTTTTAGAAGTTTTAGTCTCTGGTATATCAAATAAAGCTGTAATCTGTTTTAATTATTTTTTGTTTCTGGAGTTTATCCCGGAAGCAGAAAGATCAATATTCTAGTTCATCAGAAGACCACCAGCGTCACCTTAGACACCAACTAACTGAGCACCAACCAACAATCCAACAGTCATATAACAGCTGAGGATGTGGACACGAAACATGTCCTGATAAAACCTTCAGTAAGTGAAGCTAGAGAGAATGTTTTTTTCAAATGGTTGGGTTCACATGAGCTTAATAATGTGTGCTTTGCTGTGTTAGATTCTAAATTTAATTTGTATTGAAACTGAAGATTATTCATTTTTTTTGTACTCACATATATCTGAGTGCAATGTCTATTAGTGGTAAGGTTTTACAATGTTTGATGATGGAAATATTGATATAATAAAGCCATTCCTTCAAAACATTTATCTTTTTGTTTATATTTTGAGTTTAACTGTTTTGGCAAAGGTTTAACAATAGTGCCAAGTTTTTATTTTTCACCAGTGGCACCACAATATAGTAACACAGTTTCTACTTTGCTTTGCTCTAAATTCCTATAAAATATTTTTCTCATTCAAAATTTCCTGTAATGCATAGCTCTTCACAATATCAAGGAGTGTGGTCTTCAAATTTTCCACTGATTTTCTATTCAGACATGTACAACTGAAACTCTTTCAGGAGCAGAAAATATTACTTGTCAGGAAATTTTCAGCATGGGCATATTGAGCCATTTCCTTCTGTCATGGCTATGAAGAAGCCTCTGAGCAAAATTTATCAGCCATTTCATGCCCTGATTTGAATGGGATGCTGATGACCTGAGATGTTAAAGAGCATCCGTAAATAATAAAACAAACAAAAGGCTGATAAGGAAATTTTAGGCAGTATTGTTCGTTGCTTATTTGCAATTTTTAAAATTTTTCTTTTCCTACAGCCCCTCTGACTTGACTTTTAATGTTTTTTTAATCTTCTATGAGGGCTAGTCAAAAAAGAGTGAGAATGTTTTTTTTATATACATGAAATACTTGGTACAGATTGTGTGGAATTTTTCAAAGTATTCTCTCGTGAGTTGAATACACTTTGCTCAACACATCTGCCAGTCCTAGAATATGTGACTGAAAGATGACTCTTTTGAAATCTTCTTCAAAACTGCCTCAGCCTTTTTCACAGAGACCTCGGAAGTACCAAAAATTCCCTTAGCTCCTTTTCAGACAGGGAAAGAGATACAAAATCATGAGGGCTAAGTCTGGGGAGTATAGAGTATGGGGACATATTCTAAGTTCCCCTACACGCTTCCATTCGCACCATCTTCTGTTCAGGAGTCAGTAATCTTGGAAACCACCTTGCACAAACTCATCTTATGTTCAAGTGATCATGCAGAATCGAAAATGTACTGCCATTGGAAATGTATAACATGTCTGCAAGTCTGTCAATTGTTATTTGTTGGTCTTCATGAATAATGATGCCAGCTGTGTTAATCATGATTTGCTTTACTGCTGTTGCTGCAACACTTGGACTTCCTTGATTTGTTATTGAAACACAGCCCTCCTTAAATTCCTCTAATCATTAAAATGCTGTGGATCGTGGCAGAACATCATTACCATATGCCTAGTGCAACAATCTGTAAGCTTCCATCCTGGATTGCTGCAGGCGAAAGTAGAACTTCAATGCAGCATATTGCTATTCACAACTCAACCTCTGTTTTGTATTTAGGTATCTGGCAAACTGATGTGCTTTGCTCATCCCCTATGTACAGATGCTTGCATAAGTGAACTTCTTTTTTTCTTCAACAATCAGGTATTTTCCATTTTCATCATACAACAAAGTTTCTTTTCTGTGCACAATAAAAAAAATAACTCTCAGTCTTTTTTTAATTGCCCTCGTATATTATCTTGCTAATGTGAAGAGGTGCTATTGAAATACTTTACAGATACAGATACAGTTGACTTCTTGAACTGGTACATCTAAAACTTTTCTTCTGTATTTCTTATCTCATCGTTCATCATAACTATTAATAGTTTAAAAAGGAAAAAATTAACTATTTATGGTAAACAAATAATTGTATGTTGGACTAGTGATAAGATGAGGGAGGATTAACCACATTTTTCAAAGTTTTCAAAGATATAATGAATATTAATTATGTAAATGCGTGTAGACAGCTGGGCAGTTTCACTGGAGTTCGTGCGTAATTAGATTGAATCTCGTCCGTTTAACAAAAATGTGATTATTTAAAATATATAATTAGATTATCAAGAATTTACTTCAGAGCTTTTACTTTAAATACTTTAAAAAAAAAAATTCTGCACTATTTCCCCCTAGAGCATATTTCCAGTTTCAGTAACTGAAGAGAAGTGCAAAATCTGATATATATACAAAAAATATTTGTTGCAGAATGTGGAGGTAAAATGCATTTACGAGAAGGTGAGTTTGAAAAGGCTCACACAGATTTTTTTGAGGCTTTCAAGAATTATGATGAATCTGGAAGTCCCAGAAGAACTACATGTTTGAAGTATCTGGTGTTGGCTAACATGTAAGTTATAGATACATATATTTAAATATATATTTAGTGGATTGCATTACAATTTGATTTTAGTGTGTACTGGCTCAGAAAATCAAGCATTATCTATTGCATTTTACATTTAGGGCTATATTCATAAATTTCACATCCATTCAGACTAAGTTAACCTTGACTAAAGTTGAACTAAAATTGTAGTATTCAAAGATGTTATAAGTTAAGCTACATGGTGCTGAAATTTGCTTCTGTGCAAGTGAACACTCACAACTGTTCTCTCACTCTCTGCTTTTTTTATTACTAACCTGGAAAGCAAGGAAATGTTCCTGCAACTGGACAGAGGTAGAGAAGAAAGCATTGCTTTCTGTAATACAAAAGATGGTGACTGTAATAGAAAATAAAAACACAGACTATGAACTAGGTTTTCGTGTAGATAAGTAACATGCATGACAAAAAAATTATATATGTGTATATTTATTTATTTATGGAATGCTAAGCAAAATACAAAATAAATAAAAGACTGTAGGTTCAGGCCCTAGCCACTTTCCTTATAGACCATTACAATTTTATAAATATATTAAACTTATAATATATATATTAGCTAGCCATTTTGCTAAATAATATGAAGGTGTACGAGGTCTCTTCAAAAAGTATCGCGAATTTTGAATTTCCGCGGGCTACGTATATTCGATATTCGATTGTTTTGTGGCGTTATGTTGGTACTCATGCCCCTCACTTATGTTGATAAGCTCGGCCATTTTGAATGTTCAGTTAATTGTTGACAGCTATTTTGCTTGGACGTGTTTTGGCTCGTCTTCGATTTTTGCCTATTCCAAAAAATGGAACAAAGAATCTGTATCAAATTTTGTGTGAAAAACAAAATTAAGTGTGCGCGGATACATTCCGAATGTTGACTGTTGCATATGGTGAAACTACCTTGGACCAAAGCAACGTTTATCGGTGGTACAAAATGTTCTCAGAGGGTCGAGAAGATGTGAACGACGAAGAGGTCCCGGACGCCCGAGCTCGTCAACAAGACGAAAACATTGAAGAAGTGAAGAAAATAGTATTGACCAATCGTCGAATCACCGTTAGAGAAGTTACTGAGGACCTAAACATATCGATTAGCTCGTGCCATTCGATTTTTACCAATGATTTGGGCATGAGACGGGTCGCCGCAAAATTCGTACCAAAGTTGCTCAATTTCGACCAAAAACACCATCGCATTAACGTTGCTAAGGAGCTGTTGAACTGTCCGCGACGACCCAAATTTGCTCCAGTGGGTTTATGGTTATGACGTGGAAACTAAAGCTCAATCATCCCAATGGATGCTGCCACACAAGCCAAGACCGAAAAAAGCGCGCCAAGTTCGGTTGAATGTGAAGGCTTTGCTTACAGTTTTCTTCGATTGCAGGGGCGTGGTGGATCACGATTCTTGCCACAGGGTAGAACGGTCAATAAGGAATATTACGTGCAAGTTATGCGCAATTTGCGCGAAGCAATCCGCCAGAAACGCCCGGATTTATGAAAGAACAAAAATTGGCTTTTACACCATGATACTGCCTCTGCTCACACATCGTTGCTTGTGCGCGAAGTTTTTGGGCAAAAACAACACACTTATGATGTCGTAGTCACCGTACTCCCCAGACCTGGCCCCCTGTGACTTTTTTTTGTTCCCAAAACTGAAGAGGCCCTTGAAAGGACGACACTAATCCACGATTGAGTAGATAAAGACGGCATCGAAGGAGGAGCTGAACAGGATCACAAAAAACGATTTTTTAAAGTGCTTCGAGGATTGGTAAAAACGTTAGCACAAGTGTATAATATCTGGTGGGGATTACTTTGAAGGGGACAAAATAGATATTCATGAATAAATAAATACTTTTTGAAAAAACACAAAATTTGCAATACTTTTTGGACAGACCTTAGCATTAATATTGTTAATGATGGGCTGCATACCATTTCCAGTCTTATGAATTGTTGGCAAACCATATATTTTCACTGTTTTAGGGTTGTTCTGTTTTATTTTATATTTTGTTCCTTTTGTGATAACAGTACAATGTATTAGAGCCTCATTAACTGAATTAATGCATCTCTTCAATGGATCTGAACTTATTCCTTTTTATTTAGCAAATTTTGCATTCTATTATAATACTCTTCTTTATCTAATATTACTATTTTGTTCCCTTTATGGGTTTTTGCATAAACTATATCTTTTTCATTTAAAGATTTTATAATATTCCTCTATGTCTTGTTTACTGACATTTTCTTTTTTATTTCTTTTAATATCTGATTTGATTCTAACTAATTTTATTCCTTTGTTGTTGTTTAGCCCTTCAGTAGCTACTTCTAAATCTACCAAATAATCTTCTATTTTATTGAAGTATTTGATCCATGGTTTTAGACCTTTATTTAAGAATGCTAATTCTCCCTTCTTGAAAGTTTCTTTTAATAGATTTTAAAAAAAATTCTGTTTAGGTTCTGGATTTTTAGATTTCTTAGGTTTTTGATTTAAATTTTAAAGTTTACTTTTTTGTTTACCAGATATTGTATATGTTCTAACGCTGTTCTGATTAAGTTATCCAATACTATGTTTCCTAACCTCTTTAAAATCTCTAAATATTTTTCTTAAAGTTTTAGGTCTATATTTGCCGAACTTATGTAATGCTTTGCCTTTTCTAATTGAATTGATTTTTTTCTCTGTGACTAATTGCTCGCGACTGTAATGGTTAACTCGATGGTTTTTCATACAAAATTTGGGCATATATTATGTTTTAGGCACAGGCTTAAAAAACAAGTATCTGCTGAAATTAATCTGCTTTTTACTTATAATTTTAATTATTTAATTTCTTTTTTCAGATTATGAAAGCAATTAACAATTTTAGCTAATGTTTAATCTCATTATTTTAATAGGTTGATGAAATCAGGAATAAACCCTTTTGACTCTCAAGAGGCCAAACCATATAAAAATGATCCAGAGATATTAGCTATGACAAACCTAGTGTCATCCTACCAAAATAATGATATAAATGAGTTTGAAACAATTTTGAAGCAAAACAGAAAGAATATAATGGATGATCCTTTCATTCGAGAACACATTGAAGGTAATGTGGAATATGGATTTAGGTTAAAATTGTGATGTATTAATGTAAAACTATTCCATAATTTGGCACTTACATTGATTCTTTGTTGCAGATTTGCTACGCAATATTAGGACACAAGTGTTAATTAAACTAATCACTCCATATACACGGATCCACATTCCTTTCATTTCAAAGGAGTTAAACATTGATGCTTGTGAGGTAGAAAGTCTTTTGGTATCCTGTATACTTGATAGGTGAGATATATTATTTGAGTTTGGACATTTTTCATTGCTGATTTGCTGTTTGTGTATATTTAATGTTTCTAAAATTGTCCTAATTTCCAATTTTTTTGTTTTACCTATGTCTTTATTCTAAATCCAATATTTCCACAGATGGTCTGGCAACAGTAGATTCTGAGCTTCAAACTTCTTTAAAAATCATGTACCAGGATATTAAAAGGTGTTGAAATTGCTGTTTGAAGCAGATATTTTTTAACATGCTATTGAATTAAATTGAATTGCATTCTAGTATGTTTTTCACTTTTCATATACAGAGTGAATCTGAATGCTATCAACAAACTTTCACAGGTAGTTCAGGGATGTTTTCTGAATGCATTGATATAAGGAATGCATGGTCTCCAGTGGCTCATTACCAGGTAATTTCATTGCTTTCATTTTGTTTAACTTTGTACCTGTTTATTAGGAATATGATTGTGTAGTAGTGTACATTTTCAGTGCAGTCTGCCAAGAGGTTTGAACTCCTGCTCAGTTCTGTCTCAGCTTTTGTTTCCTGCAATACATTACTTTTTAGTACTTTGTTAGTGATATGGTATGGATAATTTTACTTATGCAGAATTAGATGATGTGCACCTCATCTATGGTTTCATTCAATGCAATGGAAGAGGATCACAATGATGCTGTGCAGAGCTGTTCCTGCAGTGACCGCAACCTTATCACACCACATTTGCAGCTGTACACAGGTGACTGCAAGAAACTGGGTCCTTCACTGTTAATATACAAGATATTGGCTGTGAGAGGAATGTTAGAATACCTGATCTTGAAGAGGATTTTTTTAAATGCAGTGTGACAACCCTGTAAGCAGTAGTCATTATATTGCACAAAAGGTGAATTGTGAGCCAAGCAACTGTTTTGAGGGTTTTACATGAGCAGCAATTGCACCCGTATCATCCACAGAGGGTCCAGACACTGCAACCAGCAGACTTTCCACATCGAGTAGTTTGCTAATTGGTTCTTAGAGCAATATGCAGAAAACCAACATTTTCCTGCTATGTTATTGTACAGAGATGAGGCAATGTTTACTAGAGAAAGCATGTTTAATGTTTACTAGAGAAAGAATAGCCATATCTGGAAGTATGAAAATTCACATGCTGTGGTGAATTGAGCCTATCAATTATCTGTGAATGTATGGGCTGGTATCGTTAACAATTCATATGCTACCTGACAGACTGAATGGAATAGTTTACAAAATATTTCTTCAACATGTCCTCCCATATTCTCTGGAAGATGTGCTGCTGATTATTTGCAGGCTTATGTGGTTTCAACATGATGGTTACCATCACATTTTGCAGTGAATGTTAGGGAATGCCTTGATGCTCTGGCACAGATGGATTGGTATGGTGGTTCTGTTCCATGACCAGTTCAATCACCAGATCTGGATTTTTCTTCTGGGGTCACATGAAGAGCCTAGTGTATGTGACTCCTGTCAAAACTAATATGGACCTGGTTGCTAGGACTGTAGCAGCCACTAACAATGTGCGCCAATCTCCTGGGATGCTAGAGCATGTGCGACAATCCTTCTGTATTGCTGTGAAGTTTGTCTTGGGCTGTCAACATTTTGAACATTTACTTTAAACAGTAAAATTTGCATTTTTTCATGTCATTTTTTGTAATGTTTGATCAATAATCGTTAAAAATAAATAATTGCAATTGTCAGGAGGTGATGAGTAGTTGATTAAATGATGGCAAACTGTAATGTAAATGTTCTCTGCAGCTGTCAAATGTTGTGTTTTGTTTGGAAACAGTCATATTCCAAGTAAGCAGATACAAAGGCGGTTAAGTAATTATAAAACAAAAACAATGAAATTACCCAGTAATGAGCCACTGGAGACCATGATTTCCTTATATTAAAACACTCAGAAAAGATCCATGAACAAATTGTCAAAGTTTGTTGGTAGAGTTCAGATTGATCCTGTATATGGAAAAACCTCAATTCTCAGTTTGACTATTAATAAAGGGAAATTTCATGGTCTACATTTTTTGGATAATATGAATAAAGTTTGGAATTATTTCCAACTGATTCCTGTGAGTGATAACTATGCCATTTTCAAAACAAGTTTTGCAGGAAATGGAAGGTCTTATAACCAAAAGAAACACATTACTTAAATTCATAAAATTGTTTTTCGTGTTGTTCAAGATGATGGATTTAACAAGTCTATTCAGCACCTTGAACCACTCTAGATTATCAGTATAACTATATAGATGTTGAATGTCTCATAATAAAAAATACACTTAGTCAGTAAGGAAATTCACTTCTATTTGTTTGATATATTAATACTTTCAAAAATGCAATGAAAAATTTACATTTTATTTTACAAAAAATATTAAAGTATTAAAACCCATCTCTAATGTGTTTGTACTCACACACAGACACTCTTGTTCATGTGCCTATATGTGCACACATGTGTGTATACGTATGTATATAGCTAAAATAACAAGAACTAGAGAAGTAGGAAAAAAAACAAAACAATATTCTATTTGTGCCTCTCTAGTTCTTGTTATTGTTCCAAGAATTTATTTAAATTTTTCATTTTATGTCAATTATAATATGGTTAAAACCATTGTAGGATAAGGTTTGAAATTGTAATATTCAAAAGCACATTCTTCTTTGCTGGATAAAATATTGCCCAGGGTTAAGTTGATGATTTCATTTTGAAGAGGCATGATTGAAACTAAAGAAAAAATTAAGAAGAAAAAAAATCAGTTTTATTACTGTTAAAATATTCCACTAACCAGTCAATACCATATTGTGTATTTATTCAATTAAAGCTGGTGTTGTACTTTTTGGGCATTCTTCAAGGCTGGTTCAGCCAGTATTAAATTCAATAGCCCATTTTTTAATAATTAAAAATTAAGAAGAGTACCCATCAGTGATGATGCTGATTGTAGCATCCGGTAAAGCTCTCTTTTTAAATTAATTTAAACTAAAAACCATGACCAAATAGCTCGGTATTGATCAATTTTAATAATAGTTTCCCCTAAACTTTTACAAATTTGATATGGGTTTCCTTTGATATTAAAATATCTATTATAACTGCACAATATTGAGTTTTATCCATTTTATGAAAGAGCCCAACACTTCTACTTTGAAAGCTAAATTAAATAAACTATTTGAAATTGAGATTCCATTTTTCAAATAAATGCTTAAGCATATGTACCAATTTAAAATATAATTATCTTGCTAATTTCATGGCCACTATTAAAATGTTTACTGACATTGGATGGGCTACTCTATGCTGCAAGCTATAAAATGATAGCACTTTCCTTGACATTTTTTGCAGTGACCCTTTAATGCATTATAAAGATGCTAGGCTCTTCAAAATGTAACAATTATTTCTAACTAATTAGTGTAAAATGTTAGGACAGTGGATGAATTCATTTACACATTTCATTACATTTTATATTTAATAGAATTTCTATGAAGAATATTTGAATACATTAAGTGAAGTGGACATGAAACTACAATGACAGTTATTGTGCCCTCTTTTGGAACAGCAAATCTTTTTTAATTTTTATTTTATAAATTTCTTTCTTATAAATGATACAGTTATTTAATTTATATAGTTTTTTGTACAAATTCATTCTTTTAGAAGTTATTTGTTTCTTCTTTCGACACCTCTTCATATAAATGAGTTATGCAATCTATTTTTCTGATATCACAAGTATAATTCAGTTTTGTTGTTTGGATATATTCAATTCCATCCCATTAGATGGCAGCTGCAGATGCTTCACTTCTTTTTGGTTCTGCTAAATTTGAGCAGGTCCTGAGAATGGTGAACAAAGGCATTTATGGTCTGTCATATTTACTTCACAGTGGCATAGATAATAAATATCTGATTCTTAGTTGATAGGCATAGGGCAATAGTAGTGAGTTGTCTGAAGGAATTCTTTATTTTTTGAGTTTTCCCTGAATCTAAAAGGTAATTTCTATAACCAATGGTCTTAAGACTTCCAAAGTAAGCATGTGTTCTAAATTTATATTATTATTTTAGTACAATCAGAGGCCGCATTGATCAAGTGAATCAAGTGTTGGAGTTAGATCAACAATCCCTTTGTGCTGCTCGCTACAATGCACTGGATAAGTGGACAAGCCAGCTAGCAACACTGCATCTTGCTGTGGTCAACAAAATGGCGTAAACTTGAGGAAATTATGTGATAACTAAAATTCCTCACAGTTTCTTTATTTTTTTGTTTTATATATTCTTTTTTTTATTTTAAATAATGGACTGCTCAAGATGTTAACATTGGAATGTAACTTAATAACATAATTTGCATTAATTACATTATATGCAAGCTGTTGTAAATAAAGTGTGATTGAGTTTTTAAATTATTTTCTTACATTGTCACAGTCAAAACTGATAAATATAGATTCCTCCACCCTGAGTTTTACAAAAGGGGAAAAATAAGTTCATTATATAAAGGTTGTTTAAATTAAACATGAATAGAAAATGCAGTGAGGCAAATTTAAACCTTGCATTTGCAAATTAACCACTTACCAGAGCAAACCCTTACTCTAACAATACCAGCAATCACCTCCATTCACTTCTGGCATATAGTGCGATGTCTTTAACAGTGGGTACATCAGTCTTGAGTCATGGGATCATTAAAGTTATTACAATAATATGTTGTGTTGTGCAATGGTGAAATACTCACATAACCACCACATTTACTTTTGAAGATGTACATTAAGTGTGTTGAACAAGGAAAAGTTTAGATATAAATATGCATAAAAACAACAGTAAAAATTTAGTGAGAAGTTTAACAAGTACATTCTGTGATGGACCATAAAAGAAAAGAAATATACTGTGTGTTCACAGAAAAAAAAAATCTTGAGTAAATAGCAGATTGGAATTTGTAAAACCTCCAAAATGAGCAACAGATTGCTAAAGTTATATCAATTCCAAATTAGGACACTTTGATTATAACAGAAGACTATGTAATTTATTGCTAGAAACATTAATAATAGATAAAATGGTCCCACTTCAATTTTCTTTTCTGGAGAATATAGATTTCAGTTAAATGGTCATGTAACTTCATGAAATAACAAATACTTGGCATCAGAGAAATCACAATTTGTGGACAAGGTTTCACTACATGACAAAAATATGAGGTATTTTTATGTTGGCATAGCAGATGATATGGATTTGGACTTTTGCTTTCCACCAAGAATTACTATTCACATTAAAATGTTAATGGAACTTGCACAGTGAAGCCAAACATATAATTTTAGCTTACTTACAAGTAAGTTTTTTTTTTTTTTTTGATTGATTTATTTAAGGACGCTCTTTAACAGCTCAGGTCATAAGCAACCCATTCAACTCAGGGCGTGAAACGGCCGACAAATTTTGCTCAGAGGCCTCTCTTTCAAGCTTGAGGTTCTTTTTCGTGCCGCAAATGTACAACACGGGACCTACGGCTTTACTTCCCTTCCAAAGGAAGCCATACTTAGGACTTTTACACCCAAAAAAATCCATCGGTCCTGGCAGGGTTCGAACCCGCGTTTTGGGTATAGGAGGCAAGTATGGTAACCACTACACCACCAGGACCGACTTACAAGTAAGTGAACCATCAAGTGTGTGTACTTCAACTAAATCATACAATAATATCAATTACCTATTCAGATATGTTTACGGAATGTCGGAATCCACACAGTGAAACTATCGTTAATCTTATTTTGATTTAAAATAAAACCATTAAAAATCATGTCATCACATTAAAACTCTCTATAAGTTAGTTAATATACCACTCAGTAAAGAAGAATACAGGAAATAATACACACAGCAGAAATTTATGGATTTAACAAACAAATGGCAGATAAAACAATAAAAAGGAAATTAAACAAATCACCACACTCAGTTCTTCACTTAAAGAAAATGCTAAAATCCACATATCACCCTTATGTCAACCATAAATTCCAAAAAAATTTTCAAAAAGCATAACTACTCTGGCACCAATAAACAGATATAGTGTTGTAAATTATTGAATCTAAATAAAATTAAATAAAAAAAAAAAGAAGAAGAAAGTTCCAGTATATATAGAATTAATTGCAAAGATTGTGACAAAATATACAATGGAAAAACAAAGAAAAATCTGAGGATAAGATTAAAGGAACTCTAAAGAAAAATTAGATACAAACAAGTCGAAAAATCAGCACTAGCTGCACATTTTTGGAATGAAAATCATGAAATAGAGGACATAATATTACTAAAAACAATTCAACATCTAAAAGAATTTAATATATGGGGAAAAAATCTACATAAAAGTATGAATTTTGATATACCAGAAGCAGACATTGTTGTCTGCTTCATTAACAGATCACCAGAGCGAACATAGGCACACATACCTTACCGAAATTGACTCGTCAATCATCGTTTGGTTGACAATGTGAAAAATTACCTCAGGAAATATGTCCCAAAGTTACTTTTATAAGTGTGTTTGTGAAACTTCAAGAGAGTTTTAAAGTGATGACATGATTTTTAGTGGTTTTACTTTAAATCAAAATAAGACCTATTCACATATTTCTTTTTCTTTCTGTTAGGTATGTTACATTCAGAAAATCTTTTTCTTTTGCTTTTAAACATTCTGATAAAGCAATCTTCATTAATTTAAAATGATACACATGAATAACCTATTTACACACTTCACTTGCTATATTTTCCTAAATTGGAACAATGTTTCGGGAACCAATGTTCCCATCCTCAGCTGTTGACCCAGTGGTTTCTGATGCTTGTGTTGGTCCCTTGCAAGTTGTTGTGTGAACTGTGGTGACCTCTGGTGGATCTGAAATGAATCTAGAAAGGTGATCCCATGGCAGAAGGTCAAAATTCATAGCGATTTTATCATATTTTAAGATGAAAATATTCTCCCAGATGGCCAATTCAAATGGATTCTATTTCTTTTATAAGTTTTATGTCTGGGTTTATTTCATGATTTTGGCTCCAATAATGATGTGCCACTGCCAATTTTTCTGTCTGCTTAAATTTGATGTTTCTAAAATGTTCTTTCTTCCAGATTTTCAGGTTTCTCTTGGTTTTTCCTATGTATTTCAAATTACAGTCTAAACATTCTAAGGCATATATTCCTGATTTCTTTTCTATGGATATCTTG
The DNA here is from genome assembly GCA_030762175.1 of Metallyticus violacea. Taxonomy (NCBI): domain Eukaryota; kingdom Metazoa; phylum Arthropoda; class Insecta; order Mantodea; family Metallyticidae; genus Metallyticus; species Metallyticus violacea. Next base: position 118,248,851 of record CM060831.1, read on the forward strand.
TCTTTTAATTTTGAGCTTAAGAGGTTCTTGATATTGTATCTGTTGATCGGCTAGCTTTATATTAAATTTTTTGAAAACCTTTTCGAATAGTGCAGTTGTGGGTATATGTGAATTTGCAATATCTTGTAGTGTCTTTGATTACTTCTAGAGTAGATGTCTCTCTCTTATTGTTTTCTCGAGTTTGTATTTGTTGATCCTTTTTATTGTGGTTGAATTATTATGGTTTATGAAGTGATAGAGAAAATCAAACATACCTCCATTTCTACAGAGGATGAGTTAGTTTCATTTGATGTGAAATCTTTATTCCCAAGTATCCCAAAGAAAAGCTATTAAAAATGGCTCACCAATATTGGTTTACAAAAATGAAGAAACAGAAGATCTTATTAAATTGACAAACCTATGTATTCAACAGAATGCCTTTAGTTTCAATAGTAAAATATACTAACAGATCAGAGGTCTAGCAATGGGAAACACCTATCATCAAAGCCTTTCCTTGGATATTCAAAACCTGGCATAGATACGAAGATGACATATTTGCTATAGTACTGAAGAAACACTTAGGTGATTCCCTCAAACTACTCAACTTAGAAGACAAATCTGTTAAATTCACTATAGAATTTGAAATACATAGGAAAAACCAAGAGAAATCTGAAAATCTGAAAGAAAAAACATTTTAGAAACATCAAATTTAAACAGACGGAAAAATCGGCAATGGCACATCATTATTTGAGCCAAAATCATGAAATAAACCCAGAGATAAAACTTCTAAAAGATATAAAGAATCCATTTGAATTGGCCACTTGGGAGAATATTTTCATCCTAAAATATCATAAAATCGCTATGAATTTTGACCCTCCGCCATGGGATCACCTTTCTACATTCATTTAAGATCCACCAGAGGTCACCACAGTTCACACAATAACTTGCAAGGGACCAACACAAGCATCAGAAACCACTGGGTCAACAGCTGAGGATGGGAACATTGGTTCCCGAAACATTGTTCCAATTTAGGAAAATATAGCAAGTGAAGTGTGTAAATAAGTTACCCATGTGTATCATTTTAAATATAATGACTTCACTGTAAACAGCTTCAAGAATTATACATATAAATCTTCACTAATTTATATTCCTCTCCATTTTTTATAAATCTTTAACTAATTGTCATTTTCTTCCTTGTAGATCTTTCTTTAATTTTGAGAGATGATAATAGCTGGGGTCTACATCTGGCCTGTATTGTGGATGGTCCAATTCATTGAATCCACAGTTCTTCACAGCATTCTTTGCTATCTGACCAGCATGCATTGGTGCATTATTATGCAGAAGGAAATGCCATGGCTTACCATGGTGCATCTCCTCTTTTTAATTGCAGCTTACAGTTTATGAAGACTGCATTTGTAGTCTGCATTGACACTGGTGTTTCTCTCTTTGAAGCCAACTAACAAAATTCCCGGAAAATTGTGGCCATGAGCTTTCTCATCACTTGTTACAGTTGATTCCAGAGCTTACTGCTTTTTTACACAAAGTGAAAAACCTTGACCAGGCTGAAGATGGAGGCAAATGCATTTGAAACATGTCGTAAGTGGAACAAAATTAGTGAAATTTGAGTGATTTCATAATAATAATTTGTCATATTATACTATATTTCACTGTGAAAATCCCTGATACAAAAAACTACTGAGAAACTTTTCCCTGGATTTTATTTGATATTGTTTTAGAACTGCTAAAAGAAGTTGCAGCATCCATCTTGCATTGACTTTATTCATATGGTGTTCTTGAGAATCCTAAAAACAATTGTTTTGAAAGGCCTGGCCTCAAGCAATATCTTTCAATGTTTGTATTCTGTAACTTAACACCTCTTCTTCAATAAAAACAAGAATTCCAGTGTCAGTACATCTACTGGGTTGTCCTCTCATAATTCATCTTAAATATTTTTTGTGCTAATCAAAACTATTTAGCCCATTTTTATATCATTGAATATGAAGGGTAAGCTGTACCACACACTCCATCTATAGGTCTTTCCTTTGTAAAAAAATTGTTGTAATCATGCGGTACAAAACTTTCAACATTACGAAAATTCACATACCTCTAGTAACTCGTATGGCTCTCTCCAAGACCCTGATGGACATGAGCATTGCACAATTGTTGAATAATACGGAACAAAGATAAGACTATTTTTCATGCAAAATTTTTTTATTATTGGACTGTAACATGGTGAGGTCAAAAAATTTATGAAACATATCTCATAAAAAGTTATTCATGAATAATGTACATATGTAATCACTTATTAATAGTTAATGTATTATGTACAAGGGTAGGTCCATAAGTTTCCGGCCTTGCCGATAAGGATTATCACCTTCACAAAACCCTTACATGGTGTTGTACCTTATCTGTTAAGTAAATAATTGCAGCTGTAACTTCCACTCTGCTGTGTTCAGTTATGCAGATATAGTTGGATAAAGAAGGCTATTTGTAGAAGATTGTGACATGCTCAAAATGGAGTTTCGGGATGTTATTAAGTTCTAAATAAAAGAAGGACTTTACTCCAAATGAAATTAAACAGTGACTGGACAGTGCATATGGGGAAGCATCCCCCTCATAATCTATCTTAAAAGAATGGGCTAAACTTTTTTGATTGGATTGAGAAAGCATTGAAGACGAAAAGCGTGCAGGCTGGCCCTTGAAGATGCTCACTCCTAAAAACATCGTTATTATGAAAGGAGAAATTATGGAAGACCGGTGGGTCAAAGTTACAGAAACAGCAGCAAGGTTAGGTCTTTCTAAAACAACAGTCCTTCGAATTATTCGTGAACATTTAAATATGAATGCGGTTAGTGCAAGATGGGTGTCTAAACTTCTTTCCTCAGTCCAAAAGCAGCAAGTCATCCGTTGTCAGGCATTTTTTTTGGAGCTCTGCCGTGGCAACGAGAGAGAAGTTATGCAAACCATTGTTACCATGGTCCTCTACTATGATTCCTTGTCCCAAAAGAGAATCAATGAAGCGGCGTAAACCTAGCGAGGCACCGCCTCTAAAGGCCAAGGTCACTCAGTCAACCAGAAAGATCATGACCACAATCTTTTACAGTGAAGGAATACTCTATTGACTCCAAGGAGAGGAACACGACAGTAAATGGGGAGTACTATGGTGACCTACAGCACAGAGTACGGGCTTCCATGAAAGAGAAAAAGTGAGAGCTGAGTGGTGTGCATGCATTTCTTGTTGCAAAGGAGGCTGTGAAGAAAGGTGGCTTCAAGGAGATCGACCATCCACCCTGCAGCCCAGATCTAGCTCCCAGTGACTATTTCCTCTTCTCAAAACTCAAGAAGGACCTTCGAGGAAGGAACTTTAAGTGTGACGAAGTGGTGGATGCTGTTATGCCTATTTTGCAGACAAAACTTCTATTTATAGGGGGAGGGATTGAAATGTTAATTGAAAGGTGTGAGAAGCGTATTGCAATAAAGGGTAACTATATTGAAAAGTGAAATATAGTTTTTGTATTTATCATACCTAGAAAATGGTTAGGTCGGAAACTTAATGGATCTGCCCTCGTACATCTTTGCTTCGTTTGAATATTAGGTTGGTGGGTTAGTGAGTAATTGAAATATTACAAAGAAAGTTAAAGGAAGGGAACGTACATTACATCTAATTTTGTCTATCCCTAAAACCCCTGCAAGATGTAAACATTATGGTATATGTATGCTATTGAAGTTCATGAGAATATAACTTGAAAAAATGTACGGGGGTTCTGGGACACCGTGTATAAATGCATAAAGTTCACTCTGGTAAAATGTGTTTAATTCCGAGGGACATCATATCTACAAAATATATCTTTATAAATACTATAAAACGCTAACTTGCATAAAAAGAAAACGAATACTTCGTCCTTGGGAGACAAATGTCGTTAAAACACTGCTAATAGTTCTATAATTCTAAAATAGCATTTAAAAATATTATTTGAAAAACTACTCCTCTTCTCTATTTGAAAAATGTTTTAACTTAAATTAATGAACGTTTTGATGTGATAAGGTGGTTTATTGTTTTAGAGGCACGGAAATAATAATGAATTAATTATGGTAGATATTTAGATTAAATTAACTGCTAAATAAGCTCTAAAGTATGAATGTTTTATGCTGTGAGTCGCCAGTCTTTAATAACTTCGTTCAATATAAATTGGGGGGAAAAACCCCAAACAAGTGTTTTTCAGCAGTAACTGTTGAAACGGTTTTAATGTGATGTTGAAGTTGGATGTACCCCTGCAGGGCCAGCTGGAACAAGTTAATTAATTGGGCTTGCATTACACTTCTGGGGTATAAATTTTTCTTGCCCGGCTTGCCGACCTGCTTCTTTCATATCTGAAAATAGTATTATTTCTCGTAATTGACGAAACAATTAGAATTACGTGCATTTAAAAACATAAAATATAATTTACTAAAAGTTTATAGTTTTCAATTTCCTGTTACACGAACATATGTGTAACGTGTAACGTTCTACTTTGACTCCAGCAGTTTTACTCCCACAAACCCACATGCAACCCTTGTGATAAACACAACAAATGAATTGCGTGCCATATGCAAAGTTTACCGAATCCTGTATTACAAATAAGATTCAACCTTAGAGGAAACAATACATCACAAAACAATCGTCGATTGTTGTTCCTTATAGACAATTAAACTTCTCACGGAAGATAGAAGAAAACCTAATTTACCAGCAGCTGATATGAAATTTCACAATCCATAGGTAAGCAATTACTACATAATATTTTACATTTAGGTTATGCTGGGCAACCAATAAATTGTTGATTTGGTTTATTTACGGACGCTCTTTAATATCTCGGTTATCAGCGTTCCATTCAATTCAGGGCGTGAAACGGCCAACAAATTTTGTTCAGAAACCTCTTCTTTCAGGCTTGAGGTTCTTTATCGTGCCGTAAATGTACGACACGGGATCCACTGTTTTACTTCCCTTCTGATGGAAGCCATACGTAGGAATATTTACACCCGAAAAAATCCATCGATCATGACCGGGATTGAACCCGTGATCTTGGGTTTACATGGCAAGTGTGGTTACCACTAGACCACCAGGACCGAGGCACCCAATTAAGGAAACAATCTTTGCCATCAATGTTAAAAGGTATCTGCAGTTTTGTTTCTTAATTAATAATTTATGTAGCGTGATGTGAATGGTACTTAGATGATAATATTGATAATGAATAGCATTGCATTCTAAACACCCAAAACGTGTAAGCGTGTCATTGAAGAACTGCATTAAAGACCATTTCAAGCTATCATTATACTCTTGCAGATCGAAACCTTAATACCTTCTCTTTAAATTTACAATAATCACAAAAATTATTTTTTATTATTTGTTTATATATATATTTATTTTAAGAATTCAGTGAGAAGCGAATAAAGACAAAAAACTGTTCATATCAGCGAACATGAAATTTCTACAGTTACACACATTTGCACGGTTCTGTATCTCTCTATTATTGGATTTAATTTACCACATATAATATTTATTTCATAATATTTATAATGAATAGTGATTAAATTATATCACACCCATATTTCACCTTTTGTAACTTTTAAATTATTTATTTAGATTTATGATTCTTAGGACTACAATGTTTTTTTTAATGGTGTTTTTAACGTCCGTTTTTACTACTTAGGCACCACAGGTGGATTTCAATGAAATGAAATAATATTTAAATTAATGTACACGTTCTCTCTCTGACTGTCTCCCATTTCCCTCTCTAATGTAATTATGCAAGCTAATAACACAATTATAAAACACACGCTCGATCCTTTCCTCTTTAATAATTTAATATATTATATAATATAATTAATATATTTTATAGGGCCTTAATGACGGCTAAGTCTGTTCAAACGTAAAACCATTCTACCATTGGATTGGATTGTTAAGGTCAGACGAGAATGTTATGGCACTTCGGCGTGCTCAAGGGCTGGACACGTTCCCATTTAACACCTGAGGAAGGGAGGGGAGGGAAACACCGAGTACTTTGACAGTGATGTACCACTCTTTCTGCTTTTACCAAGGTCTCTGTATGCTGACTACGATCGAACTAGATAGTAAAGTGCAGAACTGCGAATGTCGAGCTAGTTATCCGGACATATACTCTATATTTTTATTAATTTAGATATATTTTAAAATGTGCATTTTGCGACTCAATAGAAAACTTCCCGCGACCCACCGGTTGAAGACCAAGTACCTTATACGTACGAGGGTTACCTTTTAAGTTTTTACAAAAACTATAAAAGAAAAATACTTTTTTGGAACAAACTATTTATTGATTTGCAAAACAATCGACTTTAAGATTTATACACCTTTGTATTCGTTCAAAACAATTCTCAAAACATTTTTTTCTGCTCTGAAGTTGGTATCTCATAAACATGGTTTTTAAAGTCTTCAACAGCTTTTGAGGTGTGAAAATCACTGTCCACGCTTTTTTGTTTGACATTTGGGGACAAAAAGAAGTCTTTAGGTGATAAATCATGTGAATATGGGCAATGAGACTTTAATTCGATGTTTTTCTCCTTCAAATATTCGATTGTTTGACGTGTTGTGTGAGAGCTGGCATTGTCATGATGAAAAATGATGCGACGTTTTCGATTTTTTTCTTTCTGATTTTGTTGGTGACTTCTGTCAAACACATTGTTGTATGCCGTTTAGCATTAACTGTTCTTCGATTCTCTAAAGAAATGGTTGCGACATATCCAGTACAACCGAAAAATCAAACGATCATTTTCTTGGAAGTCTTCTTGAACGAACAACTTTTGTGGGATTCGGCTCATCTTGGAATGCCCAAACAGTGGACTGTTGTTATTTTCCGGTTCATACGAATATAATCAAATTGCGTCACTTATTACGATGTTATGTACGGTTTTGCAGTTTCCACGTGGAATTTTTTGAGCATTTCATTACACCAATTCTCAGGAGCGGTTTTCTGAGCTTCGGTCAAATTATGCGGAATGTATCCGGAACAGATCTTTTCACAGCTAAATGTTCATGCAAAATCGAAAGTATTGCAGTTTTCGATGCTTCTATCTCACTGTAAGTCACATGTCGATCTTCTTCAATCATGTTGCACAGCATCGATGTTTTTTTGGAATGATAACCGATTTTGGTTAACCTTCACGAAATTCATCACTGACGGACGAACGACCACGATTAAATTCTGCAAACCAATTGTAAACAATCTTTTTTGATGGTGCTTCATTATCAAAAGTTAAACGAAGCGATTCTGTGCATTGCTATTAAGTTAGGTCTTTATTAAAATCTTTAAAAATCGTCCAATGAAAATTTTCATTTGAAATTTCCATTTTTTCGCAAAATTACTTTGTTTAAACACTCAGTGTAAACAAACTACTTGGTCAATTCTTAGTTGCAACTATTTTCACAATAACAAACATCAATTGTTGCGGAAATAGTCATGACATATCTCAACAGCGTCAACCAGTGGATGTTTGTAAAAGCTTAAATAGAAACCCTCCTAGCAGAGGTTCTTAAACTTTCCTTGATGCAAACTTCTTCTTGAAATCTCCCGTTGTCGCCGACCCCTAAGATACCACTAAAAATTTTAATATCCTAAATTTACATGCGATATATAGAGTGCCAAAATGTATACACACTTAAAGGGAAGAAAAACTGTGTTAACATAACAAAATAACAAAACTGAATTTACACAAACAGAAAATGAAGAGCACTAATCATCTTAGACTTTTACAGCTACAAGAGATGCTCAAAATGCCGGCGTCGATACACTTCTGATACGTTGAGCTACTGATTGAGCAACGTTTGCAAAAGTATCCTCAGGATTGCAACACATGCCGTTTCAATTTCTTCCCGAAGGGCTGACAGTGTAGCTGGTTTTCTACGGTATACAACTCCATGAGTCTAAAATTTGCCTCGAATGCGTGCAATTGGTACTCCCGTTGGCGGTTCTGTTCTGTACAAACGTCGCCATTGCCTTTGAACTTCAACAACATTCTTGGTTTTCAATATCACTTCAAAATTGCTTTCCGCTTTTCAAACTATAATATTGGCTCCATTTTGTTATACCAATGCTAGCATAACGTAACATAAGTCACATTTGTTTACAGAACATCATATAATCTTGACTTCATTTGTTCATTGTTGATTTACCTGTCACGTAGCAAGTTATCATAATGTATGTGAGTTACATCTGTTTACAGAACATCTTACGATAATCTTGGCTTCATTTATTCATTGTTGATTTACCTGTCACGTAGCAAGTTATCATAATGTATGTGAGTCACATCTGTTTACAGAACATCATACGATAATCTTGGCTTTATTTGTTCATTGTTGATTTACCTGTCACGTAGCAACGCTATCATAATGTATATGAGTCACATCTGTTTACAGAACATCATACGACAATCTTGACTTCCTTTGTTCATTGTTGATTTAGGATAATCTTGACTTCATTTGTTCATTGTTGATTTACCTGTCACGTAGCAACGCTATCATAATAACATCTGTTTACAGAACATCATACTACACATTACTGTTGTTGTTTTTCGATCCAACTTTGAAATATATCAAATAGGTATCTAATGTGAAAGTGCGTATACATTTTTTGACACCTTCGGCATATTTAAGGTAGTTCATCACTGGTTTACAAAATATAAAAATTCTTTTTTAAGCATTTGCTTTATTATTATAATGTGTACTTTACACAATAGTAATAATCATAAAATAAAATTACAGTAAAACGCACATCAAACATATGAAATATTAATATTAATAATAAATAATAATACATGGTAACACAACATTATTTGTTAATTTAAATTCCTGAATGAAAGGGATGGTGCTGCATTCCACTTGCTAGCTGTGAAATATCAGGTTTATTAAGAGAAATGTTACGATCTGAGTTTTGATTCTACGTTTTCAAAACGATTTCTGTACTTATTATTATTATTATTATTATTATTATTATTGTTATTATAATATACTTTTTTTATAAATGAGAGCAGCAGGCACAACTCGGGTGCACAGATCTTTTATCCAGTATATACGTGATTATTAATTTAATTCCGTTTTGAACTCAAATTTAAGCTGTTTCTGACTTCTAACATAAGAATTAATTGGTAACAGCTCGCTGCTTTGATAGAATTCTTTTACTATGACGCTACAATCCGAGATCGAGCCATGGGCTGCCGTAGCGACCTCTGCTTCCTCTATTTCCATCTTATGACTTCATTGATAGAGGGTAGTATTGCAGGAGGCATGTGATCAGGTAAGAACACCACCTCTCTATCATGCCACTCCCCAATTATCCTCATGAGGTGGGTGGACCCCGTTCCATATATCCCTAACTTAGAAAAAATCCTAAGTAAGTCCTCCGGGCCAGCAGTCAGCAACGCTAACCACTAGACCAGGCGGTATTCTCTGGTAAGTCCAGCCCCTTCAGAAGGAATTTGGCTGCATTTGCGAGATGTTTCATAGCGCTTGCCATGGCAAGGTAGATACTTGCTTTATGCTCTGAGATAGCTGGCGAAATGTATGTCATTGATCAGCTGCTCCGCTTCTATAGCAAGCTAGAAGGATATGCGAGCCGGTGTGCATTGCCAGCTTCCTAATATAGTTTTTTGAGACTTCATTTAGCTATAACAATTTTTAAACTTTATATTTACTAGTATAGTGATTTAGCTATTTATACATATTATTTTTCTATAAAAATAAAATAAAAAAATAGCTACAAAAAAAAAAAACCATTGTTAACGTATTACTTTAATTGCTATTGGATTTAGCGCCAGCAATATTGAAGTGATTGATGTGGTACCCCTGTTTTTAACTCCGCTTTTATTATGGCATCGTTCCGATGCTTCAGCTGCATTACTGCATTTACATAAATGACGTGCATATAAACAGCGAATCTTATGGAGGTAGGGCTGCACCACTTTTTTGTCACAAACCGCCGTTTTTTCACACCAGTAAGTTACGAAAGGCAACAATACTTTCATAGTCTTCCTTGATAGACCTACGCAGTAAGATGTGCGTTGTTGTCAAGGAAAATATGACGGTACATAAGAGGTTAGGTCTATAAGTTTCTGGCCTCGCCGATAAGGATTATCGCCTTCACAAAACCCTTATCTAGTGTCATACCTTATCTGTTAAGTAAATAATTGCAGCTGTAACTTCCACTCAGGTGTGTTCAGTTGTTCAGATATAGTTACATAAAGAAGGCCATGTGTACAAGATTGTGACATGTTCAAAATGTAGCATCGAGCCGTTATTAAGTTCTTCACAAAAAGAGGATTAACTCCAAATGAAATTAAATAGCGATTGAACGGTGTATATGGGTAAGCATTCCCCTCATATTCTACCGTAAAAGAATGGGCCAAACTTTTTCGAATGAGTCAAGAAAGCATTGAAGACGAAGAGCGTGCAGGTCAGCCCTTGGAGGTGCTCACTCCTGCAAACATGGCTCTTGTGGAAAGAGAAATTATAGAAGATCGGCAGCTCAAAGTTACAGAAATAGCAGCAAGGTTGGGCCTTTCTAAAACAACAGTCCTTCGAATTATTCATGAACATTTAAACATGAATAAGGATAGTGCCTAGGCTTCTTTCCTCAATCCAAAAGCAGCAATGAGTCATCTGTTGTCAGGCATTTTTGGAGCTCCCTCGTGGCTACGAGAGAGAAGTTCTGCAAACCATTGTTACAGGAGACCAAACTATGGTTCTCTACTATGATCCCTTGTCTAAAAGAGAATCAATGAAGTGACGTAAAACTGGCGAAGCACCGCCTCTAAAGGCCAAGGTTACTCAGTCAACCAAGAAGATCATGGCCACAATTTTTTTGGTCTGTGAAGGAATACTCTTCATTGATTTCAAGGAGAGGAACACCACAGTAAATGGGGAGTACTATGCTGGCCTACTGAACAGACTACGTGCTTCCATCAAAGAGAAAAGGCGAGGAAAGCTGAGTTGTGGTGTGCGCCTTTTTCACGACAACGCGCCTGTGCACACAGCTCTTGTTGCAAAGGAAGCTGTGAAGAAATGTGACTTCAAGGAGATCGACACCCCCCATACAGCCCAGATCTAGCTCCCAGTGACTATTTCTTCTTCTCAAAATTCAAGAAAGATCTTGGAGGAAGGAAATTTAAGTGTGAAGAAGTGATGGATGCTGTTTATGCCCATTTTGCAGACAAGACTTCTGAGTATTTTGGGGGGAGATTGAAATGTTAATTCAAAGATGTGAGAGGTGTATTGCAATAAGCGGTAACTATATTGAAAAGTGAAACATGGTTTTTGTGTTTACCATACCAAGAAAATGGTTAGGCCGGAAACTTACGGACCTACCCTCATATAAATGTTCTGTCTGGCCTACTTTTTCGTCTTACATGCTTGAAAGCTCTATCTGAAACAGACAGTCGACTTCAATTTGATTCTAATTTACTTTACCTCAATAAACACACGTCTTAAATTTGAATCATCTTTCGTTTTCTAATAAGTCATTGTTTGTGTCTATACATTAGAGAATAAATGCTGTTAATTGTATATTCTAATGTTTTGTGGAATCCCTGGGAGGGCCTCGCTGAGCCCTGTAGTGAATCGCTGGTTTAAATTGTATGCAGGATTTACATAATCGAATATTCGTGAATCCCACGTATTATGGAAGGACTAATTGTGACTACAGAATAAAAGGTTATGCTAGGAATTATTTTTTCGTTGGCAGAAACATTGACCTGCAGCAATGTTACAGGGTTTCCTCTGAACTTGAAGAAATCAAAAGCAACTGAAACATTACATTCATACAAGTGTTAAATGTTTTTAATGGAGCTTAACTCCCGTTTTTAGATGTATTTTAGGATGCATTCTATTGTAATACTTTCTTCTTCTTCTTCTTCTTCTTCTTCTTCTTCTTCTTCTTCTTCTTCTTCTTCTTCTTCTTCTGCTCTGTTTTATTTTGGAAGTTTCCCTCATAAATGCTATATTTTTAATTTACCGAATTTCCTTCTCCGTTATGTGCATTGATTGTATTTTATAAATATTTTTTATTACCATCGATTGAAAAAAAATTATTACTGTAATACCAAAAATTAAATAAATAATAAAATGAAATTCCACAAAGTTTTTAGATAATAATTGACATTTTCCCGCCGAAACTTAGCATTAGTTTTAGGTCAAAGAATAAAATATAAGACATTTGCTATTTTAAACCACCAATCCAAATTATATAGTGAAAGAACATGTTTTGATAAACAACGGGGTAGTGTATTTTGCACGCCGTGCGAGCCCTAGTGTGACGGGTATGGGCTCGCGCCCCTCAGTTGATGGAACGTGACATTAATGCAAGTTTAATCTTCCGAGTCTGCCACTAGCAGGAACACGTGAAGTGTTAATACGCTGTTAATGTTGCCGGCATTGTTGTCTGGAGGTGGTCGCGCTTATTTTAATTTGTTGCATGCATGCCGTGCATTGTTCGGAAACAGAGCCAAGCCCCCGAGTGCTTGCATACTGCACGAAGGATAGCTGAATTTCCTCTTCTCTTACAGTGCATTCGGTAGTTTTTCGACATTTTATGTTGTTTTCAGATGGATTCTTTTTAAATGGCAATTTCTGCTGTATAATACTACAGGTGTCCAATTTAATTTTAGTTTAATGCATTTTTTTTGAGTAGTGTTTAACGCCCGTTTTTACTACTGAGGCACCACAGGCGGGTTTAATGCATTTCAGAGTAATATATTTAAACCGGGAACTAACTTCACTTAATTGATAACGAAATATGCATAGGAACCATCAGTTCAATAGTTTTGATATTACGTACTTTTCTGTTAACGCTCGTACCGAAGATACACTCGCCTACTCGCTTCCTAAGCATAATATAACCATTTATTTGTTTTTGCAAAGAAGTTCAGTATTTCGCACATTTAGATTTCCAATACCAGCAATAAATGTATATAAAACTGTAAAAATAACTTAATGTTTGTGGACAGTTTATTTTACAAATTATACTTATAGTGCTCCATCGCATAATAACAGCCAAATTGTTCGATAACCGAAATTGAGAACAATTTCATATATTCTTTAATACAATTCTTCACAGAGGACAAAACGCTATTTTTGTAAAGGCCAACATGAAAACAAAAGAGTCGTGACGTATGTACAAAATTACATTATGCTTGTAATACCACTATCATAGATGACACGACTATGATGAAGAAAATGCGCGAGTAATTTTTTAAATATTTATAATTTCATATATTTGGAACTAAAGCTAGAAATCTCTCGCTCCCTAAGGCAAATCTAACAGTTTATTCGTGATTTCGAAAGAGTGCGTTACTTCAGCTTGATTTACGAATTTTCCTCATTGTAGCAGAAAAACATAAAAATTCTATCGGTTGCAAGCGAATCTACTTTTCAACACATTACACTATTTCAATTTTATTTCCCTTAATAGCTTGATCAAGACTGCAAACAAATAAAAATGCAACGGGGTAAGATCCAATCAGTACGAAGGTAATGCGATGGTTTCTCATCAGTTTATACAGAGTGATTCACTTAACCTTTCCATCTGCGAATAAAGTGTTAACTATTATTTCTGTACACAGCATGACAAATAAAAATTAAACTATATCGAAAGGGACATATTGTATATACAATGCTTTTTTCTAATTAAATATATTTCAATACATGAAAGTTAACATTAGTTTTAAAGAGTAACATGTATGGCTATGTTGCAGTATTATAGAGATGGCATTAAATTAATGTACCTAAATAAAAAGTATACAGAATTACTGTGAAAATGTGCAGTGACATTTCTTACAGTGGTTGCTTTCGAATTTTGTATAAAGGTTTAACAATTTGCACGCTACACTTACACACGATCGACTTACTGCTATCAATATATCTGGAGTTATTGCAAGACATATAGCATATTTGCCTCATAGACCCAAGTTGGAGGGTTCAAACCCGGCCAGGGTCGATGAATTTTTTCGGGCGTAAAAATGCTAAGTATGGCTTCCTTCGGAAGATAAGTAAAACCGTAGGTCCCATGTCGCAGATTTACTGCACGTAAAAGAACCTCAAGACTGAAGGAAGTGGTCTCTGAGCAAAATTGACCGACCGTTTCACGCCCTTAATTGAATGGGACGCTGATGATCTGAGATGTTAAAGAGCGTCCGTAAATAAACCAAAATAAATAAAATATATGTAGCAACATTGCGGTCTTTCATGACTTTCACTGTACAATAATATTGCAGGGGAAAAGGTATCGCACTAAAGTTAAAATGCGAATCTTACGGTACACTATCCCCAGAGAGAGAAATCTACAGCAATCACCGAACGGTAAAACTTGGGGCTTACATTCTGGACGTCCCAGGTTGAAATCCTTAGGCCGACTATTCTGACATTGGCTTTCTTTTTGTGGCTTCCTCTGATCGCAAATGCAACATGGGTTGGCGATGAGCGGCGTGCAGTTGTGGAGTTTTCTCACTGAAAACCTGCCCTGGCGTTTGATGTGACAGCAGCTTTTCTGAAAGACTTTGGTTTCTTGGACGGGGGAAACTATGTCGGTGTCACAACAAATCAAAACGTTAGGTACCATACCTGCTGCCCTAAAAACCTGGTAACCCTTCGTATTCCTAACTTTATCCCTTCTTCCCGGAGGTTCAGTAGGATACAAAGGCCACTGTTGCGCTTCCGTGTCTGAACTCCTACTCCCTCTCACTTAATCTTATCCAATCGAATCAAAATATATGAGCCAGTAATGCTGAAAATCCCTGAACGAACTACATTATCCTACCGATCCTTTGGGAATAGCCGGGTTAATGAAATTGTTGCCAATAAGGCATAATGAGCAGAGCACCCATCGTGTAGGCACCACATCATTTGACGCAAATTTAGCAGTAGAAAGTTAAAAATAGGGGTAAGGCGTTTAAAAACCTTCTACACTTTTCCCCATTTAGTTTACCACCAATAAAATAGGGATCAGTTATTTTCCAATAGTTTAATGCAATACGCTGACACCCTTGACGTTGATGTTCGACCTGTGGAACCTCTTTTTTCAGACTTGAGGTTATTTTTCGTGCCGTAAATGTACGACACGGGACCCACGATTTTACTTCCCTTCCGAAGGAAGCCATACTTCGGATTTTTATACCCGAAAAAATCCATCGATCCTGGTCGAGTCTGTACCCGATCTTGGGTTTAGAAGGCAAGTATGGTTACCACTACACCACCAGGACCTATATATAATGTATGTTAATTTGAATAAATAAATACATTCATTCATTCATTTATTCATTCGAGTCAGTAGTCTTCTTTTTTTCATTCTGAGAAATGTAAATACTCTCTTTCATAATGCAGTAACAATGAGGTGATGATTTGCTGTAGTCTGTTTTTGTGCTGATGCATCAGCGATAGTTAAACGCAACGTGCACACACCTTCCGATACTGTAGCTGGTCTATAATGACAGCACCGCACCGTAAATCAAATAATGAAGCAATATCCCGCACTTTGATGCGCCGATTACCACGAATAACTTCATCAACTCTATCAGCAACCTCTCCTGTCCTCGACGTTCTAGGATATCGGATATGCGAATCGTGATCGACGTTTTGTTGTAGCCTCTCCTGTATAGTTAAATGTTAATTTTTGAAAACTTTTTTCCAAAATTCATTACAAATGTCCACAGATTCATGGATTTCTCCCCCAGCCAGGTGAGAGCTTAGGCAATTTCTGAGTTGGAACGCCTGAAAGGCGCGACTAGGATGAAGAAGATAATTATGTTTTGGCCTATACTTGCACTTGCCCATACTTTATTAATCATGTTTCTAACTGCTGACCAATATAATACTGGGCTATTAATTACATATAAGGGCTGTAAACACTTCAGCATTACTTGGAGAGTACAACTCTCGCGCTAACGAGGGTAGGCCCATAAGTTTCTGGCCTAACCCTTTTCTAGGTATAATAAAGACAAACACTATATTTCACTTTTTAATATAGTTACCATTTATTGCAATACACTTCTCACATCTTTGAATTAACATTTGAATCCCCTCCCCCAAATAGTCATGAGTCTTGTCTGCAAAATGGGCATAAATAGCATCCATCACTTCGTCACACATAAATTTCCTTCCTCAAAGGACCTTCTTGAGTTCTGAGAATATGAAATAGTCACTGGGAGCGAGATCTGGGCTTTAGGGTGGATGGTCGATCTCGTTGAAGTCACATTTCTTCACAGCTTCCTTTGCAACAATAGCTGTATGTACAGGCACGTTGTCGTGAAGAAGGCGCACGCCACCACTCAGCTTTCCTCGCCTTTTCTCTTTGATGGAATCACGTAGTCTGTGCAGTAGGCCAGCATAGTACTCCCAATTTACTGTGGTGCTCCTCTCCTTGAAGTCAATGAAGAGTATTCCTACACAGTGGCAAAAGATTGTGGCCATGATCGTCTTGGTAAACTGAGTGACCTTGACCTTTAGAAGCGGTGCTTCGCCAGGTTTACGCCTATCTATTGATTCTCTTTCGGACAAAGGATCATTGTAGATGATCATAGTTTCATCTCCTGTAACATTGGTTTGCAGAACTTCTCTCTCGTAACCACGGCAGAGCTCCAAAAATGCCTGACATCAGATGACTCTTGCTGCTTTTGGACTTAGGAAATGAGTCGTCACCCATCTTGTACTAACCGTATTCATGTTTAAATGTTCATGAATAATTCAAAGGACTGTTGTTTTAGAAAGGACCAACCTTGCTGCTATTTCTGTAACTTTGAGCCGCCGGTCTTCCATAATTTCTCCTTCCACAAGAGCGATGTTTTCTGGTGTGAGCACTTCCAAGCGACCTGCACGCTCTTCGTCTTCAATGCTTTCTGGACCCATTCGAAAAAGTTTGGCCCATTCTTTAACGGTAGAATCTGACGGGGTTGCTTCCCCATATACACCGTTAATTTCACTTGGAGCAAGTCCTTCTTTTGTGAAGAACTTGGTAACAAGTTAATATTTCATTTTGAACATGTCACATTCTGGTACACATAGCCTTCTTTATGTAACTATATCTGAACAACTGAACACATTGGAGCGGAAGTTACAGCTCTAATTATTTACTTAACAGATAAGGTATGACACCAGAAAAGGGTTTTGTGAAGGCGATAATCCTTATCGGCGAGGCCATAAACTAATGGACCTATCCTCATACGTAGTGATATAGGCTTAATTATAAATTGAATTTGAATATGCTACTATTTTATCGACAAAATACTAGTAATATTATTTCGTGCAATACACAGTTAACAGCAAAGCCAGTTTAATACAATCTAAAATAGTAATATGTAAAGCGAAGGAGATTGAATGGAATCAAATTTGCAAAATATAATCAAACACAGCAGCATCAAGTAATGAAGAAACATGACATTTTGTATAGCGTAATCTTATGCGTGGAACGTCAAATTAATGGAAAATCTTATTATGTTTAATATACCGCGAAAATGGGCTGTGTAATGCTATAATACAATGTGTTTATGTTCATATTTATGGCATTATGACTATCAATAATGTGTCAGTTAAATTAAATTACATGAAAAATGTTAAAGTGCCAGAATCATCCTTAATTCTGTTTATATATGCTCAATCCTCCCAAGCATACACAGCAATCACTCTCGAAATTGCTTTGTGCAAACATAGTAGTGGTTTTCCAAGTTGCTGCCCAGAAGTGGTGAACGGGGTCTTTCATGAAGTTTCGTCACTCTTTGGTCTCGGCCCTTTTTGTTATGTTTGCCCACTTCTGGGATTTTGTAGAATCTGAAGCCAAACAGAAGGCCCAGGATGCAGACGATATCTAATTTAAAATATTGTCTTTCGATATTTTAGTTGTACTGTTGGTAATATGAAATAATTTAATAATTCTATTTTAAGAATAAATGCTCTTTAACATGATGTATTTTTTTTAAAAGTCATTCTCAAGCTCCCTCGATCATATTTTGGTTTATGCGGGACCATAGATAGGTTGATAAATTTTAGTGTTTTTTCTCTCTATTTCTACATAATTATTAACTATAGGGGAAGTTTCGGTACTGGTAATCTAGTGGTAGCCGTCTTGCAGATCCCGGTCAGGGTCGATGGATATTTTAAGGCAAAAGCCTAAGTATGATTTTCTTCAGAAGAGAAATAAATCCCTTCTTTCCTGTGTTTACGGTACGTGAAAGAACCTCAAGACTGCAAGAAGAGACCTCTGAGTAAAATTTATCAGCAGTTTTACGCCCTGAATTGAATGGGACACTGATGACCTGAAATGTTAAAGAATATTATTAAAAATAATAATAAAAATGCAGCAGAAACGGCACTATATATTACTAGGATTATGAAGAAAGGAGTGTAAATGTTCAGTGAAAGATTAATATCAGGCTATCTACGCCAAAGACAATGCACTGGTTCAAATATGTACGAGTAAATATTTCAATTTCTCAATAAAGTTAACATACATGTGAAAACACGGTAATTTTGAGTAGATTCAGCCTTCAGCCTGGTATCAAGAGAAAACTTCGCAAAACAACAAAATGTTTAGTCACAATAGCATTTATGTGTAGTTATCACAAACTATTGCCGTAAATATAAGGCATAAGTATTCAGACTTGTTCTTCAAAATCACTCTATATTTATCTTTTGAAAGTTCAACAGTTTAGAAACTGTAGAAGCTTGAAAAGTTGCAGCGAGATAGCACAATAAAAATCATATAAGAGAAAGCATAGCAATTGACTCACGCCAAAGGACATACTTATTACTGCTGTGTTTGGCGCGATGTTCAATCGCGGAACATTTTAGTCAATTCTACCTGGATTCACCATTACATATTTGAGTCTAAGTCAGATAATTGTGCGCCTAAGAAGTCGGAGGCAGTAATTTGTCATTCCCAATCAATAATCCTGGTAGAGAACTTGAAAAGGTATAAATCAGTAAAAGGAGCGTATTATGTAGCATGTTTGACGGAATGAAAACTGAAAAGAAGAAAAATCGGTCAAGATTGGCACCAAAAAGAGCTCTTTTATGAGGACAACATGCCATCCCACGTTTTATACTTACACAATCGTGCTTCAAATTAATTCCTCATCCATCCTATTTCTCGTACTTAGTCCCTAGAAAGTTATTCCTATTTCCGAACTTAAAGTTTAGGCTAATTGGGAAGAAATTTTCGTAGAATGGAAACGATATTGAGGATAAATATTATATTTTTAAAAAACATTTTAACTTGTTTTCAAAAGCCTCTAGCTCATGTATATGTGCTTAGTGCGGGAAAATATGTGCAAAAATTTACCATTTAGAAAGAGTTCTTGGCCATATTCTGGAAGGGAGAACGAATGGTCCTAGACGCTTTAGTATGTAACTACAGGCATCATTGTGAATCAACATCATAGCTGTGTTGAGATATGACGTATGTTCGTAGCTAGTTAAATGAAACCAATGTCTTTGGCGAAGACGCAGTCATAAGCTGATTGCGCTCCGATCTAACCGCAAGTTACGCACTGTCATTCAGTGCGTAAGCCTTCGTGGAAGTGGTAAGGCTGACATGCACCTACTGTATGGCAGTATGAGACGGTAAGGCATTATCTGTTCATCTGGAACATTTGCATATTAAAGTATATGATCAATTAAAGTAATTCTCTATAATTGGAAATTTTTTTTTTTTTTCAAAAAGTGTGATTGTGCTTTCATCTTTCTTTACCTTTCATAAACACATTTCGATGCCAATGCCTGCACTGCTACGACTAAGCGGCCGAAAGATTTATTTTTATTCTTGAGCTGCTTCTTTTCCGACTCTTTTTCTGCTCGTAAATTCTTGGTACTTATTTTTCCACATTTCGTATATAGCCTAGTTCAATATAATTATCCAGCAACATTCATTTCGTTGCCTTTTTCATAGATGTTTCATAATGCTTTGCAAATCCGTGCAGAAAACAAATATTTTAAAGTTAGAACTTGTTATTTAAATTAATATACATTTGTTTCTAGACTAAATATATAACATTCTGCTTTTAGGAGGATTGAAAAAAATAGTTGTAAATAAGAAAAGCAATTTATTATTTTGCATTTTTTTCTGAAAATCACCGAGTGGGGAAAATCTCTGTCAAAAATCCTTTGCAGTTTCACAAATTCCACAGGGTTGCTAAGTTTCGCCGTTGAAAGTAAACAACTTCAACATTTATTAATACATGTAGCATAACCTAAAATTTGCCTATCCTTTATTCAACAATAAAGTGCTCACCATGAATCTGCAATGGTCATCTCTCTGAACCTTAGCGGATATGTCGGCAGTAAAATCAATTCCAGTAATCGTACCTACCTATGTTCGGATAATGGAATTCCTCCCTTCTACTGCCTTAATGAAAGGGGCATGTTGGTAGAACACGGTTCTCCCAAATTATACGAACGGTCAAGGTTTGGTCTCTCGATGTATAATGATCTCGGAATACTGAAGATACTCCGGTATGCTAAACCGGAGCTGGATTATTATCGGAATGAAAACACCTATCACTCTCTAGACAATGAGTCAGCTAAAAGTATTTTTATTCTCTAGTGTTATCCATGAGGTTTCACCTGTTAACGCTATAGACCTACGTTCAAACATCTCTCTAGCACATGTCACCACTTTTAACTTGCCTTTTGCGACATTGTCATTATTACTGCATGTTTTGATTGTTGGTTAGCAATATATGCACGAAAACACAATAATGGTACACGTGCGCGTTCAAAAATAGATATTCCAGAAAATCAAGAACAAGATTTATGACAATTACAAATGTATTTTATATTTTTATCTAAATTTGTAAATGGGTCTTCATCCCTCTTCGAAATCGGAAATTGGTTCTGCCGACGGATAATTATTGTCGAGTAAAATCATGTCAGAACTCTCGTTATTTATTAATAATAAATAGTAATTAATATTGTACTCATCATTTCGAAGTGCCTACCCTTCGCTGTGAGACATGCCTGAATCCTTTTGAAAAGGTTGTAACACAATCGCCGCAATCCATCCGCATTGTAAACTGCCTCCCGAATATTTGGTATCAGCGCCTCCATGGATTTTATTTCACGTACAGCAGTAATTTTTATAGGGATGAGGATGCAGCAGCTGAGTGGCTTTATACTCACTGCCAATAGATACACCAACTTGCTGAAGTAATTTTGTTAATGATTTTCGAACGGAAGTTTCTAATCGTAGGCTTTCGCGGTCAGTGTCAATTATGTGTACGGAGTCTTCCGGGCTGTAAGGCCGTTATCCAGTAGGATTTACGACTGTGGTGGACGAAAGGTTAGGCAAGAATGAAAGAGAAGACTCCCATTGGACCACTGCCTTACAGCCCGGAAGACTCAGTTACTAATATTTAGCCTTTTTTCACTTTTCTTCTGTTAAAATTCGGTGTTTTGGTTTCAGCTTCTTTTCAAAGGATACGCCTTGGGTTCGAACTTTGTTCACCAGTCTGAAAACTGCACTCCCAATGGAGATATTGCTCCTGGAAATTAAGCACGAAATTCTTCCCCTATAATACTTGCACAATTTCGTTAGTACACAGCAGTCATAAAATATAAAATAGTCCAACAAATTTGTTTTCTTAGTGTCTTAGCTTTCAGACCTATTTCTGGAGGTATTAGGGGCGCTGAGTCAGAAAATTGCATTGGATAGATTGAACCAGCTCTAGTTTCCTAACTATGTTTACATGGTTTTGAGTCAGTTTTTGAAAAGTTATCTTCTGCAAAATAGGAATATCGTAACAAGTTTTCCTCTGTGAATTGAAGATTTATGTATTTAAATTACCTTATTATTCTGTGTAGAATGAATTTCATTTCAAGACCATTCTTTTACTCGTATTCTTGTAATACACATTGAAACAAAAATGTAACACTCAAATGGCAAAACTGCTTTTGTTTCCTTATATTATTGCGTATAATAAAATCGAATGATCTGACTACATACATTTTGGTATTAAATTTGGAGATTCGTGGGACTTCTTATGTTATATGCAAAACTCGCACAGAGCATATGCGCCAGGGAACAAATCGAAAGAAAAGTTGCTTGAAATTTGAAATATTAATGGTTTCGAAAAAACTCAAAAAACCATTTCGATGATTACTACCACCATATCGTTAAATTATGGGTTTTATTATTTTTTTTCCTCGAAGACAACAACCTAATATTCTGCAATGACATCGGAGGCTCCCTTAAGAAAGCGGTTGCCTGAGAATATAACCCTAGGGAACGATATCTTTTCATCGATAGTAATAAACGCAGTTTGAAGGACGGCAACACATTCCAATCGGCTGCTACTCCACCAGAATGAAAGAAAAATAGAATAGCATTCTTTAGTCTTTGAAAAAAAAAAAAAAATATGTTACAAGAGATTTATGTATACTTGAAGACTCTTTTCTTCTTGATCAGCAAAGCTTTAATTGCAAGGTAAAAAGACATTGGTCTCCAAGGTGGTTGGACAACAAACTGTAATCAATACACTTTTGGTAGCACGAGATATCCTGCCAACGTTATATGTAAAGTCTTTCTTAATTAAACATTTTATAAAGGTTTTGAATAAAGATGACTCGTGCATTGAATACTTAGCGCATAAATTATCTGCTCTTACCATGAAAAAACTGAAGGCAGACTTTTTGATGATGTACAGATCAAACAGGTCATAAATTACATAATTTCACAGAATTAAAAAAAATGAAATCGAATCATGTGCGTGGTTTTCATTTGAGAAACTTTCTTGGCAATAGAAGACAGATAACTACATCCAGTTAGTAGATAAGACGCTTTTTTTATTTCAACAGACTTGGATGTTAAAATCTATCACTGCGCGGAAGTGACAACTCATTGCCAATCGTTAGCAACTCTCCGTAGGTTCTTTATTTGAAAATGACTGAGTAAAGTACTATGCACTCAACACCCAATCTCTAGACATGGTCACAGCCTCAGCAATCTCCTAGACTTCGATCGCTCAGAAGCATGTCGTGGATTTTTTCAAACACTTCGGGAGTCTTTACCTCGGCAGGGACTGTCCGCATCGCTTGTGCTCGTTCGTGTACTTCTAAACTCACCAAATATTTATACACCTTTCGGCGCAATGTCTGTTCAGCTTCGCTTTAATTTCTAGGAACGCTGTTCCTTTCAGGCAATTTTTCAATAATATACGAAATTTGTGTTTCTCCGGTTTGAACGCTTGTTCAATTTAAGCAGGAAAGTTGTTACCAAACGCAGACTAAGCTTCGTAACTGTTTATATACTTCATTTCCCAGCAGTCACCGCGCTGCCAAGGTACGGTACTACCACGTTATGTGTTTGTACCGCCTTATGAACAGCCTTCTCATATCATTGAACGCATTGAGCTTTCAGGAATGATAATATTCCTGAAATATCTTTCATGATAGTACAATTTATAGAAGTCTGAAAATTAAAATATGCTGAAAAGTGGGCCAGGAGTGGAAGATTACTGATATGAAGGGCTGTCGGAGCTTTTATGACATTGTAGATCAATGTGGAGTACATTATCGTGAAGAAAAGTAACAATTAGATTGCCTATTTGAAATTTACTACCTTGAACGTTTATAGCCTGTTCATGATCCACTATTTATGTTGGGTTTGCTTGCCTAAAGAACACACTTGTCCACCAGCGAAGGAAACGGCTTTCTGAAGTGACAACATGTCATTATCGGCAATTCTGCACACTCCCTGGCATCAATGAGGCAGTATCTGGTCTCTCGCTACTTCCAGGGATACTTTGATTAAAACACGCTCTGATATCAAATATACATAACTGTTTACAAAAAATTTAACTTGAAGAATAAAGAAGATTCTGGATGAAAATCAATCACCAGAACAAGCTGGTTTCTGTACAAGATTCAGCACAATAGACCATCTCCAAACTATAAACCAACTGATGGAGAAAGCAGCGGGATTCCATCTAACACTATATCTCGCCTTTATTGACTATAGCAAGGCCTTTAACTCAGTCAAACATACAAGCCGCTCTGGCAGCTCAAGGAATAGAGACAAAGTACATTCGTATCTTATACAAAGTCTATAGTCAAATTTTTGCGAAAGTAAAAACAGTAGAAGGACAACCGTTCCGACTAGAAAGAGGAGTTCGCCAACGCGACCCAGTCTCTCCCAAACGCTTCACTTGCGTAATGAAACATATATTGAGGAAAATGAACTGGCATAATAATTTCTGAATCAACATAAACGGCAGTCGATTAACAAATCTAAGATTTGCCGACGATGCGGTCTTATTCGCGAAAACACCGAAATGCTGGAACAATTATGTGAGCATAGTAAAAATGCAGGGCTGTCACTAAACAAACTGAATACAGTTAATTTCAAGCGGACCTGAAACCCCAATGAAAATAAGTAGAACATTCCTCATATACATATACATATATATATATATATATATATATATATATATATATATATATATATATATATATATATATATGAGCGAATATACATACCTAGCACAACAGATTTCCTTCCATGATAAAATGGAAAAATAAGCACAAAGAAGGATCTCATTAACCTGGAGAGCATTTTGAGCCCTTAAGTTTATATTGTTAGACCAAACACTAACTAAGAAAATGAAATTCCAGACCTAGAAAACTGTATATATCCTGTATTACTATATGAGTGCCAGACATGATCAATAACAGAAAAACAAAAGAACAAAATTCAAATATACCAAAGAAAAATGCAACGCAAGATGCTATAATAACTTTGAAGGACAAAATACCTATAGTATTAATAAATCAGTTATCTCAGACAACAGATATCGCACAAATAGCTACCATAGGCAAGTGGCAATGGGGTGGTCACGTCGCAAGATGGACCTGCAAGATCTCCATGTGGGTCCCCCGTAAAAAGGACACGAGGCAGATCCAGAAGAAGATGGACAGACCTCTTCAAGGAACATGCAGGTCCAGATTGGTCAAGAGTAGCAAGAGGAAGAGAAAAATGCAAATCTCTCGAGAAGCAACTAGTGCAGTGAGAAATGGAGTAACCAAAGAACAACTCAGTCAGTGTCTTAAACATACGAACAACTAGCGTGGAAAAAGCGACCTTTCCCTAAGCCTTTGCCCTTAAGGGATACAGTAGGCTGTCTTTATCTTTATCTTTATCTACTCTTTGTCTGAAAGAGCTAGTGCTAGGAATTGTAATAGTGGGCAAAAAGTCGAAGCACCTTCCAATAATATATTTTAATTGTTTAATCCGATATTAAAATATTGCTAACAGTTTGTCAGATTTTCGATGTACGAATTTTGGTCAGGATCTAGTTGTCCTGTTTGAAGGATTGCCTTATGATTGGTACATTTCCAGGATTTTTTGGTTACCTATCTCTTTGAAAGTGGCATTAAGACTGTCATCTGGGTTGTAATTTGTGGGATTGGATAGGGTTATTAGGGAAAGAGAAAGCCATTTCAGTAGTTCGACTTTGCTTACGGCTGGCCTTTCGTGCCGGACACTTCCGGGAGGAAGGGATGATGTGTATAGAAGACATCAGACAGCCAGCATCCACAGACGGAGTCTCTAACTTGTTTCCAAGCCACCCACACCGCATCAACTCCACCTTTCCCTGCCGCCTTTCGTTCCTGTAACAGAACCAAAGAAATAAAATAATATTGAAATGGAAGAGCGGAAAATTCGCGGAAAGTAAACATTCATCTCAGCATTCGCCTAATTGGCCACGAAAAATAAGATTGACCAGCCCCAAGGAATTTAAATTCGGTCCCGAATGTGAATGTCAAATGTTACCGCCTGGGCATCCACTCTCTGTCCTCTGGGCTGTACCTGTCACACCTGTTACTCGTAAATTATCAACCTGCCGTTCAGTGTGATGTAATCGATTTGATATATCAACATAACAGATGGTTTCTCTAAATGTTAAATTAAATTAGCTTTATGCAAAACAGCACTCTTGTTGCTAAACCTATTACAACGAATTTAATGTCTGAAATGTAATATTTGGTTATTTACAAGTAAACAATTAAATTACTGATGTTAAGCAGCATTCAGTTGTTATTTTATTTTCTCTTTACGAAAAATGTATTATACAAAGTTTAAGAAAATATATTGGAAGTATTTTATATACCATGTTCCTGTTTCATTATTAGTTCATGTATTGGTCTTACACATCTGTTTTAAATTAATGGCTCTTTATTTTTGGAAGTAGAAAAATGTATTGCATTTTTTTATTTTAGTGGATTCTTAAGCATCCATTTTTAAATTAATGACTTGTTTACTTTTATAATTTTATTTTTATTTGGAAGTAGGAAGTTTCGTGGAAAATCTCCCTTGAGAGAAGCCTTGCTACGTCAGAACCTAATTTAGATAAGTGTTTATCAACCAGTTCAACTCCGCGGCGCTTCAATTCTCAGGAGGATTTCAGTATCACTCACAAGCTTTCTCCATTCTGTTGTTTTGCTACATATCTTCATTTCCTTCTACGCATTTCAATCTAAACGGACCAGTACTGAGTCTACTTCCAGAGGGGCTAAATTAGTATTAACAACGGGAAAATAAGTTCAATAAAAACATGGGAGAAGAAAAAACAAGTGGTGTCTGAAATCTTGTTTTACCTACAGCATTTAAATGACTTAATCCATTAAATTGCATGTATTAGAAAACTGACAATTATTCCTAATAATGCTGTTGTTCCTTATAGAAAATGCCGATATTGGGCAGTTGAAGCACGGCATAACAAGTTACAGAGATAACCTTGTATGTAGTGTTCAAAAACGCTAGTGGAAATGGATTACTGATGGGTTTTAGATGAAGTTTCCCGAAGAGATGAGGTCAAGTTCGAAAGAGAGAAAATAAAGCGAAGAGTAAATAGTTTGGAGGTTGTGGCGACAAGAAGTTTACTCCAGCTGACTACAAGTAAATTTCAGCAGGGAAAGAAAAAGAGATAAAACCGTCAACCTCTTAGAAGATGGGAGTAGGAGAGAGAAATGATTAAAAAAAAAAAAAAAAAAAAAAAAGGCTCGTTCTTCCTGGTCTGCAATATAAAGTTATGTGATAATATCTTGCCTGTAGATATGACCTCTCCTTTTAATGCTTTGTGTACATGCAGTGTGCACAAAACTTACTCTGCAAACACTTTTAATAATGTATTGTGGCACATATACTTAAGTAGAGTATATATTGGTATCATTATAAACATATATACTGCTATATGCCCTGGGAGAGTTCGTTAAAATTGGTGTAAAGAAACGCATGATTGGAGGGAGGTGGTAGCGCATGCGTGGTAAGACATGACGCTATGGGTTTTACCAGATTACGCTTACTTCCGCCTTCTCCGGAAAGGAACAGACGTGTCCCAGTCCCGTGGATAGGATGCTAATTCTTATGTAAATCAGATATTAAAATAAACTAACTTTATCATAAAAAGACTCGTATATCTTGGTTTATAAAGAGCCAGCTTTAATTAATTAATTTTCATATTTAGTGGTTGATTGAGAGAAGGATGTAATCGCTTAGAAAAGATGAAGATGTGAGTACATGCCACAATGTCGCGTTATTAAAACTTATGGAATTTAGCAAGCGAGCAAGCGTTCTTTAAATTTAAATTAATTAGCGACGCATTTGGTGTGAGGCGCCGGGCATATCGTTACAGTTTATGCAACAATTTTACAACTAAAACGTAATAACTATTTTTATAAATATCCTTAGATATTGTGTAA
Source organism: Metallyticus violacea (assembly GCA_030762175.1). Classification (NCBI taxonomy): domain Eukaryota; kingdom Metazoa; phylum Arthropoda; class Insecta; order Mantodea; family Metallyticidae; genus Metallyticus; species Metallyticus violacea. The sequence goes on from CM060831.1 coordinate 118,276,566, forward strand.
CTTAGAACATAAATTAATAATTCTACCAGAAAGAATATCAATAGATCAGATTCAGTTTTCTTAATAAAGTTATAAACATTGTTGCACACGATTGACCTTCAACTCCTTAAAAATAAACAAAGAAATAAAAAACACCTTTAATCTTTTTTCTAGCTTTTATGAATCTAGTACTTCTAGAAAGCGTGATTCTAATTAGTGACCACATGCGCAAATATTGTATAGGCCGGATCTTTAATGGTTTTGTCGCCCGTTTAACGGCAGTTGGCAGGTCGGCAGTTAGAGCGGTAGCTCACGACAAAGAGGATGTGTTATCCTCGCAACTGATTCAATTTCAACTCCAATTACAATGAAAATAAGAAGGTATCTTATGACAGGCAGGAAAGCTGGAAATGTGCTTCATCCATAGTTTTCTGACAGCTTTTTAGAAAATTGTTCATCATCTGAAATTACGTTTAAACTTAAATGAAGCAAAGTCATTGTTGTCCAGGAATTACTGAGAGAAGATCCTGATATTCGAGTAAATTTTTATAATTCAATACTAAGTATCATTAATGATAAGAGTAATCGATCTACCTTTGATACTCGTTACAGATGAAGCATGGTTCCATTTACGGGGTCATATTTCGAAGCAACATATAAAGAATGACACACTCGCACCATTTTTTTTTTGAACTGACAGACATTGAACGCCGCTCTGGGCATTTCCAACCAGAACATTTCCGACATCTCCTGCCTTAAGGTACGTGCTTATATCCATTGTAATTATAATTACGACATTTTGAATCATTTGCACGGATATTACGTTCGCTTCACCAGGAAATGCTGCTTTGACTACCGACCCGCTAGCTACTGTAAAACGGGCGGCGAAACTATGAAAGGTCCGGTTTTAACTTAATTAGAATTAGACAAAAGCTCAAGGAATTGTTTCTTAGTCTGTTAGGGCTAACTGTGATTTATGAGATAGTTGTATCCTTTAAGTTATGTATGAAAAATTGAAAGTAAAATTGTATTTGTTTTTAGTGTGACATGGATTTTTTTTTAAATATAACTGCAGTAACAAGTTCTTAAAAGACTAAACGGAACAGTGAATTCTGTCTGCATATTCATAAACGTACTTCTGCTTCTAGGAGTGTAAATGAATTTAATTTTCAGGTTGTATTTATTACACGTCTGGAGTTTATTTTCACTGTACTCAGGAATTCTTGTAGTATATTCCTGGTACGGTCAAAGCAACAATAAGCTTAAAAATATCTTAAAAACGAAATACGAGTAAGTTGTATTCTTGCCGGTAAAGTTTACTATTCAATGCTTAACAGATAGAGAGGATATGAGAAGATGCCCTATATGCGCGGTGAAAGGATCTTGGGAACATATTCTGGCGTACTGAAAGGGGCGGAAGAATGGAGAAAGAGATATCTATCTGCTTCCGGGTGGGGGGAGCAGTGGGAATACCGAACTTTGCTGGCAGGTAGGAAGCAGGAGGAGGGAGTAGGTAATTCTTTAAAAAATGTGAAACAGCTCAAATCGCAAGAGGCAGACAACCCAGAAGTGGGATAGGAAAACACGAGTCACATTGTATTTTTGAGAACTATTTGTACATATGTGAGGGAGTGTAAGTTATTTACTGTTTTCTTTTCTCTTTATTTTATTTATATATTTTATTTTGTTTATTTATATATATGATTCATTTTTCTATTGCTTTTCTTTTTTCATATATTTATTTATTTCATTATTATATATTAATACATTGTTTTTCTCTTAATATTAGTTTGTGCAATTTTGTACACTTCCTACTATATTGAGAAAGCATTTATGGTTCCAGGACCCATGCGACGTGAATGAATTATTTTTAACAAATATATTTTGTAAACAAATATACTACTGCTACTACTACTACTACTACTGCTACTACTACTATTACTACTACTACTATTACTACTATTACTACTATTACTACTACTACTATTACTACTATTACTACTATTACTACTACTGTTACTATTACTACTACTACTACTACTACTATTACTACTATTACTACTACTACTACTACTATTACTACTAATACTACTACTACTACTACTACTACCACTATTACTACTATTGCTACTATTACTACTATTACTACTATTACTACTACTACTACTATTACTACTATTACTACTACTACTACTATTACTACTATACTACTACTATTACTACTACTGCTACTATTACTACTATTACTACTACTACTATTACTACTACTGCTATTACTACTATTACTACTATTACTACTACTACTACTACTACTATTACTACTAATACTACTACTACTACTACTACTACTATTACTACTACTACTACTATTACTACTATTACTACTATTACTACTATTACTACTACTACTGCTATTACTACTATTACTACTACTACTATTACTACTATACTACTACTATTACTACTACTGCTACTATTACTACTATTACTACTACTACTATTACTACTACTACTATTACTACTATTACTACTATTACTACTACTACTACTATTACTACTACTACTACTACTACTACTACTACTACTACTACTATTACTACTATTACTACTACTATTACTGCTACTACTACTATTACTACTACTACTATTACTACTACTACTATTACTACTACTACTACTATTACTACTATTACTACTATTACTACTACTGCTACTATTACTACTACTACTACTACTACTACTATTACTACTATTACTACTATTACTATTACTACTACTATTACTACTACTACTACTACTATTACTACTACTACTACTACTACTATTACTACTATTACTACTATTACTACTATTACTACTATTACTATTACTACTACTATTACTACTACTACTACTACTGCTACTACTACTACTACTACTACTACCACTACTACTACTACTACTACTATTACTACTACTACTACTACTACTACTATTACTACTACTACCACTACTACTATTACTACTACTACTACTACTACTATTACTACTATACTACTACTATTACTACTACTACCACTACTACTATTACTACTACTACTACTACTACTACTACTACTACTACTACTACTACTACTATTACTACTACTACTAACTAACTAACTAACTAACTAACTAAATCTTAAAAAAGATATTTTTCGTTTAACACACCAGCTGCAGGCCTTTATGATGTCAGCAGTAGGAACTGAATGTCGCGTGCTATACACAACGTGTTGTTTATATCAAATCTGCTCAGTTCATGTGACGAGCAGGTACAGCAGTACAGTAAACAACTGACGATACCCTACAGCCAGTGTTCCTTATACCCATAGACGCATCAAGGTAATGTTTTGATATCGTGGCTTTGTTTTTTAGTCATCAGTTACTTTATTTTCTCTCCCTCTTAACTGTTGAAAAATGAACCCAATTATGAACCTTTCCCGGTTAATGAATAAATGATTAGGTTAGCCTTAGACAGAAAACGTTAGCTTTAGTTCTAAATATAGGAAATGACAAACCTATAATACTCACACATTGCTTCCACATTTTCTTAATTATAGCCGTGTTACAAGACAGGTGGTGTGATATACGTAATTTTGTTCGTCAAGACACTTCTGATGTCTTTGGTTGTCTGGTGTTTTTTTTTTTTTTTTTTTTTTTTAAAGGAAATGGTTTTGAAAATTTAGACAAGTTTTTTCTAAAGGACATGATGTAATCCTTCAATTTCAGTTCTCAAATACTTTGCCGTTATGCTGAAGGATTGCTATTAGGAAAGTGCAATTTGTAAGGAAAATCGGTTGAAAGCATTAAATGTATTTTGCTACCCTTCTCATTGTAGGGTGTATTTATTGCTGGTGTTGGGTATTTGATTTCGTGAAATTCCGGACTTCTTTACAGTGAAGAATAAATGATTAGGTTAGGTAGGTGAACGAACATTAGTATTAGTTATGCTTATAAGTAAAGATGTTACAAATGCTAACTGGACGACACGATTTTAGGGGTGTTAGGACACATTATGTCAGATGAGAGGAGTCTCATACTCTGACTCCCATATAGAGTTAAGTTTACACGAGTTTTGCTCAAAACCTGTTTTGTTTACATTGCAGTAATGCACCTGCAATTCCATTGTACTGTCGATATACAGACAAACATTTATACCATGGAATGCGATTATGAGGTGCACTTTTTTAATTATATTGTGTTATTTAGAAACTTCATTACTTTATGACAGGCCTCCTCTATAATGGTCATGACGTCAGGATAATAGCATCACAGGCGCATTAACTAACAGAAGTCATACTTTTTGGGCGTAGAAACACAAGTCGCTACTCTTTTCTTCCCTCCACTACCTCATGTATTTTTTACTGCATACATCTGCCTTCCCCCCGTGTATTTGTGTTTGTGAAAGCATTTTTTTTTTTTGGTAGATCTAAGTTTTCATGTGCCAAACGTACATCAAAAGTACCTAGATTCTATAGATATATGAAACTGAGTTTACCTATATTGTTCCTCACACTCAGAACTTACTCCGTATCGTCATATAATCACAGCCGAAACAGCATCTGCATATTTTCTCATGGTGGTCTAGTGGTAACCATACTTGCCTCCTAAACCCAAGATCGCGGGTTCAAACCTGGCCATGGTCAATTAATTTTTAGAGTGTAAAAATTCTAAGTACTACTTCCTTCGGAAAGGAAGTAAAGCCATGGATACCTTGTCGTAGATTTATGAAACCTCAAACCTGAAAGAAGAAACCTCTGAGCAAAATTTAACGGCCGTTTCACTCCCTGGATTGAATGAGACGCTGATTCTGAGATGTTAAAGAGCGTCCGTAAATAAAACAAATCAACGAATGTATACTTTTTTGTACAGCTAAGCAAGTAAATGCTGGGCAATAAGGATATACTTCAATCCTAATCCCTATAAATCTTTTACATCATGGATTCTAACTACAAGGAATTTAGGATACATCAAATGATACAGTGAACTGATAGTTGAGTTAAGCTGGTGCTACTACAGTTTTTGGTATTACCTCATGGTATTACAATGCGAATGTGTTACCTGTAGGACGCTGTTACGATGGCCAGGGAGAGGAGCTGTGCGTCCTGAACCTCTCACGTCTCTCGATAGACTGACGCTTCTTCCTTACGAAAACCTCCCAACATTGCAGCTGTAAGTTTGTTTACACTTAATTCCTCATCATTTTCACTAGAATCTAGTTCAGAAACCCAATAAATTATAAATAGGTCTATTGGGTATGTGCCATCATGTATGTTTGTTAGATAATTTAACCCCTTGTAACATTTTTTCTACTGTTATACTCTCAATTCCGAAAAGATCTTACATAATGCAAGTTTGAGATAGAAGATGTAGCCCATTAAACATCACAAAATTATATCAAACAAATAAACGGGAAAGAAACAGCAGAAATTGAACGAAAACGTGTAGGTTGAAATTTATTGCTGGAATGTAACCCAAGAGACATGTACCGATTCAAACTGCTACAGTATATTTTTAAACAGAAAGAATGTTCATGAATATTATCTCAAAATGATCAAAACGTTAATATATTATATTTCAACAGTTGATAAAAGTACAAAAACGCCTGTCAGCGTTTATAACAAGTCTTAATTATTTTGGAAATAGGAAAACACAAATCTACAATTTCTACTTAGACTCCGTCTAAGTACTGAACTGAACTGAACTGAACTGAATTAATGAATATTGTTTAACGCCCTTTTTTGCTACAGAAACACCACAGGCGATGGACACTGCTGATACATGAGATGAAGTGGTATATTGGGAATTATTTATTTTAAAGGAAGAAAACGTTCCAGGCCTAAGTTTAGGGTACCTGCCCGGCATTTGCCATTTATGAGGACAGGAAAACCTGGAAAAAACCTCAGTCAGGGAGGACGGTCCTGGCGGGATTCCAACTCCAGACCTTCCGCGCACGAGTCCGCGTCTTAACGACCTCGGTCACCCGTGGCCGTGTATGAGCTGAAGGAAGCGTAGAAAGTACAATTGGCTTATTCCTTTGTTTATCAGCTGGCCAGCCAGAGAACATTCTTTCATATGCGCAGAGCAACGGCACTCTGCTTTCACATAAATGTTTTGGAGTAGGTATATCAAAACTATACAGGGTCATTCAAAAGTCGTGCGTCATAGCACAACTCTGTTATTAGTGTAGGTACCGAAAAAATAAAGAGGAGAAACTTTTTGGAAATAGGTAGTTTTAAATGCCTTATGCCCAACAGGATAGTAAACAATTTGAACACTTGCTCCTTTAGTGTGCAAGCGGAGCAATTAGAGTTAAATGTTTCAGTTTGTGATCGTGACTGTCTGAGTGTCAAGTTTTTCTTAAATTGTTTGTATCAAGCTGACTATTAACGGCAGTCATTTTATTTTTAGATAAATGCAATAATTAGCCTAAATGATGCCTATTACGTTGCAACATTCAAGCACATGATTTTACACATTTCTGACAGTGTCCCTCTCTTTTTTTTTTTTCGGTGCCTACACTAAGGGACTTTTGAATTGCCCTATATAATGCACAATTGAGAATGAGGTAATGGTATGGAAGAGTATTTCGTTGTACAATGGCCAGCCTAGAGGAAAGGGTTAAGGAAATGAACACTGTACAAATTTTTTTTCCTAACTCGTTCAGTTTTCGCCTTTTGATAAAGTTAGCCTACAGGGTGGCGCACAAAATGTCATACATTGAAAATTGTTTGTATCAGCGAGGGTGCAGTACATGTTCAATATGTCCACCTTGTTGACGTGCCACCTCTACGAGACGAACTGTGACGTTTCTGACCACTCTACGAAACAAGTCTTCTGTTACTCCTTGGAAAATTTTTTGTGATATTCACTCGCAGTTGCATTATATTGCGTGGTTTGTTGCGGTAGACTGTCTCCTTCAAATGTACCCATAGGAAATAATCACAGGGATTAATATTCGGGTTGTTTGGCGGCCATATTGAACCGCCCTGGAAACGTTCTGGATATCGATGGGACATCACACGGAGCCCGAAATGTTGGTGCAAGAAATCCAGAATGACATTTGCTGTATGAGGACGAGCTCCATCTTGCATGTACCATTGTGTCTCTATTGATAACCCTGTTGCATTAGTTGCGGAAGAAAATTATTCTGCAACATGTCCATGTAGCGCGCACTGTTAACTGTGCCGTTGAAAAAGATTGGCCCAATGACTCCATGGCTGGAAATGGCATCCCATACACTAACTTGTTCTCCGTAATTTTCAATCTCGTGTACAACAACAGGAAGTTCTCGTGCCCAAAATCTGATATTCTGCCTACTGACGCTACCTTTCAAATGAGTTTAGACCTCATCAGAAAACCACCTGTTATGAATCACAGCATCGTCATTTGCAAGAAGTCGCTAACTGTAATCGCCGTACCTTGTCATTTTCCGTCAGTTTGTGTCATTTTGTATGGGAATAAGTTCACGTCAGCATGAAGTATTCTTTGAAGAGAACGACGTGAGATGTCAATTTCGGCTGAAGCTCATCTCATGGATTTCCTGGGACTTCGTTTCAAAGCCATTCTCACAGCCTCGATGTTCTCTGGAGTACGGACTGTGTTGACATGAGGTGCTCTAAAATACTGCCGTCAGTTTCAAATTGTGTGTTTAGTCTATACACTGTCTGTTTGCAGGAAACCCACCTTGTTTGAAAATGAACACGAAAACGTTCTTGCGTCTCTGCTACACGCTTCGTTCCCGCGTAAAACAACACAGTCTTCACTTTCTGTTCTAGCGTCAGCCGGGCCTTGTCCGCCATTTTACTAAACTGAAGCGTTGGAGTCACGCATGCGTGATATTGACAACTGCTGTCTTCTGTTGAAACATGCACGAACTGCGGCTAATCGTCATAACATTCGAACGTTGCCAACCTGCAAATAACATTGTTATTACACAATTTCAACGTATGACGAGGTGTCTTGCACCACCCTGTACCTTTAACATGGAAAGTACCATGGTGGAGCGATAAACATTTAAAAGTCAAATGTGGCGCAAGACACCTCGTCATACGTTGACCATTTACTAGTTGCAATGTAGTCAAGTAGCTCTGCGTTTTGGTTGATTCACCGCAGGACGCTATGTTTTTTTCAAGATGACACGTCTTTCGTTCTATTGCATCTCTCGTGTGTTACTTTTTGATATTTCCTTGTAAACGTATGCTAATTAAACTTAAATCTCAACCTAGCAATTACACTAAAGAATTCAAAATCATTAAACGTGTCTCTAGAGAATTACTAATGGGTATTGGAAACTTTTTCTTTCTATGCGTGAATTTCATAACTAGGTTGGTATTAACTCACTAATTTTAATTTTTGAAAATGCCTTGTTACTGTGCAATGCGCTCGTAAATACCAATGAAAAAATGTTATGAAAGTCTTTCCACGGGATCCCCTTTTAAGAATGAAATGAGGCAATAAGAAGGCAAATAAACCACCCCTGTAGTCTAGCGTTAAAGTATGGGGATAGCAAGCAGCGGACCCATACGACCCCCTAGGGTTATTTATCTAACTTTATTTCAGAAAAATTCCCTCGGCTCTTAAGGTGAATGCTTGGAAAACTTAGAACTACAAAATTTCCTGTGCTCTTGGCCAAATACCTGAGAATTACAGCACCGTGGTGATTAATAAAACAAGAAAATCATTAAATTAACAAATAAAGCAAAGGCTGAAAGAAAAAGAGTGTACTTCATGCATTTCTAATTTCTTTTTAAGAGCATCTATATATTTTCATACCATTTTGAGCAGAAATTAGACAATTAAAATCCTTTTATTGCATGGATTTATTTCCAACAAACACAAACAACAATAGAATTAAATTTAAATATTTCCTTTATTTCACAAATAACAAAATACTGTTATTAATTTGAACCCTAGCCTCTCCAATTTGTCAGTATACCCTACTGGAATGTTCAAGGGACCAGGCTCTAATGCTACCAACACTATATGTACTCTTAATAAAAAATAACAAAAGACTAAATACAATCTGATAATTATTAACTTCTAATTATATTGAATTTGAAATTTATTGAAAACATACCTCCACAAACTATATACGAGGGTAGGTCCATTAGTTTCCGGCCTCGCCGATATGGTTATCACCTTTACAAAAGCCTTACCTGGTGTCATACCTTACCGGTTAAGTAATTAATTGCAACTGTAACTTCCGCTCCTCTGTGTTCAGTTGTTTAGATATAGTTACATAAAGAAGGCTATGTGTAGAATTTTGCGACATGTTCAAAATGGAGTATCGAGCTGTCATTAAGTTCTTCACAAAAGAAGGACTTACTCCAAATGAAATTAAACAGCAATTGGACGGTGTATATGGGGAAGTATTCCCCTCATATTCTACCTTAAAAGAAGGGGCAGCTTTTTCGAATGGGTAGAGAAAGCATTGAAGATGAAGAGCGTGCAGGTCGGTCGGCCCTTGGAGGTGCTCACTCCTGAAATCATCGCTCTTGTGGAAGGAGAAATTATGGAAGACCGGCGGCTCAAAGCTACAGAAATATCAGCAAGACTGGACTTTCTAAAACAACAGTCCTTAGAATTATTCATGAACATTTAAACATGAATAAGGTTAGTGCAAGATGGGTGCCTAGACTTCCTTCTTCAGTCTAAAAGCAGCAACGAGTCATCTGTTGTCAGGAACTTTTGGAGCTCTGCCGTGGCAACGAAAGAGAATTTGTGCAAACCATTGTCACAGGAGATAAAACTAGAGTCTGCTCAGAACCAGCCATTTTCAATCAACTATTAGTTCATCTTCGCTTGTTCTTATTTTTGATTGGCTAACACGCACAAGTTACGTCTTATGTTTACATTTAATTTTTATTGTGAATGAGGCCACACAGTCTGCGAAAATGAAATTTATGAGATATGTAAGCATCAAATCAACAAAATAAGAAATGAAATAATAAGATCAGATTTGAATATTTTTTTCAGCTAACGATAGGATAGACGAAAACAAAACGAAATGGAAAGATCATGTGGATAGGATGACAGAGAATAGATTATCGAAGTAGATAATGAATTATCAGTCAATTGGTAGGAGAGATTTAGGTAAGCCTCGTAAAAGATGGCTGGACTATAGAGACCGAAACAGGTAAAATCACCTTATCCTTGAAAGGAGAAGAAGAAGACGAAGAAGATGAAGAAGAAAAAGGCGCATTAAGAAGACGGTGAAAGCATTATATGGTTTTATCGGGGCTGTAGTTCGAAGTCTTTTTTCTATTCATGTTTCAGCAATTTGCTGACAGATAGTACTGGTTGTACTTTCGAATTTTTTATATTATTTATATTATTTTGAACATAACTTGCGTTTTGAAGGTTCGTGTTAAAGAATTATTCCATCTGGGCGACTGAGAAAACTCCAAAAATATTAAGTCCGGTGGGGATCATATCCGGAAAATTCTGAGACACTAGCAAATAGGGGCAGAGTTGATGGTACCAAACATGCACACTGTAGATTAATTTACATATAACCGAGGCTAAGGTTTCTAAGAACTAATTAAAATCAACGTTTTTGCAGTCCTTCTCGTTAGTGTGTAAGATTAAGTTTGTGTTTACTTTCAAAACTTCGCGAGGAGAATGTTAATTATGGACATCTGGGTAGACGAGCTCAACAAGATTAAATGGTTGCGGACATAAGTCCTGTCACGAACAAGGCTCGATGCCAATTTGTCTCTGTTGTCCTGTGTCCTTACACTAAGCGGCAACCATTAGTACTAGTGGCTGCGAACACTACACTGTTGTGTACTTATGCAATTTAGTATCTCACTTTGAGGTTACCAGTGTTAACAGCTTACGTTTACGTCAATGCGACCATGTTCAAACCTAATTAAGCTTTTCACGAGAGAATTCATGTGGCAAAGAAGGCCAAGTGTAAAATAGTTTGCTGCCTGTTTAAACAACTATTCAGCAGGAGCAAATAGGCAGTAAGGAAAATCACTGTCACTGGTTTTCCTGACTAGAAAGAAATGTCGCGTTGTACTATTCGAGATTCGTCTTTTGCGATATTGTAGTTAATATCAATAAATAAATTGTGATTTTATAATATTACATAAACACTCTGATCCATTTTTCAAGTCAGATCCTTGTCAAAAATACCATTAACGCTACTACCTCTATATAAACGCAATTTTAATAATATTAGCTAAACAATAGCTGAAAGCTCCAATTATAATATTCCCAGAAATGAATGATATTACGTGTTTAAAATCAGTACTTTCCAGAATGGCAATTATAGCAATAATATTAACAACAAAGGATTTAGTGCCTAAAAATAAAAGCAAATCTGTAATGTTTCAGATATATTTCTGGTTTTAAAGTACTAGATTAAAATCAGTAAATCAGTACTTTCCAGAATGGCAATTATAGCAATAATATTAACAACAAAGGATTTAGTGCCTGAAAATAAAAGCAAATCTGTAGTGTTTCAGATATATTTCTGGTTTTAAAGTACTAGATTAAAAAATAACGAAAAAATAAACAAAACAAAACACGACGCCTTAAGGTTTTTATAATATGGCATTAACTGTTTTATGTAATTATCAAGTCATAACCTATAAAAAACTAATATTAATACTATTACCTCTATATAAGTGCAATTTGACATATATTAGCTAAACAATAGCTGAAATTCCAATTATAATATTCCCAGAAATGAATAACACGTGTTGCTTAAAATCAATAATTTCTAGAATGACAATAATAATAACAACAAAGAATTTGGTACCTAAAAATAAAAACAAATCTATAACATTTCCGATATATAAAGTTATAAAGTACTAGTGTAAAAAGTAAGAAAAAATAAACAAAGCAAAACACGAAGCCTTAAGATTTTATAATATTGCATGAACTCTCTGAAGTAATCATCAAGTCAGAACCTATAAAAAACTACTATTAACACAACTTCCTCTATATAAAAGCAATTTTACCTACATTAGCTAAACAATAGCTGAAATTCTAATTATAATGTTCCCAGAAATGAATGATATTATGTGCTGATTATAGTCAATACTTTCTAGAATGCAAATTATAACAATAATAGAAAATACAAAAGTGTAGTACCTGAAAACAAAACAAAATTATACCATTTGCGATATATTTCTTGGTTCTGTGAGGGTCGGAACCGCCACGGTAGATGCGTTGGCGCGATGTGATGATGTCTTGCACTTTGGATGTCTCTCTCACCCATCCTTTTCTCATCCCTTTCTCCCGGAGATGCTCCCATTGGAGGCATACGTACAAACGGCCAGTGAGAAAGACTGAATTTTTTAAAAATCCTCCTATATCCCAAATAATCCAGTCCAATAGATAAGGCGCAGGTCGAAGATAGTTAAGTTCTGCGGTATAGGTTCACTTTCGCTTTATTTATTTATATTTTACCTTGTAAAAATAGTTTTAAAAATTTAAATCTTTCCTTACTTAAATTTAAAAAATAGGTATAAATGTTATACAGCACAGTAAATAGATTAAAAAGTAATGTTAATGTTTAATATCATTTCGAATATAAATTTTTTAATCAGTGGTGTACCGGTCTTTTACAAAACTTAATGCCAGAGTTTTGAAATTTGAACATGTAGAGATAAATTCTCTATATATTGTTTGACTAAAACCGCCACGGGTGGCCGAGGTCGTTAAGGCGCGGACTCGTGAGCGGGAAATTTGGGGTTCGAATCCCGTCAGGACCGCCCTCCCTGACTGGAGTTTTTTCCAGGTTTTCCTTGGTCCTCATTAATGGCAAATGCCGGGGAGGTACCCTAAACTTAGGCCTGGAACGCTTCCTTCCTTAAAAATAAATCCTTTCCCAATATATCATTTCATTTCATATATCATCAGTGTCCACCACCTGTGGTGCCTCTGTAGCAAAAATGGGCATTAAACACTACTCAAAAAAAAAAAAAAAAAAATTCCTTGACTAAACCTACAATCTCGGAAATGATTGTGATTTAGTGCATTAACACCGAATAAATTCTATCCATAAAGTTGATACACTTCATTTAGATGACTTATACATACGTAAGTAAGCTCTAATTCATTTTCGCCATCCATTTCTGATGTGTATAATCCGCGCTTTCTTCTAAGCAAGTTGCAACAGAAAAGCTAAAAGTTTTAACAGCATCCATTAAACCATCGTTCAGTCACAACAGCATGTTCCATCCTGATGTATTGTTCACAGAGATCTGTTTCTTAGGAATCTCTTTGTATGTATATGTTTGAAGAATCTTCAAATCTGCAATTCTAAATGTACGAATATGTTTTTAAACCTGCCACACTTTATGTTTTAACTAAGGACTCAGCATTTCAATCACCATTGTCCAAAATGGAAAACAGCTCGAAAGAGATGGAAGCTATTGCCATTGCGGCAGTTCAAAGCCTCTCAGGAGCGTTGTATAGAAAGCAATGCGCAGAGAACTCACTAGTGATGCACAAAATACAATGTTTGGGGGGGGGATGAGGGGGGGCTTTTTAGAGTGTAATGAAAGTGTTGCATTTTTAATTATTTTCAGTAGCGTTGTCTCGCATCGTCCCGGCTTTTTATGCCATTCGTGCGTAACAATATATTTTGCTTTGAATCAGTAATGGCAGCACATTTTGGTATTTCTTCTTGTGTTCCCTTCGTCACATCACTGTTTATATTTACAAGTAATCCTAGTGCATAAACGAGTATAAATGAAATAAAATATACAAATCTGCAGTGTTTAAAATGTTGGAATGCTACTTTGTGTTCTACGGTAGCAAAACCGCCACGGATGGCTGAGGTCGTTAAGGCGCGGACTCGGAGCGGGAGATCTGAGGTTCAAATCCCTCCAGGACCGTTCTCCCTGACTGAGTTTTTTTTCCAGTCCTCATAAATGGCAAACGCCGGGAAGGTACTCTCAACTTAGGCCTGGAATGTTTCCTTCCTTAAAAATAAATCCTTTCCTAATATATCATTTCAGCTCATGTATCGTCAATGTTAATTGCAGGTGAGCCTCAGTAGTAAAAACGGGAGTTAAAGACCATTCATCATCACGGTAGCAAATAAAGGTCATCTGCATTTTATATAAGAGTTGTTCCATTTGATATCGTAAGAAAAATTGTAAAAATAGATTCCACATTTTTAAAAAAAATTAATATACACAAGTTTTTGGAACACTACAACAAATAAAGATTTTTTGTAATATATGATATCCCTAGGTATTCTAATTTTTATGCTAAAATTTGTTAAATTACTATGATTTATAAAAATTGTTTTTCTATAAATGCATTGCTCTTGAACCTCTCATATAGAAATATGAATAATATTGCATTTTAAAGTTCATTTATTGCCAAACATAACGCCTTGTAAAATAAAGTTATTAGTTTATAAGATTATAAGAAAATATGTATATGTAAATTATGACGATTTTTCCCATTTTATTAAAAGTGAAAACATGGAAAAGTTTTAAATTATAAAGATAAATAAATATTCAGATTTATGCTACAAGGAATACGAGTATAGGGAAAATTAACTTTACATATAGAAGTAGAATATTAATATCTGTCTTGCAAAGCGATAGAATACATAACCAGCATTCACAAGTCAAAATAATACACCTGACTTCTCACTCGGCCCTGCAAAGTGAACATAAATAGTAGGATCTGCTTGTTCCAAATGTAATTTAACAAATTGTTTTTATAGTAGTATTTCTTATATGACATTAAAATAATATTGACATTTTTTTTTGTCAGAAAAGAGAGAATCAATATTTTAGTTTTTTATGTCAATCCACTGATAAATTAGTCAAATGTTAATTTAAATTTAATTATGGCTCTGTTGAAATTGCGCATTAAATATTGTGGCATAGGGAGGTTTAATAATTAATAATGGGGTGTAATAATTTAGTTATAATAAGACACAGAGTTGTAACCAAACCATCACATACCAAGGATTACAGTCAAGTATTTAACAATTACGAGCGAGCTTTGCAAATGTTTCACTTCACCTTACAGAGAGTCAATTCTTGAGTAATGAACGTCGGTGGAGAAATCCGAACTCAGAAGTGAAGCGAAAATTCTTTTCGTGAAACAGCTACAACTGTCATTGTTGCAAGGTCCAAACATTTTCAAAATAGCAATTTCATGAGACAAGTTCTTACGTATGCGGGAGAACGCTGAGGGGTGGGTGAGGGCGAGATTAAAGTGACAACCGCTCTTAAAATATCATTAAATGTATTTGGAATTTAATAAAAAATCCTTTCCCAATATATCATTTCATGTATCATCAGTGTCCACCGCCTGTGGTGCCTCAGTAGTAAAAACGGGCGTTAAACACCATTAAAAAAAAATGTGTAATATTTTATTGTGCTTTCCAAATGTTTTAATATTTGCACTAAATTAAATAAATGCGGAGTTGCTTATTTTTAAAACACTTTATTAAGCTTTTATGCATAGCGACTTTACTTCTGTCGAAGATAACCAATATTATAATTGAGGCTAGGTTATATCGTAACGATAAGTAATGTTTCGCGGTGCTGAAAACAAAAGAGGAGCAGACTGCGCATGCGTTTTAATTTATTTAGGAAAACTTCACGTAGTCGTCTTAGCGACAAGAATAACAACTCACTTTATATGACTCCTTTAGTCATCGCTCTGGCGTCCATTTGGTATATCATAATTATTAATTTATATCTTCACTAATTTATATAAGGCTGCATTAGTAGTGCAATAACTTCATTGAGTCTATTATAATTTCCCGTTCTCTCGATTATGAAAATATTTGACTCAGATAGATATTAAAGCCATATCACATACGAGCGTTAGCAGATATGAAGATGCTGGATATTTAATTGTATAAAATGTTGTAAATGAATTAATTGTTAATGTAGATATTGCTACTGGGTACCAGTAGCAATTGTAGATTTAAATTGTCGTAGTGCTGCATTCCAGTATCGGTTTAGTTTTTTCTTTCCTTTGAAGTTTTAGATTTGCTTAATTATAGTATTAGTACTGTATTTTTAAAACCTGTAGAATGTAAATTGTAATTTAAATTTTATTCATTGTATTGATAAATGTAAGAGGAACAAATAAAATTAATCTGGAATATTATGTCCTGATATAGCACCTAATCATCAGGATATAAGCCTTGCAGAATAAAATAAAATTAAATTAAAGTCAGAGCTATTCTCCCATGTCTAACCTACGAAGCGGGTTTGCGACACATGCATTTATACAATGTGTGCTTTGAGGTACATCAGCATTTTATGAAATATCTAGCATTAGTATTTTTGGTTTTATGTCATTCCAAAATGATGGTTTTCACAAACGTCAGATAAAAATAACGAACTTATACAGAAACAGTCTTCACATATAACTTTGGTCAGAGGAATATAATTTATAAGATTACTTTGTGTCCGATTTCATATGGTATGGCCCATATGTTGCTGCATTTTTAAAGACAAATGTGTCGATCCTGGCGGTAATCATACTTGCTCGTAGACCCACGGTTGCGAGTTTAATCGCGGTCTGGATTGATAGTTTTTTTTCTGGCATAAACTTCTTAATTATGGCGTCCTTCAGAAGGGATTTTTTTGATTTCGTTTATTTGCGGACGCTCTTTAACATCTCAGGCCATCAACATCCCATTCAAATCAAGGCGTGAAATGACCGACAAATTTTGCTCAGAGGTCTCTTTTTTCAGGCTTGAGGTTCTTTTTCGTGCCGTAAATACACGACACGGGGCCCACGTCTTTACTTCCCTTCCTAATGAAGCCATACTTAGGATTTTTGCGCCCAAAAAATTCCATCGGTCCTGGCTGGGATCGAACCCGAGACCTTGGATCTAGGAGGCAAGTAGCAGAAGAAAACAAACGTGGCAGCCTCTTCATCTTGAAAATTTTTTCAACCAAGGCTTTAGCAATTATATAACATTTAAAATAATTATGGTAGAACTTGCACTTTTTTGCTCATAAATTAATTATTTCGGTGCGCATTGCAACCGTTCTAAAAGACGCAGTTATTTGAAATGGGATCTAAAATGTGTCACAAAGTTTATTTCATACCTCATCATGATGTTCTGAATCAAATAAATGTACATTAGTATTGCTCCGAATAACACTCGTATATTCATTGACTTTCCACTCTTACATAACGTTGTATAAAACTATAGAGAATTTGCATTTTCGTTCAAAATTGAGGCCTGTAGTTAAAAATAATTAGCTGTAAAATATTTTTAAATATGAGTTGTATGTATGTACTGAAAAATCAAAGTATGAAACAAACAAACATGACAGAACAGTGGGGGAAACTTTTGAATAGAATAAGAGAAATCTAAAGCATTTCTGAATTTTTAATTCATTATTATTATTGTAGATTTTAAAGTCTGTTGACGCGGAAATTATGCTCATATATATTGCATTCAATAGAGAAACACAATATATCACTATATAAATTTTAGCTGCTATCGACTGTTATAAAGTCTTCAAAGTTACGATGGAAGTATTATGATTAGTAACAAATCATGGATTATTATAAAATAAATGATTATTTGAGACGAATAGTCAATAATATGACATAAAGCATTGGAAAACAGAGTTCGCTTACTTTACTAGAAGATCAGAGGCAAAGCATGTCAACAATAAAAAACGTGGCCCATGCATTCCATTTCTCGCATGTGCACATTAACCTAATCGGAAAAAAAGCAAATGATTAACAATAGAATTTTGATATCGAGAACTGGAAATATACTAAAGATCGAAGGCTTAATGGCTGGGCTCTGTGTCATTGTTAATTTCAATTGTCAGAAGAATTGCATCTGTGATAAATTTGACAAAACATGTTTTATGGACGGATGAAGAAAACTTGGGCAGGTTGTACAATTAATTGTAGTGTTGCTGGTATCAGTTTCTTGATGAATTCCATGCCTTCAGGAAGATAGAGTTATATAGTTCGGCATTTCTATTGGCTCTCCAGCAGTCAGCCGACAGAGGCACTTTATATTTTCCCTGTATATCTGGCCACATTGCCTTTAAAACTTGTTCGTATTACGTTTACTTGTAAAAGCCTTGATGTTGGGTGATTTTATATTCATATTTGCGGGAAAATGCCCAATGAGCTTCGATACAAGGACATAAAATGGAATAACAGCATCCTATTCATCACAACTCCCTGGCATTGTCGTATACAGATTAATCGTTCCAAAAATCTGCTTGCTTTCCTTCACTGCTGAAGTTCGTCCAGAACGCAACTGATCATATAATTATTTGATCTATTACAGACCTCAATTAGAGATCTGATTTCTATGAAGAATTCATGAGTTCTTTGATCGATATCAAAGACTCCTTAACCAATCGCTTGCTAGTTTTGCGGTTTATTTTCCGACAAATAACCACACTCCGTTTAAACAGCAGTGATTTGTGAGGATCAATTCTCTTTAACATTTTCATTTCCCAGTATTGTATTATCGTGTTTTCCTGTTTCTTTACTATAAAATGGTCACGCAGTTTACATTTTATAATGTCCTGTAGAATATTTAAGTCTAGACGACATTTTTGAGCTTGGTTTCGAATTTCTGTGACCAGTGCAATTCTTTATTTTTCTTTTCTAGGCGAGATGTCATATCAAATGCTAATCCAGGACGACACATACGGTAGAGTCGGTCCTGGTGATCTAATGGTAACCATACTTGCCTCCTAAACCCAAGATCGCGGGTTCAAACCAGGCCAGGAGCGGTGGATTTTTTCGGGCGTAAAAATCCTAAGTATGACTTCCTTCGGAAGATAAGTAAAGTCGTGGGTCCCGTGTGGTACATTTACGGCACGTAAAAGAACCTCAAGCCTGAAAGAAGAGTCCTCAGAGCAAAATTTACAGACGTTTCACGCCCTGAATAGAAAGGCTCTGAGCAAAATAAATCAGCCGTTTCACGGCCTGAATTGAATGAAAGGCTGATAGCCTGAATTGTTAAAAGCGCCCGTAAATAAACCAAATAAATAAATGACCAGCACAAAGACACGTGATCTACTCTAACAGACAACACAACTCTCTTGAGCATTGCGCTGCTTGCAGTAAAAGAGGGAAATCCTACATCGCCCCACCTTCCTCCCTCCCCTGTCAATATCGTGCTACCAAAACAATTAAATGTTTGCAAGAATGTTCGTTTATGATTCTTAATAAAACTGTTATATATTCGAAACAACTGCCGTGAGGCTTCCCTCTCAGTAGGGCTCAAGATAAACATTTCACAGGAAAAGTCGGAATTCCTGGAAGTGAGGTAAGTTAGACATGTGCACATCGGGAACGGACGGTAGAGCATCCGAGGAATGTAAACCCTTCGGCGTTAGAGGGAGATAGTGCGGTTAGCACCACTCCGTCGGTTACTTTCCCCCACTTCCGGGGAATTTGTAAGAAAGGAAACTACCCAGTTTCTAATTTTTATATTATAGTTAACCTGGGTTGACTTGGGGCCGACAAAAAGGATAAAACTGTCACCTCTGCTACAGCCTGTGGACCATTTACCGCTTGAGCTATCCTTTCAGCACTGAGCTTTAATAAGAAAAATAAAATTAAACTTTAACTGTAGAGGCCTGCTCTTTAAGCAGATAACTATACGAGGACAGGTCCATAAGTTTCCAGTCTAACCATTTTCTATGTATGATAAAGACAAAAACTATGTTTCATTTTTCAATATAGTTACCCTTTATTACAATACACTTCTCACACCTTTGAATTAACATTTCAATCCCTCCCAAAAATATTTATAAGTCTTGTACGCAAAATAGGCATAAAGAGCATCCATCACTTCTTTGGCACACTTAAATTTCTTTCCTCGAAGGTCCTTCTTGAGTGTTAAGAAGAGGAAATAGTCACTGGGAGCTAGATCTGGACTGCAGGGTGGATAGCAGATCTCCTTGAAGCCACGTTTCTTCACAGCTTCCTTTGCAACAAGAGCTGTGTGCGCAGGCGCCTTGTCGTGAAGAAGACGCACACCAATACTCAGCTTTCATCGCTTTTCTCTTTATGGAAGCAGTGCAATAGGCCAGCATAGTACCCCCCATTTACTTTGGTGTTACTCTCCTTGAAGTCAATGAAAAGTATTCCTTCACAATCCCCAAAAATTGTGACCATGAGCTACTTGGTTGACTCAGTGACCTTGGTCTTTAGAGGCGGTTCTTCGCCAGGTTTACGCCACTCTATTGATTCTCTTTTGGACAAGGCATCATAGTAGAGGCCGTAGCTTCATCTCCTGTAACAATGGTTTGTCGTTTCCACGTTAGAGCTCCAAATGCCTCACAACAGATGACTCGTTGCTGCTTTTAGACTGAGGTAACAAGTCTAGGCATCCATCTTGCACTAACCTTATTCATGTTTAAATGTTTATGAATAAATGGAAGGACACTTGTTTTAGAAAGGCCCAACCTTGCTGCTATTTCTGTAACTTTGAGCCGCCGGTCTTCTATAATTTCTCCTTCCACAAGAACGATGTTTTCAGGAGTGAGCACCTCCAAGGGCTGAACTGCACGCTCTTCTTCGACACATTCGAAAAAGTTTGACCATTCTTTTACGGCAGAATATGAAGGGGATGCTTCCCCGTATACACCGCCAATCGCTGTTTAATTTCATTTGGATTAAGTACTTCTTTTGTGAAGAACTTAATAACAGCTCGATACTGCATTTTGAACATGTCACAATCTTCTACACATAGCGGAAGTTACAGCTGCAATTATTTACTTAACAGATAAGGTATGACACCAGATAAGGGTTTTGTGTAGGCGATAATCCTTTTCGACGAGGCCGGAAACTTATGGACCTACCCTCGTATACGTGTTTTTTATTTTCTGAAATATTACAATTTTTAAAGTTGGCATGTGTATAAGGTTGATTCTGATTTTCCTGTATTAATGGGAAATTAGATAATTTTTAGAGACCAGGGTACGAATTGCTTATGTGCATAAAAATGAAAAGAATGATGTGAATTGTTGCATATAACATATTGAGAAATGTAAATAAACAGAAAAAATAATACACAAATTGCAATGGTAACACATGTTTGGATGTTTGGATTAAACATTATGGTACAACCCACATGCATAGATGTTCTATGCAGCAGAAGAAATAAACGATAAAATTGACCTAATAACACTAGATGAATTAGAATAGGTATTAAGAAAGCAGAAGAACAAAATTGCTCACGACCAGAAGGAAAAGTATATAGAATTAATAAAAAAAGAGAGTTATTTAAATCACATCATATACATTTGATAAATAAATGCTTGATTAAGATCATAATTCCATATAATTGCCTAATAACAAGCGAGCCTCTATATTTGCAATGGAGGATGGAAACTAAACCTTGAAACTTTTGTGTATTAGGTATTACACATAAGCTTTATGCAGTAAACTAAAATAATAGATTAAAATGAATAATTAGAATTGGTAGATAATTCACAGATAATATTTTTATAAGCAGACAAATCATTGAGAAAAGGAGAGAGCATCATTTACTCACTTACGTGCTAGAAAAGGCCTTTCATAAAACAGATAAGTGGAAAAAACACAGTTAACTCTACTCATGTAATAAAATACTTAATAAGCCTTTATAGCGGTACACGCTTTAGTTTCAACTCGCCTAATAATTAATCAGGGTATAAGAAAAGTGTAAGAAAAAAGTGTAAGAAAACCACTCACTCTTTGTAATATCTATTTTTTTGAAGAAGCATCAACTGGGTTTCGAAAGGAAGAGATAGGTTTTAATATTTTAGTTTATGTAGATGAGCTTGTTACAGTACAAGATCCAGAAGACAGACTTCAAAAGACACTGTATAAATTTGGAATGAAATATAATCTTGAAATCTCAATTTAAAAATGAACAAGGCATTTCAGGAAACATATTTAGTCAGAACAAAGTACAAACTAATTTGGGTTGCAAAATCTATTTTAATACAGATATAGAACACATTAAATAAATGACAGGTAAAGTGCGGAACTATTATAAAAGCATTAAAAGCAACACAGTTACAAATTTAAAGATCTATAAACTTTTGGCGATCCCGTACATTAAAAAAGTTACAGACATATCTATGTTGTACAAATGAAGTTTTAATCACTATTAGAATATACAAAACTTTTTTTTTTGAATTGATTTATTTACGGACTCTCGTTAACATCTCAGGTCATCAGCGTCCCATTCAACTCAGGGCGTGAAACGGCTGACAAATTTTGCTCAGAGGCCTCTCTTTCACACTTGAGGTTCTTTTTCGTGCCGCAAATGTACGACACGGGACCCACGGCTTTACTTCCCTTCCGAAGGAAGCCATACTTAGGATTTTTACGCCCGATAAAATCCGTCTGTCCTATACGGGTTCGAACACGCGTTCTTGGGTTTAGGAGGCAAGTATGGTAACCACTACACCACTAAGACTGACTTATATACAAAACTGAATAGGAAAAGAAATAAAAAAATAACTAATGATAAAATAGAACAATACAGGAACATATAGATAAACTATTTAGATAAAATAGATCATAATGGAATACCAAAGGAGCTAAGAGATCAGGAACATATGAGACAGAAATGGAAAGAGGCAGAAGTACAATGGAAAAATGTATCGTGCAATTGGGGCTAACTGAGTGTCAGCAAAATATAAACAGAGCAGACACCAGGAAGCAGCAACGCGACCCACATGTGTAGGCGAAAGGGAGCCACTCCCATATAGTGTAAAACTCTTGTTCATTAATTGAAGTACAAAGGAGAGCTAATCAAGCTGATCTCAGCATGGCTTTAAATTGAGAGTGTTTTCCAGGTTACTAGGTCAACTTATTTTTATTTTTTGAAAACTATCCTAAATATTATTACTTACTAGCACCGGAGATTAGTGCTATATGCAACAAACATTGCACTTTTAATATTTTTATTTAGAAATTTACTCAAATATTTATAGTAAATGAAATGCTGCGATTAATCGACTTGGATACCACGAACTTGAACTTTAAAAAATTAAAAATTCAGCACACAAAGAGGAATTTATAATTTTATGACACTGAAAGAGGTGCCTATACATAATTGAAATTTGAATTAAGTTATAGAAACCCGGATTTTAGTTCATTCATTTCCGATAAAACTGGTTACTTGTAGAAATAGGTTCTTCTGCATTTGATCTTTCGTGAAGAAAAATATTAGATCGATTTTTTCTGCAAAATTAAAGCAGGTGCATTCATTCATAAGCATTCTCAGATATTTCTCATAACAGTACTTATTGTCCTACAAATCCAATATCGAACACGATACTTTTTTTAATATCTGCAAAGCGCGCTAGCAAGATTCGCTATGGGAGGAATGCTAACACAGTCCCCTTGATGCCATACGTTTATTCTTTATTGGATTCAAGGGTAACCTGACAATGTTTTCTACCTTATGTCAAAATCTTCTCTTAGGCTTTATGTTCAGTTAACATGCTTTCGCAAACTAGCTGCTTATTCAAAATACAATAATTTCTAAACAAACATGGCATATATCACACGGAGATCATTATTGAAGAGCCTTCCACGTCTTGAAGGTGTCAACATTGAATGTTAGTGTGATTGGCGCGCTGCCAAATAAGTCTGCTGCCTATTTCCTCGCTTACAGTTAACGCAATTTCTCAATACTCATTTCAGGACTTTGCAGTTTAAATTGGCAGTTAAAATTTAAAAAGTTGCTTTTCAAGTGCGTTTATTTACGTGTTTATAAAGATCAGGAAAGATTTCGGTATGATATAGTTATTACCCCTATTTCCTTTATGATAGTCACCCTGATCTAGTAGCCCAATAGCCTTTGCTAGGGGTGTTGTTTTTTAGCAATAGTGATAAAATGCGAAATCTCTATTAAATGCGTGTATCTTCGTAATTATACCTGGGATTTTAGGCTATTTTTCTTTCTCGCTGTAGGGATAAACTAAAACTAGGCTACTAGATAAAGCCTTCGTTTTTTATGTAAGATATGAACATTTGGTAGGGTTTTTGTTAAGCTTAAAATGTCTACTTTGCTCTGTAGCCGGAATTAAAGGCCGCCTTTGATTAAACTAAAATATGGTTATGATCAATGCTAATAATTAACATACATTTGATCTGATACATGTATATAGCTTGTATTAAAGGTATTGTAGTCATTAGATAGCACCTGTGCTAACTCTTAATAAAGGCTCATTGTGCATTTGTGTGAATGTAAAACGGTTCTGGTCGTTAAGCTTGGAAATGTTAAAAGTTTTGACCTGGGGAAAAGGGTCACTTAGGACTTGAAAAAAGTAATTCTCTTTTCAAAGGGTTTAAAGAAAACCATTTACCGAGACACAGACTAAAGCAGAGAAACATATTCTTTCAATAAGTAAGGGTAACGGTACTAATGACTATAGGGGTAGAATTCTTTCGAGAAATGAACAAATGTCAATCTCAGATGACAGCTGAAGTTTATAGACAGCTCCTCATGACAATAACATTCAGACACGTCGACAGGTTTCTGACATGAACTTTGCAAAACAAATAGATGTTTCTTATTTATGACCGAGATGGGGTCTATCGCGATTTAATTGTGAGTAAATCTGAACGGGCAGAAAAGTGAAAGGTGGTGTCAGATTATGAAAGTTTCTCCACATTCATGGCAGGAATGTCCGTTCTTGGAATTATTATAACGTGAGAGATATTTTCAGGAAATTGGTCCAACGCAACCAATAGGAATCTTTCAAATTTGAACAATCGGAACGAGCCTGTATAATTATAGATATTAAGGAAGGACCAATAAAGCAGAGAGAATCGAATAGAGCTGCATAAATTTCGCGGATTTAATTTTCACGGTGGGAGGTTCCTAATAATACAATACAATACATTTCACATCTAATATAATGTAAAAGACACAGAGCGACAGACATAGCACTGAGAGACAGAGCAGAGA
Source organism: Metallyticus violacea (assembly GCA_030762175.1). Classification (NCBI taxonomy): domain Eukaryota; kingdom Metazoa; phylum Arthropoda; class Insecta; order Mantodea; family Metallyticidae; genus Metallyticus; species Metallyticus violacea. The sequence goes on from CM060831.1 coordinate 118,301,482, forward strand.
CACAGAGCAGTGAGCTTGAGAGCAGCGAGAGGTTTATAGTCCGGGGTCGAGGCTAAGAGTTAATGGTTGGAGTCGGATTAAGGAATAGCAAGAGCTAATTGAGATAAGCGGGCGTAAGAATAGACAAAATCAAAGTGCGCAAAGTCTGTAGGAAAAGAATAATAGCCAGTTAGAGCAGTCGGAGATCGTACACCGATAAGCATTATAGAGGAGACAACTGAAATCTTCGACACATTTCCAAGCTTACACGTACAGTCCATTATTCTGATAATAAGTGTGAATAAATGGTGTCAACTAAGAAATCAAGTGTTTCCGTGTAGCCTGATAGATTTCCTTCCCTTCCCTCTGACTCAAACGAGTCACAAACTTCCAGAAGTTCCCTGAGGTAAACGTTCCTGATCCCGGTAGAAGGGGCAACCAACCCAGAAATCTAAGAAACAATTAATATACTCCTCCTCGTCTTGCGATGGACTGCAGCATCCCGCGTACGACCCCAGCTCGTTGAGACTTATTGAAAGTTTTTTGGGTCTAAAATGACTATTTTAATTCTTTAAAACATATGTTTTTAATGTTTTAGTGCAACAATACAAGAGAACGTTTTTAATATCACAGTGTGAGTTTTGTTTCAAATACCTCGCAATTATTTGCAGTCGGAATTAAGAAATTTCTGGAAAGTCACTGGTTTTGTTAACAGTTGAGCAGACAGTAAGAAAACAAAAGAGCAGCGTCCTTGTGAGCTCTTGGAGAGACAATAAAATGAATGAATCTAATGTTCCTCTCTTGTGCACCAAACCGTTAGAAAAAGTCAATTATAAAGAGTTTGTTGTATATTTCATTTATATAGGACTACACCTTCTGTATCTTGATGGAGTTGATGATTCAAAAGTTCTACAGCATCTTACATAGTAACCCCTTCTCCTCTATTGCAAATTTTCTTCCAAAACTTAATGAATTAACAGAACATTTAGAAAAAGACATTATTATATGCAATGCTAATTATTAATAAATTTAGTTAGATCGTTGGTACTTATATATCAAATGTCATAGAACAATGAAATTGATGATTTTATTACAATAATACATAATGCAATACATAATAAAAATAAAGTTTCTAACCACAACACTTTTTACTGCTTTTTTTTTTTACCGTATACTTTAATACCCATTTCCAATCATTATGTTTGTATAGTTATAGCAGTTTGAGTGAGTAGAAACAAATTTTAGGTGCATATTTTTCTGTCTGGAATTGTATTTGTACTTGTACTGGCCTAAACCTGTATTTTAGTGCCTACATTGATAATTTCAGAGCCTCTTTTAGGCCATTTAAAGCTCTAAAAATCTGAGATTTGCTCACAATAAAAACTGGTATCTTTGTGTGCTTAAATTGTTCAACGAATTCTGCGTACAAATTTTGCTGACTATAGACATAAAATTCCGGGAGTTGCTAAACAACTCTCCAAAGCATTTTGACTCCGATAAACAGCGTAGTAGCTGAAAGATTTTTCAGTAAATATAATTTAGTTGTTTGTGATAAGAGAACAAGTATAACGAAGAACAATGTGTAGGCTTGTATTCAATAGTGCAAATGTAATATAACGAAATTAATTGCACCTTGTCTACTGATGGAATCAAAGAAATTACATAATATAGGCATATTTAATCTTGTTTTATAAATTTTAAAATATTTCATGTAATTATTCATGAAAGCTGGAATGAACACATTATTAATATTAGATGAAATTTGCAAATATTTGTTACATTAAATTAAATTGTAGCGATTGTACATAATTCAAGTATATTTTAATAAATTCTGCATAAAATAACATAGTGACCGTCTGATGGTAGTGATTGCTTATATGGAAGCCTTGGGTGCGATTCCCATTCAAGTTAAGTTAACTGGGTAATGTTTTTTTCTCAGTTTTTCCTTGCCCCAGGTAACTTTTACGCGCCAAGGACTCCTCATTTGTGTCATCATTAATTCATATCATTCATTCATGAAGATTACGTTTAGACACACATAGGCTTAAGAATCCCCCCTGATGCTCATAAGAATATCACCTTCACATCACCTTCACTGGGACAACGTGGCGGCGCTCTATGGGTGTTCCGGGCCTCAGAAGTCCGCTACAATACCGCCATGCCAAGGGGGAATGCTCACAATGCCAGAAGACAATGGGCTGCGCTTGGATAAAAATGACATTTATCTTTGCTGACTACCTTCAAAACGGTACAAAATACTAAAATGAAAAATGCATAAATGCTCCAAATTGCTAAACAATAAATTAAACGATGAAATACTAATTTCAAAATTGTAAAAATCTCCGCCCTTTTTGCATTTGATGTAATTTTGTACCCCGTGAGCACTATTTTTGAGAGTCATTTGGTCCAGGAAGTAGTGAATGAGGTCTAATTGGTCTGCAACCTTTTAGTTAGTGAGTGGTAACATTTTTAGAATTTCTGAAAGTGCTCTTAATATTATTTAACAATTCTTTTTCACAATGACAGCAGCGGTGTTAATGTTTTCTTCCGTTAGAACACAATCTGGAGTGCGGTCCATCTTAAAAAGTTCCCTCCTCTCTTTAAACACTTTAAATCAGAGACGAAAGCAGAATTTCAGAGTAGTTCGTCGCGTGTCAGCTCCATTTTCCTGTTAGCGGAACTGAACACGTCTCAACTTGCACATCTCTCATAGATGGGAACCAGAAATGATGATAACGAAACTAGTATCAGGTGTACATTACGCATTAAGCTAACAAAACATGTAAAGTTAAATTATTGGGCGAGAAATTATGCCTTCAAAAATTTATGAGAATAGTCCTTGTAGTTTTTATATATGAAAGTGTTTTGTTTGTTAATGGTACAGAACGTAAATTATCCTAATAATCAATTACAGAGTACCGTAAATTTTTATAGGCTCATTAAGTTAGTTCTATAATAAAGCGTTACTTAATTACATTCAGAAAAGGATAGAAATTTAACAAGAACGTTCTTAAGTGTTGTATGACTAACTCAATTTAAAAGAATATGCGGCACAATTAAAAGAAAATTTAGATGAAAAATAAGAACATAAAAAAAGGTGTACAATTTTACAAAATTTTGGCAGTACCAACATCCCTATATGTTTCAGATATTGGTGTCTGAGAAAAGCAGAATAGAAAGAACAAAAATAAGACTCCCTAGAAAAAATGACCGGTTATCGATTATGAGTTAAGAAAAGAAATGTAACGGAATAACTATATATTATTATTTTATTTTAATGAAAAAATAGAACAGTATCTACTGGAAATCGTACAACGGGCAATATCAAAATTAGCCATTCATATGATCCTAAAGAGAAAAAATATAGCACTACTTGGGTCAAACTTGTACACAGCAATTTCAGTAATTGTGAACACCAGAACAGACATACAGTCAAAATCCACACGTGAAGAAGAAGGAAGAAGAAGAAGAAGAAGAAGAAGAAGAAGAATAAGAAGAAGAAGAAGAAGAAGAAGAAGAAGAAGAAGAAGAAGAAGAAGAAGAAAGGTTCAATACAGTACCCGTATTGCTATACTATTTACCAAAAATTGAGACTCCGCGGCATGCTGACCATGTCGATGTTTAGGTTGAATATTCGGTATATTAAAAGCACTCTGATACTCCGATCCTTATTAAAACTCCATCAGCTTAGGTGTGGCATTAGTTGCAAGCAAATTAAATTTAAGTTTGCACACATTCCGTTACGTTTAGTTTTCACAATTTGACGCGACCCAACAAAGGCAAGCAAAAGAAACTTTGTTTCTTAAGAAATGACGGAGTAGAGGGAATTCAGGAAGAGGGCGTGGCAGTCCGGATCGATATGGGGGGAGGGGTGGACTTGAGGACCAAACACAGAGTGAGTCAGTCAGTAAGCTGCCCGAGGTAGAGTGATGTAGAGGGCGGTAGTGGGCCATGGCTGGCCGCCGCAGCAGCTCCATAGGTTGCCGATCCCTGCTACACGGTCGTCGTAGTTCGGTCGGCCTCGTGTTCCTGACGTGCCACGACCCCGTGCGCGTGAGTATTTTCTTGTCCATGAGTACGCATGTGTGTGTATTAGGAGCCAAGAGCAGACAAACTAAACAATGAAGTGATGTTTAGAAAAAGCGCAGGACAAAAGCTACCGTTTATGTATGACCTTGGAATTCCTCCAAATATTCATTCAGTGTTAATTAACAGTAATGCGACCATTTAAATCGGCATCGCCCATTTTATTTTACGTAGTTTCTAAATCTCTTAGGAAACTATTTTGACTTTTTATTACCTTCGCAGATCTCAAATGAATTAAAGAGTAACTTGAGAAAATGTCTATAAAAGAATTCTAAGGGATATTTTAAATCTATGTACGTCATTAAAATAACTGCAATGATTAAATATTTTATTAAATAAGTACGTTGTTGCTTTTAATTATAATAAAATGTTGCGTAAGCACTGAACTGCAGAATTTTCCATCGCTTTCTGTCATTAAATGCAAATGAGGACCGTAAAGCTATGGGCTTGTAATACAAAAACTTGTTTTCATAGAAGGAAAAAGTTAACCCCAAGACGATCCAGTTTCTGTATGAACAAAGCAATCGATAGTTATAGCTTACTTTCCTACATAGCCACCCCTTTTCTCTCTCCATGTAATCTACTCAACGTTGGACCAATTTATTGACTGTGGGAGGATGGTGAGGAGGTTAATTTTAGCTGCTTACATAACCAGAAACGCACTGTATCTTTCGTCGTCAAAAGAAACCTGCAAGCGAGAAACAGACTTTAAAGTAGATAATCCAAAAGTTGGAATTTAATTTCTTGTCTGTATAACTTTAAAAGGAACCTGACCTAGGAAATTAGTTCAAAAGAACCAACAGGAATGATTTTTTTTTTTTTTTGATTTGGTTTGTTTACGGACGCTCTTTAACATCTCAGATCATCAGCGTCCCCTTCTATTCAGGGCGTGAAACGACCGACAAATTTTGCTCAGAGGCCTCTTCTTTCAGGCTTGAGGTTCTTTATCATGCCGTAAATGTACGACACGGGAACCACGGCTTAACTTCTCTTCCGAAGGAAGCCATACTTAGGATTTTTACGTCCAAAAAAATCCATCGACCCTGACCGGGTCTGAACCTGCAATCTTGGATTTAGGAGGCAGATATGGTTACCACTACACCACCAGGATCGACGATCGATAGTAGACTATGGTGGTTATCTTCCACTCATTTGTTTATATCAATACTAGAGTTTCAAACACTGGTGGCAACAGGTCAGATATGTAACATAACTTGGAGTAAACCTGTCCGTCATCGCGATATGCTTTGCTGGATATGCGAAGCTCAAAGACATATGAAGGTCGGTCAATCCTTGCGCGTAGTGGTTTTGCCAAACTAAGTGGGTGTGTGCGGACGGGAACTATACACACAGGAAGCCTCAAGGACTAATTCTTGAGTTTTTGAGAAGTCAACATTTGTTCTATACTTGGAACAATACTTTTTTTTTTAAATTTTGAATGTATTATACATATTTTTATGTTTGGCTACGCAATGACTCGCGTTTATATTTAGAGAAACTACTTGTACTAGCTTCTTGTGACTTTTTAAGTACAAGCAAATGCATTTATATAAACTCCATCGTAATATAACTCAGCAGGACAATTTTCTTACGTTACTTGCAGCTTGAAAGCGCACTACATCTCCCTCTTAACTTGTATTTAGTTTATTGCTCAGTGTGAATCAAAGACGAATATTTCACCAACTGTGCATCGCACAAACCAGAGACTTAGCATTTTAAGACTTTTCTGGTTATGTAAATGTAAAATGAAATGCTGCGCTCTCAATTATTACGAGGGGCGTTCCAAAAGTTCTCGATCTGACCAAGAAAACACAAAATATAAGAGGAATATTTTTTTTTTCGAAACATTTAGTCCAACGACTGTTCAACTTTTTAATGTCCTCAGTAAAATGAGATTTGTTCCACTGTGAAAAACAAGTTTCTGTCTCAGCTTCAACCTCGTCATTTGATGTGAATCTTCGTCCACTCAGTCATTTCTTCAGGTTTGGGAACAAAAAGTAATCCCTGGGAGCCAAATCCGGCGAATATGGAAGGACTTGGAAAAGAAGCTCATGCAATTTTGCAGCAACAATCCTATACGTGTGTGAAGACGCATTATCGTAACGAAAGGGAACTTTCATTTTCGTAAGGTGTGGACATTTAGCCTGAATAATGTCCTTCAGTAGGTTCAGTAGCGAAGCGTAATAATCTCCGGTGATGGTTCAGGCCTTCTGAAGGTAGTACCACATTACAATATTCCCAGAAAACCGTAGCCACGACTTTTCCTGCAAATGGAACCCTTTTTGCCTACTTTGGTGCACTTTCACTTGTTGCCATTCACTGTGTGGACTGCAGTTTCGTCTCTGTTATGCAGTGATGAATCCATGTTTCAAGTACTGTTATGAAATGTCAGAGAAACTCAATGGAATTGCGTTTAAACAAGTCTAATTGCGAAATGTTCATTCTTTTGCGTTTTTGGTCCATTGTTAACAAACGCGGCATCCATTGAGGTGAAACTTTCCTCATACCCAAAAATTTATATAAAATGTAGTGGACACGGTCTATTTTTTGTCGGTCCTGGTGGCGTAATGGTAACCATGCTTGCCTTCTAAACCCAAGGTCGCGGGTTCAAATCCGGCCCGGATCGATGGATTTTTTCGGGAGTAAATATCGCAAGTATGGCTTCCTTCGGAAGGGAAGTAAAGCCGTGGGTCCCGTGTCGTACATTTACGGCACGATTAAGAACCTCAAACCTGAAAGAAGAGGCCTCTGAGCAAAATTTATCGGCCGTTTTACGCCCTGAATAGGATGGGACGCTGATGACCTGTGATGTTAAAGAGCATCCTTAAATATATAATAATAAAATGGTCTATTTAGGCTTTTGCAATGTCAGCCAACTCGCGCATCTTCATTTGGCATTGTGAATTTTCGTCGTAATCTCGTTGGTCGAAACAATTTTGGGATGCCCTGAGCTTTCATCATCTTGTATGGATATATGATCATGCTTACATTCAAAGCCCTCTTTTTAACTAGGGGAAGACTTTTTTAATATGGAATCTAACTCTTTTTGTATTTCTGATGGGGTTAAACCCTTCAAAACAAAGTATTTTATCATAGCTCATATTTCAGTTTTATCCATTTTGTAGATACTGTTAACACTATTTATTTACACAATGGTTACAAACAAGTGACAACACTTACGCGCATGAAATTTTACAGCATGCCATCTAGTGGGTGATACCAATTATCACAAATAACCTTACGAGAGGGTTTGAGATTACTGATAAATTCACGAAAGAGTGGAAAGTTCAGACCCTCGAGTGATATTTTATTTATTTTATTCACGAATAAAATAAGAATTTAAATATAATTCCTCTAAATTTGGCTTACAAAAATTGTAATAATTGTATATTTGTACCTAACCTTTTCAAGTAATCTTGCGGCAGAAGGTTGCCTATTGTCAGTAATGCCAATAGAGAAGAGCAAAATACTGGTTTTGGACTATTTCATGAATAGAATAAGAATAAAAGTGACATATATATAGCTATTACTAATTAGCTATTAAAAGTCCCACAGAACTAATCTCTGTATTTTTATTTTAGTTACATGATTAATAGTGTTACATTATTTTTCATTTATATTGTTTGCACCTCTGGTGTTGCTTTTAACTTGGCTTATTAATTTAAATTTGCTTTTGCGTGGTTGGCTTTTGATTTTTTTACCATTTATCTCTTAATCTTTTAATTTTATTTCTTACTTTCTCTGTGTTTTCTAATACACTTTAAAATTATTGCTAAGCTTTTGTTATTTAATGCTTCTTGTACTATGACATCTATCCAAGGTAATGTTATGAACTTTTGGTTTAACAAATGTAAGTACCATTCTAAGCAATTAGCTAAATATACAGGGCACGTTGGTTTTCTTTTTTATTGTGCTTTTATTGGTGTTTGTCCTAGATTAGTTCATTTGTCGTTATCCGCTATAGTTCCTAGCACCTATAGCCAATTCCACTGATTTAGGCACCATATCTCCCAGCAATTTCTAAGGATGATCCACAATAATTGTCAATATTTGCAGCAATTTCATTTGTCTAATTTACTAAGTTTTATTAAATTTATTTTGGTATGTTTCTCCTAAAAATGTTACCACTGTTAACAGTATCTTGATGAGTGCAAATGAATTGTTATATTCTCTCAATCAGAATCATCTTCGTAAACTCTCGCGGTTATATTTACAAAATTTAAAAGCAGGTATTTCTGTTCAGTTTGCCGCGTCTTTCTTCCAAAACTTTTCTCCGCCGCTTGTAGCGTCAGCTCCTGACTTGGCTTCTATTTTCAATTTACCCCATCCATCTAAATTTTAGTTCGTTACTGCATACCAGCAGCCCAAGAACAAATGTATCCCTTGTACTTCTCCTGCTAGTAATAGTGCGGTTGTTAATTTATTTTCTATTCCACTTTCTGATGCTGATGCATTGCTTTTGCAAAATGGATTATTTTTTGCCCCAAATTTAATCGCATTAATTTTTTTCCGATAGCGTTAAATTTTGCCGTAATTTAAGATGTTATTACTAATCTGTGACTTTTTCTTAGTATTTTATTCTTTTATGCTATTCTAGTTATTGTTATTTTAGTTACATTGTTAATATTTCATATATATTTGAAATTCGCGCAAAGAATATTTTAACACTTGTATAAAATGTTATACTTACGAATATCTATTCTATTCAAAAACCGTAAGACAAAGGGATAAAAGTCGACTACTACAATCGCTACCGTTCGATTTTCTAATACCAATCGAGAAAAGCAAAACAAAAAAGATAACATTTTTCTTTGCATTGTGTGGTTTGGAATTCGTAATAATAAGATCAATATGCACATTTAAGGCATCACCAAAACGCTTTGAAGAACCCTCCAATTTGCTTTATGATTGTCGATTGTTCATACTTTTGTTGCTATCAGCTGCCCACGCCTCTAGCAAAAGTGGTCAGTGATGCGTGTTCAGGAATTATATAGTGAAGGTATAGAGCTGACTACACTGACCACAAGACAAATGCACGTCGTGTGATAAAAGGGATTTGATACTTTTTATTCGATAATTTCACTCCATAATCCGGTTGTGATTGGTTAAAATTCTAAATTTTGTTTCGTTTCGTTGGTCCATTTTAAGATGAGGTCACATGAGTGAAACAGTCATAGTAATTTGGCCATCTTTACAAAATCTCTGAGACAGGCCGAGAACGTTTAAAATACCCCTATTAAAACTATGCACCATAACTGTCAACAAAGTTGGGCAGAGATTATGATTAAACGTGCCTCCTTCTTAAGCCATTAAATTTTGCGTCTTCTTTAATATTATGAATCTTTTCTCTGCTGCAATTGCATCAAGTACGTTGCAACAAATGGGTCAGAAGTGAGTTTAACCTAAAATAACCGAGGTCTTGTCGTTAATAGGGCCCTAGCAATATCTGCATTAAATAATAAAAATAACCACACAAGACCTGCTTGTGACCGGATGTTGTGATGGATACCTCGGGTTTCAATTTCCGCCAGTCCAGACTTTCCAATCTGGTGGACAAATCAAGATATATGAGTTCAGGTCCCCTCAGAATGCCGACGCGTCCTTTCTTTAAATCCGTTTTATCCATGGCTCATTCTGTCTAACATAGGAGGATGAGTATTCTATGGGCGTCTGTTCGAATATAAGATCTGGTAACACGTTTTCCTGGTTTCACCTACCGAATAAATACAAACACAGTTACTGCTTTTGATTTATATATCCGCCTATTTCCTTAACCTTATAATAAACTAAAAAGTTTTCGTGTGGGCGGATTTTGACACCTTTAATTTGTGACGATAAACTAAATAGAGACAAAGAATCCAGACCATGGAAAAATCTGTTTATTTTCAAATAATTGGTTTAATGTGCATAGCCTCGGGTTTGTGTTTTTCATAATAAATTGTTAGGTAAAGCCTTTAATAACATTTAACTGTTGAAAATAGCTGTTTCAGTTGTTAAGAACTTGAAATCGGGGATACTAGTTTCTTCTTCTTCTTCTTCTTCTTCTTCTTCTTCTTCTTCTTCTTCTTTCTTCTTCTTCTTCTTCTTCACATGTGGGATTTGGACTGTAGGTCTGTTCCGGTGTTCACAGTTACTGAAATTCCTATATACAGGTTTGACCCTAGTAGTGCTATATTTCTTCCCTTTAGGATTTAATGAATTGCTAATTTTGATATTGCCCTTTGTACGATTTCCAGACAAGTAGATATTGTTCTATTCTTTCATTAAAATAAAATAAAAATAATTAGTTATTCCATTACATTAGTGATTCTTTTCTTATCGCATAATCGATAATCTGTTATTTTTTCTATGGAGTCTTATTTTTGTTATTTCTATTCTGCTTTTTCTCAGGCACCAATATCTGAACCATATAAGGGTACTGGTACTGACAAGATTTTGTAATAGTGTATAACTTTTTTCTGATCTTATTTTTCCTCTAAAATTTCTTTAATTGTGCCGCATATTCTTTGAAATTGAGTTGTTTTACTCTTCTAGTTGATTATTTTATTTTCGCCCATTTTTATTCCATAATGGTTAACTTTTCTTGTTTATTGTAAAACATTCTCACTTAGTACGGGTTTTGCTCGAGTTATCTCTGTCTTGAAAGGACATTACTTTTGTTTGTTGCATAATATTGTCGCATTATAATTTTGTCCGAAATACTAATTTGAATTGGAAAAAGCAAATTTATGTTTCCTGTCATGAAAATCTCTTAGATATTACATTTTTTGAGATAGGAAGATATAACATTTGTTTACCTCTTTCAGTATTTCCTAGGGAGAACAACGGGGAATCTGTGTGCAATTTAAATTTCCTTAATGCTCTAAAACCATTTATGCATTTTGCCTGAACATCGTAAGAGGAAATTTGATGTTTCAAATGGAATAAAAGTTTGGAAGGGTGGTTATGCTTTAAGGCAAAATTTTGTCTCTGCCTCTTTAGGGTTTTCGTTGTATGCGCATATTATGCATTTTTTTTTCTTTCTCACTTTCTGAGATTACGGGTGAAATAACACCCACAAAACATTCAATTTATGCACTTACACAGGTAGAAATAATCATGTCTTGAATAAAGTGCAAGTTTGAATAAAGTTCATACTCTAATCTCATTTTTACCATGCCAAGCTTCTGAAGAAAATGAACATTTTAGAGCACTGCCTAACAGACATGATAAAAGGTTATGTTATCAATGATCCAATTCACACACAAATACAATATATATAAAACATCTACTGTTTAAAGAGGATATGTACAAATAGGCATCATGTTAAGTAAAAATTATGTGAATTACATTATACAAAACATTAAATTTATGCACTTACACAGGTAGAAATAATCATGTCTTGAATAAAGTGCAAGTTTGAATAAAGTTCATACTCTAAACTCATTTTTACCATGCCAAGCTTCTGAAGAAAATGGACATTTTAGAGCACTGCCTAACAGACATGATAAAAGGTTATGTTATCAATGATCCAATTCACACACAAATACAATATATATATATATAAAACATCTACTGTTTAAAGAGGATATGTACAAATAGGCATCATGTTAAGTAAAAATTATGTGAATTACATTATACAAAACATTAAATTTATGCACTTACACAGGTAGAAATAATCATGTCTCGAATAAGGTGCAAGTTTAAAAAAATTTAATTGTAAATACGTTTTACAGTAGCTTGTTATAATTATATTAGCGAAATTAAAGGGGAAAATACATAAAAGTGAGGAATAATATAAACATACACATTAGAATGCAGTTAATAAGCAACGCAAGACGAATTTAACATTAGAAACACGATATCAGCTCTCTCTATTACTACTTCTAAACTAAGAAACGTGTTTGAAAGAGAATCCAAAATATACTAGCAGATAACTAACAATTCAAATATAAGAATAATATATACTTAGCTAAACAAACGCGTTCACTTCAATAACAATAGCACTAGTCTATAACAACAAAACTAACTGAAAGTAAATGTATTTTTCATGCTAAGATTGCACATGCTTTCAATTTTTTTCCCCATCAGACAGGAATTATTCTGACACGTGTTTAAAGTGTTATAAATTTAATACTTACGAAACTATAAATTATAAATATACTACCTCATTCTGGTTTGCCTAAATATAATTTTGCCTTTATTATATAAATAATAATTTGCCTTTGGGATGTTTCTCTTTTGGTCATCCAGTATACTTGGATTCCATTTGCCTTTGTGCTTCTTTTCCATGTTAGAAATTTGCTAATTAAAATGCTCGCCATGCCTATTGCTGACGAATCCAAGATTTAAATCAAGGCGAAAGCTCAAGAAGTGAAATTATACCATAGCTTTGTATGAATTCACAAGATCTTTCAATATATCACGGTGCTTTTTCAACAAAAGCTCAACAGACATTTTTAACAACTGCTAGCTTGCTAATTCCAATGGATTTAGCAGTTCCTCAAAATGTTTACCATTCATTATTGATGATGCTATTTTTCGTCTTATAAAATTCCTTCCTTCAGTTTTACATGATTAAATTTGGGAAATTTATATTTATGTAACTAGAGTATATATAAATTACTTTTACTTTTCCAATATGTAAGGGAGGTAAATATATTTTTTTGCAATATTAAAGGGTTATTTCACATTTTTTCTGCCCAGGAATAATATATTTATATTTATATCATAAATATCATTTAATATTTATATAATAAAATAGTGTGACTTTCTATACCTGCTATCCCATAGAAATTACAGTTATATATTTTATACTTAATTTTTTCTAAAAAAATGTTTCCCGAGGGTGCTAAAATGTATACACACTTTCATAGTAGATATCTATTTAATATATTTCAAAGTTTGACCGAAACTTTTGACAACAATAATGTGTAGTATGATGTTCTGTAAACAGACATGACTCACATTACGCTATGCTAGCGTTTCTACAACAACATGCAGCCAAGATTATCGTTTGAACAGCGGAAAGCAATTTGCAAGTGTATTGGAAAATCGAGAATGTTGTTGAATTTCAAAGGCAATGGAGACGCATATACAGAACAGAACCGCCAACGCGAGTAACAATTGCACGCATTCGAGATAAATTTGAGACTCACGGTACCGTATGCGATGTTCACAAGAGCAGATCTGGGAGACCTCGCACAGCAACAAGCCCCGCGCACTGGTTACAAGGCACTGGGTAGGGCGAAGAGATCCGATTGAGTTTCCACCGCATTCTCCGGATCTAGCTCCGTTGGACTTCTACCTGTGGGGAACTCTTGAGAATGTTGTACACCGTAGAAAACCACGGGAAGAAATTGAAACGACATGTGCTGCAATCGCTGAGGACACTTTCGCAAACGTTGCTCAGTCAGTAGTTCAACGTACTCAGAAGTGTATCGACGCCGATGATGTCATTTTGAGAAACTATTAATTGTAAATGTCTAAGATGATTAGTACTCATCATTTTCTGTTTGTGTGAATTCAGTTTTGTTATGTTAACAATGTTTTTTCTTTGCTTGAAACGTGTACACATTTTTCGCCCCCCTCTGTGTTTTCATATAAATGGCATGCACAAAGATAATGATGGTAATGCATTTTCAGTTTTCGGAAGTACAGCCTTCAAACTAACTTTTGTCTGTGGACAATCTGGCCAGTGTTGATGTTCAAGATTCTCTATTGCTAAACAAACATTATTGTAAAAGTACACCTTTTTATTCAGAGAAGTAGGCTATGAAATTACTATGGCGGCTACGGTAATGCATATACTTTGCATCTTTGTGGAATCCACTCCATTTTTTGAGACTGGAACTTAAAAGTTCATATTGTTCTTTAAAGAAGCTTAATTCGGGAATAAAATCATTAAGGTATTCTAAAGTTAATAAGTGGAATTGTTATAAATACGTGCTTTGAATGCAGGATCGCCTCCCTTATCTGTTTCCTCTTCATTAAATTTACACACCCCTCCACAACAATCCCTTGCAAACGGTTTGCTGCTTGTCAAACTAAACCTAGAAATAGAAGAGGTTAATTATTCTGTAGTAACTTGATGGTTCTTTGTCTTTCTTTTGGATTGCAGATTTTAAGAAAGAAAATATTTTGCTATAGTGCTACTTACATGAAGAACGGTGCCGAAGAAACAAAACAAATCTTATCCTAAGCTAAACTTGTCAGACGCCTTTTAGTCAACAGAACAACAAAAGAGGGTGCGGTTACAGAAAGGGTAAAAAAAAAAAAAAAAAAAAAAAAAAAAACCTGACAAGGGTTCTACAGAAAAATAGTGAATACAAAGAAATGTGTAGAAAAAAGGAATGAATTGCTCACTCAAGAAGGCCCAAACAATGCTGGGATCACATGTTTTCTATTTGCACATGTGAAGTAGAACGAAGTTCTTCAAGGCATAAAAAATGTTTACGTGATATTTGCGTTCAATACATTCAAGAAGTATATTGGTGTAAATTGTAAAGTTTGCGTCCAGAAACATAAGATAAATCCATGCAAATGATTATATAATACATCATATTGAGTGCGGAAAAACAATATCCAGACAATTGAAGAATAGAAAAGCAGAATCAAATTAGTATTTTTGGAAAGGAACAAGGGGTCGCAGAAGCTTTATTACTGCGCTACATGCATCAATATTAAATCCGTCATGTGAGAGTATCAGATTGTGAAACTTGTTTGGGGCGTGCCAAATGTAAACAAAACATATTCTTGTACAGTATTGGCCACTGTCACTAGGCTGTCTAATGTTCAATGCAGCATTTGTGTTTTGAAGCCTACTGGGTGGTACAATAGTATCGAACACTTGTCTTGAAATTATATGAAACTTATGATTCCAACATGACGGCGCCCCTGCACATTTTACACTTGCAGCCCGATGTAACCTAAATACAAAATTTGGTGACAGATGGATCGGGCGCGGTAGATCAACACCGGGGCCTTCACGGCATATCAATTAAATGCGCGTGTGTAATATTTAGTTTCTCATGTACCAGCACAGCTGAGACAGTAGTACAAACTTGTCATGTGAGTTACGTTTCATTTTGACTGGCAAATGAAGATGTTTAATAACGTCAGATCTCAATTATGATCATGCAGCACTCTGTTATTATACTGCATCTGCGACCATGTTCCTAATTTCAAAATGCTTAGTTTGGTACTGCTTTTCTACTCTACAATTTTCTGCACTTGTTTTTCTGTGTATACATTTTAAATTGAAACCTTAAGCAGAATGAGTTTATAAACTGAAACCTTGCACAGGTAATATGATCGCACAGTCTGTGTTTTTCAATCACGTTCACTGCTTTAGAAGAACTCTGTAGAGTACATCCGGTATGTTTACCGATATCACTGCAAGGTCGACGATTTCACGCGGTTTCCTATTATATCCGAACCTAAGATTACTAAACGCCTCTCTACTTAATCAGGACTCTTTAGTACAGGAAACGTTTCACTATGCAATACATACCTCATTGCAGGTGGAATTCTTCAATACTCAACTTGTTTTAGACGTGATTTCTATAATGTTAGTAAAACAGAATTAGCAGTAGTTGAACGACACCTCTGTTCGCTCCAAATCATGGGAATTGCGAATGACAATTGATGTGTATCATTTGTCCACACAGTGAGAAACCTAACACGTGGTACACAGCATATATTTTGGGTTCAATTTATATCAAAATAAAGCTCATAACACTTTTTTTTATAAATAGGGTAACATTTTATTTCTGAGATTTAAAAGTTAATTACCTACATATAACAAACTTTGTTTAAATGATTTAAACACTTTCTTGGCATATTGAACTTTTCTAATATAACAAACATTAAATAATAGGTCTAAAGAGAAACAAATACGTGTAACAGGCATATTGGAAGTTTTCTGTTTACTTAACAATGCAACATCTAAACATGTTAGATCTCAACGGGTGGCCGAGGTTGTTAAGGCGCGGACTCGTGAGCGGGAGGTCTGCGGTTCGAACTGGGGTTTTCTCCTGGTTTTCCTCAGTCCTCATAAATGACAAATGCCGGAGAGGTGCCATAAACTTAGGTCTGGGACGTTTCCTTCCTTAAAAAAATCATTTCCCAATTTATCATTTCATCTCTCTGTGGTGCCTCAGTAGTAAAAACGGACCTTAAACACTACTCAAAAAATGTATAAACATGAATAATCCTGTGTAGAGACACATTCGTTTCTTCACGATATTTTTATGCATTATTTTTGTGTTTTGCAGCATGTTTCCTCTGTACTGCACTTAGTAACATTTGTAAATAGTAAAGGTGTAGAACTGCCAAGTAATAATTATTGAAAAAAACATTTCTGCGTGAAACAGGAAAACAATTAGCATGGGCACTTGTTGACGCATTCAAATATTCAAACTTTCAAATGCACCCTGGTTCATATGCGTGAACCCAGGAGGCGTGGGGGTCATGCGAGTACATAAAGTGGAGTTTGCGGAACTCTGGGTTGATTTACTTGCTTGCTATGTCTTGCTGATTAATTGCTGCGGTGCTTATGGTGACAACACGTGATACGGTTCCTTGTTGAGTCACTGTTGTTGCTGACTTCTGCGACATCGTGCTGCATGGTGTGTAGGTGATCATAGCCTAACATCAACAATATTGCTCCCGCAGATGCGTGAAACCTAATTTCACTAGGGAACACTGTTCTCAACTTAACTCCGGAACATTACTGACTGTTTCTTGTCAATTTTAATACCTAGAAACCAACATGTCCTTTAAATTAGCCTATTAGGTGTCAAGTTTTTATTTATATTCGATTACCGACTAAGACAAAAGTAGTAGTAGGTGTATAATATTATAAAACTCTATATACACATTAGAAATACATTTTATGCATGGGTCGTAGACCGTACTACGAGGGTAGTTCCATAAGTTTCCTTTTCCTAACCATTTTCCATGTATGATAAAAACGAAAACTATATTTCACATTTAAATATAGTTACTCTTTATTGCATTACACTTCTCACAGATTTGAATTAACATTTCAATCCACCCCCCCTAAAAGTCACAAGTTTGTCTGCAAAATGGGTACAAACAGCAGTCATCACTTCTTCGTCACACTTAAATTTCCTTCCTTGAAGGTCTTTCTTGAGTTTTGAGAAGTAGAAGTTGTCCCTGGGAGCTAGATCTGGGCTGTAGGGTGGATGGTCGATCTCCTTGAAGCCACATTTCTTCACAGTTTCCTTTACAACAAGAGCTGTGTGCACAGGCGCGTTGTCGTGAAGAAGGCGCACACCATCACTCAGCTTTCATCGCCGTTTCTCTTTGATGGAAACACGCAGTCTATGGAGTAGGACAATATGGTGCTCTCCATTTACTGTGGTGTTCCTCTCCTTGAAGTCAATGAAGAGTATTCCTTCATAGTCCCAAAAGATTGTGGCCATGATCTTCTTGGTTGATTGAGTCACCTTGGCCTTTAGAGGCGGTGCTTCGCCCGGTTTACGTCACTTCATTGATTCTCTTTTGCGCAAGGATCATAGTAGAGGACCATATTTTCATCGCGTGTAACAATGGTTTGCAGAACTTCCCTCCCTCTCTCCCCCCCTCTCTCTCTCGTTGCCACGGCAGAGCTCCCTGACAACAAATGACTCGTCGCTGCTTTTGGATTGAGGAAAGAAGTCTAGGCACTAACCTTATTCATGTTTAAATGTTCATGAATAATTCGAAGGACTGTTGTATTAGAAAGGCCCAACCTTTCTGCTCTTTCTGTGACTTTGAGCCGCCGGTCTTTCATAATTTCTCCTCCACAAGAGCGAAGTTTTCAGGAGTGAGCACCTCCAAGGGCCGACCTGCACCCTCTTGGTTTTCAATGCTTTCTCGACCCATTCGAAAAAGTTTGGCCCATTTTTTATGTTGGAACATGAGGGGGATGCTTCCCTATATACACCATTCAATCGCTTTTTAATTTCATTTGGAGTAAGTTCTTCTTTTGCGAAGAACTTAATGACAGCTCGACACTCCATTTTGAACATGTCTAATCTTCTACGCATAGCCTTCTTTATGCAACTACATCTGAACAACTGAACACTGCGTAGCGGAAGTTACAGCTCCATTATTTTCATATTACATATTATTTACAATTACACTAGTTATTGCGTTCTAACCAAAAAATAATTTGCTGCCAGCTTCGCGCACTTTGGCTAGGAAAATGCCCATATTTAATCAATTATTGTTGTTCGCAAATTGCCTTAAAAAGTTTTCTGAGAACAATGTTCCCAGTGGGTACATTTGGCCAGAATATTTACCTGTTCCTCATTCTCTCTACAAAATGGGCAGATTCTCCTTCCAGAACTATCCATAATTTTTTAGCCTTCCAACTTACTAGTCTAATCCAGACCATTCCTTATCTCGACTTTTCCCTCAGCATATATACCTCCTTACCCTAGGTTAATTTAATTTCATTTGATGGGCTCAAGGAGATTTTCTGTTATATTCTTCCTCGATTTCATACTGCTGGTTCCCTCTAGCCTTGTTTTAACCGTCTTCCATATATTTGTGTTATTTGCATTGCCTCGTTGCCATATTGAACCCAGGTCAATTCCTCTGAGTCCTCTTTCCACCCCTGTAGATATAATGTACGATGTATAGTAAGATTTGTCATTTACCATTTTAGAATGGGTGCTAAATAAATAGTTTTATATAGTTTAAAACATAATTATTACGCTTGATAATGTTTGTACTTAGTGAGTTTCCTAATCCTTAAACTTATTGTGTGTGCCACGTACAACTTTATTTCCAAAGTACCTTTTGTTTGGAGTTTTGATTTGATGAGTTAGTTGCTTTGAAGCAAGGAGTGCGTTATTGTTGATCGGTGCAGTGACTTTAGTTTTGTGTTCAGCATGGATAAAAGGAGAGACCCCAGTGTCGTAAACACCTAGATGACTTTTATTATGTTTGTGGAAAGCTCACACCAAAGTTACAAAGAAATTGAAATATATAAAATTACAAAAACAGCCCACTTTCATTACGTTGATTACAAAATTGGTGATCAAGAGAAAAAGCGGGCTCCAAAACCTAACGCAAATACTACACGTGTCCATTATATGTGCATACGTTACATCTGCGATATTCGATCATATAACACCCTCCCTCGATATGCTGTCTTGATTCTGCCTGTCTTCCTCTCATAATCTTAACACACGTTCTGAATCCCAGCACGTACTATTATTACATTGTGCCAAACATCACTTTATTCATTATCATTCACAGTAACCACTGTCCGTCTCTGGAATGCATTGCCACGGGATGTCAGAGACTGCCGAAATTCAGGAGTATTTCATAAGAAATTGTTTAATGTAATTAGAATTAATCGATTACCCTAGATTCAGAATACTTTTGTTACAATGCGTGCATTTATTTGTTTTAACTGCTGTAGAATTATTCATTCTATTATTTAATTGCTATCACAAATGTTTCTATCTCCTACATAGTATTGTCAGGGTTTAATTTTATGTTTTGCTTGTATCTTTATTTCCACTTTCAGGATATACGTAGTTTGATATTTATATAAATTGTTATTGCCGGTGCTTGTTGTATATTTTTGTTCTTTTATTTTTTCTTTTTCTTGGGTTAGTATTTTTCATTTTTCATTATCAATATTTATGTATTTGCATACATTTATATATATACATCACATTTTACATTGGTTTATATGTGTACGAGTATTGTCAACTGTCAATGTTGTGATTGTTATATGTGGCTATAACTTCATGTAATTATTATTAGATTGATAGAGCGGAAGAGAAGGCCTAATAGCTCTACCATAATAAATAGATAAAACATTGTTACTTTTTCGTACTTATTCAACTAATATATCTAATATCTGATATCTAAATAATCCCCTTCCCCCACATCGGATGTATTTGAGCCTGCAGGTTAAGCGATACTTTTTCTGCGCGTTGAGACTCAGTATTTTGCCTATCTATATTTCGCAAACGTTTGTCAGTTATTTTCCGATTATTTTGCGCAATGTTATCTCCCTTAACCAAATATACCCTAGTCTAATTTTGTCTTAGCCTTTCCTTAATTTTGATGCCAATTCCCTATCCCATCCTTCCCTTATTTTTTGAAAGTATATTAACAAATATGGGTCTGGCGACTTGGTGTACTGTCAAGGCAATGAATAGAAGAGTTTCTTGGCAACAGAAAGAATGAACAATATGAATCTTTAGTGGATTCAATGCTATAAAGAAATGGGATATTAAGATGTCACTAAAGTACATTTCCTCCATTAACACTTAGATTTCTTTCCTGAAACTTGGGGTGCTGTAAGTGATGAACTGGAAGAACGTTTTCATCAAGACATTTACACTTATTGGAAATACCTTATCAAGTTCTTCGGGGTTATGTACTGTTAGGGATTAGGGATTACTGTTAGGGATTATTGCTGGTTTCTGAAGAGGGACATTAATTCTAATTATAAGAGAAAGTCACCAGGCAGCAAGCATTTTAGGGACCTTTGAAGATATTTGTTTTGTTATATCTATTGTTAATGTTTTCATCGTTTTATATAGTGGTCGAGGTCGTTAAGGCACGGGTTCGTGTGCAGGAGATCTGGGGTTCAATTTCTGCGAGGAACGTTCTCCCTGACTGAGGTTTTTTTTTTTGCAGGTTTTCCTCAGTTCTCATGGAAGATACCCTAAACTTAAGCCTGGAATGTTTCCTTTTTTAAAAAACACCTACCCAAATTTGTCATTTTGTCTCGTGTATCACCAATGTCCCCTCCCTGTGATGCTTCAATGGTAAAACGGTCGTTAACGCTGTACAAAAAGATAAGGTTAGTATGAATTCATTTTATTAAAATTGTACAATTAGATTTTTCTTGGACATCTTTTGAACTAAGCTCGATAGGAACAACCCGAAGTCATTTGCTTAATCAGCTCATCGTTTTCCATAAAAATAAGATATTTTCATTCCTGGAGGTACGACAAATAATGAATAACACGTCTTTGTGTGTTATTCATTTGCGAACGCTTCTTTTAGTAAACTGTGCCATCAAGAAACACGTGAATGCTTATGAATCCTTGTATGTAAGACTTCGCTAAACTACACATTGTAATAATAAATTTCATTATTCCGAAATCGTGTGCTTTTTCTGTAAACCTCTCACCTTTATCCTAAGATAGACTCGCAAGCGAAGAAATATAATTATTTTATTATCATTTCGGTAACAACTACCGGTGGTGTCTAACTTAAGACCACGATTGTTTCGAAATGGCGCCCTCAACGCGGGGCATATTACAAATTCAGCTTCAGTAGTCTTAGCATTCTGCCTTCCAGTATAGCAGAAGACCTAATTTCTATGAATGCATTTGAATTTGAATTTATTTCTCTTTACATCAACAAACAATTTTAAATATTACAACAAGATCTATGTCTTCGTCACTGACAATATAAAACGAATACATATCATTATGACTCTATTACAATATTTTAATTCTAAACACTACATCCAACTATTATCTTATACTTGTGAGTTACTTATTTCCTTAAGACTAACACCCAGGTTATTGGTGAACAGTAATCCTGTTCCTAATGCTAATTTACTCCAATTCCCTCCTCTATTCAATTTATCAATCATTAACTATCTGAACATGCTTTATCATTTCTCCCTCAGCTTCACTAAATACATTGTGTATCCATCAATTATTATACTTCTAAGAACACACTTCTTTCTACATTTACTTCCATCATCCTCTTTGTCATTATTATCCATTTTTCTCTAACTTCACCTAAATAGTTCCCTATCATTTTTATATCCTCCCTTCCTTTTACAGTTAAAATCTTCCTAATTACAATTTTCCCATCCAAAATTTCCCATTTTTAATTCCAAACCTTTTATTTCCATAACTTTGTTTGAATACAGTATAAAACAATGAAAATCTCTGTTAGTTTCTCCACACATTACACAATTTCCTATTTCTTTATCATAACCTAATCCTTTTAAATTCATAACTCCAGTTCTAGCCCAAGCAAACCCTTCTCTACCTGCCTTATCACATTGTTCTATATGTTTTAACCTACCCCATACTATTTTTACTCCCTTATAAAGTCTCAATGCACTATTTTCACCTAAATTAGTAATTATTTCCTGTCTTTCTGTATCTTCCAATCTTAGATTTATTTCTTTCCAAATTATCTATTTTGGTATTCCCTGTTTATCCATAAGTTTTCCAAACCTATCTGTTGCAAAACTTCCTGCACTTTGAACAAAAAAGACTGTATATATAGAATATTCATCCCTTAACGGAAAATAAAGAACTATAAATACATAAATAAATGGAAATAAATAAATAAATAAAATCTGTATACGCCACCTGGTACCTGGTTTCCTAAACCAGGGCGTGTATATAAAATTTTCTATTTATTATTATAAACTATATAATATAACAATCCCTTACTACATTATTTTACAGATTTTCCTAATAACTAGACTAAAATAATATAAATAAAATAGTAAAACTATTCAAAATTAATTAAATTAAACCAAAACGTAAATTTACTAAACTACTTCCAAATTTAATATTCCAAAGCCTACAAAATGTACCAAATTAATAAATTACTGGGAGCAGTGAGAATTATAGCTGGTAGCTATTCTATCCTAATTGAATACATTACCAGCGGTTAGTAGTATAAATATTACAACTTAAAAATGAAAGAAGTTACTTTCACGACAATGTCTAACAAAAATGTTTAATTCCATATTTGAATTCAGAATAAATTGCGGTCGAAACACTATTCAGTTTTCTTGTGAAAAAATTATTGATTAGTATAATCAATTGCAGGGATTAACCTAAGGTCTGTTCTAGGATTCTTTATGGGTCGATGAACCACTCTATAGAGTAACACAGTGGAGAGACTTCATACCATGTAGTAAAAATAATAATTAAACATATAAAATAAAATGAACACTAAATATGTTAAGTCACTATATCACTTTAACCAAAACTTTTGCCTATCACCATAAATAAAAGAAGAGATGGTTTCTGGTCTAATAACCAGTTCAAATGCAAACTGTTCCATGGGGATTTCTCGAGAGAAGTTTGTAGGCATATCGATATTATTTAGCTTTTGTTCACCGTTGAGCTAATTTGCTATGCATTTTTTGCAAATTGAAAGAATTTTTTACCTGTTGTGCAGATGTTTTGTGCGTTGTTTTTCGACCATTGCCATGCACGCGTACACAAAAGTCACGCAACAATCTCCTTCATCTTTTCGAGCTCTCAACAGCAAATGGCATCGTTTGTGTTCTTTACATATTTTTTGTGGGGCACGGCATAAGAATAGCAAGTGAAATGTATACGTGAACAGAAACCGTTATCTGTTGCTTTAATGCGAAATATACTCAATGAAACCGCTCGATGCAAATGATGCAATAGAAGGAAGTAATGAACGCATTGGTGAGGGACAACATTGAAGGAGAAATAGAAGAAGAAAAGGAAGCGGATTGCTTCATTCTCCTCGTATTGAGTAAATATGTAATAAACAGGATTACTATTTACTAGTTTTATTATTGAAGGAAGGAGAATGAATGAATAGTGTTAAACGCCCGTTTTTGCTACCGAGGCACCATAGGCGATGGACACTGATGATAAATGAAATGATATTTTGGGAAAGGATTTATTTTTTGACTCCATTGATTCTCTTTTGGACAAGGAATCATAGTAGAGAACCATAGTTTCATCTCCTTTAACAATGGTTTGCACAACTTCTCTCTCGTTATCACGGCAGAGCCCAAAAAATTCCTGACAGCAGATGACTCGTTGCTGCTTTTGGACTGTGGAAAGAAGTCTACGCACTATCCTTATTCATGTTTAAATTTTCATGAATAATTGGAAGGACTGTTGTTTTAGAAAGGCCCAACCTTGCTGCTATTTCTATAACTTTGAGCGGCCGGCCTTCCATAATTTCTCTTTCCACAAGAGCGATGTTTTCAGGAGTGAGCACCTCCAAGGGCCGACCTGCATGTTCTGCGTCTTCAATGCTTTCTCGACCCAATCGAAAAAGTTTGGCCCATTCTTTTACGGTAGAATTTGAGGGGGGTGCTTCCCTGTTCAATCGCTGTTTAATTTCATTTGGAGTAAGGGCTTCTTTTGTGAAGAACTTAATAACAGGTCGATATTCCAT
This sequence comes from Metallyticus violacea, assembly GCA_030762175.1. Lineage (NCBI taxonomy): Eukaryota > Metazoa > Arthropoda > Insecta > Mantodea > Metallyticidae > Metallyticus > Metallyticus violacea. The sequence goes on from CM060831.1 coordinate 118,325,716, forward strand.
TTTGAACATGGCATAATCTTCTACACACAGATAGCCTTCTTTATGCAACTATATCTGAACAACTGAACACAGGGGTGCAGAAGTTACAGGTGTTATTTACTTAACAGCTAAGGTATACACCAGATAAGGTTTTTGTGAAGGCAATAATCCTAATTGGCGAGTCCGTAAACTTATGGACTTAGCCTCGTATGTAGTCAGTTGAAAATAATGAAGAAGAATAATACGTACAGCGAAAGGGAAACTGTGGTGGAATGTAGGAATGAATGAATTGTGTTTAACGCCCGTTTTTGCTGCAGAGGCACCGCAGGCAATGGACACTGATGATACACGAGATGAAATGATATATTGGGAAAGGATAACATTTTTAAGGGAGGAAACGTTCCAGGCCTATGTTTAGGGTATCTCCACGGCATTTGCCATTTATGAGAACTGAGGAAAATCTGAAAAAAAAACCCTCAGTCAGGTAGAAAGGTCCTGGCGGGATTCGAACCCCAGGCTTCCCGTTCACGAGTCCGCGCCTTAACGACATCGACCACCCGTGGCGGTGAAGGAAGGAGAGACGAATTGAACACAGGAGGAAATACAGAGGTAAAGAAACATATCTTACATTTCCACTTTATTTTTCTTTCTTTCAATCTGCTGTGCATGCTCGGGTCTACCTTCCATGCTCTCTTTTATTTATTTTCTTCTTTCGTTTATCTTTTATCTTTCCTTTTTGTCTTTACCGCTTTTTTTTAATAAAAAATATGTTTTATCTTTCTTCCCTTCCTCCAGTATGAAAGAAATGAAGACATCATCGTCGTCGTTCTCGGAGTTTACGAGAGACCCACTCAAACAAGTTTTCCTTCCGTGGTCAGACTAAAAAGAAATACACGATTACGTTGCTATGCGGTGCTTTGACGTTACTTCCACAATATTAAAAGGGAGGAAAAACAGATATGGAGGGAATGAGATATGAAGATATCATAACCTAGTACTATAGGCCAGACACACTTCAGATTGCTTATGAAATACAGAAGTAAAGCCATAGTTTTTACAAATTTTCTAAAGAAAGAACGTGGAAACAACATTAAGAAAATAAAAGCAATAAATGCAATTACATTAAGAACGGTTTAATGAGTAGTAATAATAAAAGTAGGGCAATATGGTACAATGAAATTGAGAAACCAGCTGTATTTCTTTTTTTTAATTCCCGTGAAATGTGACTTGAATAAGGGAGCGAAAGAGGCTTTATTTTCGAGTGACTGAAAAAGTCTTTTTGTACCTCTATTTACGACAACATTTGAGTGGCAGTTCATTATATTGTCAGAGGTTTGAACTTAAAATGACTAATTTTTCCACATATACTAGTATTAAAAATAATGTGAAATGCTCTTGCAACAAACACTAATATATTTATGTATTTCTTAAATAAAAAGATTTTTCTATGAGATGGAGAGGTACAATTTTAATACCTGGTTCCTTTATCCTTTTCTCCGCTGATGCATCGCTAAAGTCCACAGAAGGACATTTTATTAAGCATGAAGCATGAATATAGTCAACGGTTTTTTTTTGTCTGAAACCTCCTCAAGCACCAAAAGTAAATTTAATTGAATAGTCATTAAAATTATGGACATTTGTAATGCAAAACTAGCTCAACGTCAGATAAGTAAACTATTATGGAAATAACATCACCCAAGACTATCGATACTTTGTCATCTGATGACACAATGAACTAAATATTATCCGATCAGCTTTTCCAATTCAAAAATTACAGAAAAATATTTTCAAAAAATCCCACAAATCCAGGCCAAATAGTAAAATATCTCAAGCTGATAAGTGGGGATTATGCATTTTGGACTATAACTAGGTATCTGTGTGTACAAATAATTAGGTTCTCTCTTCTTCTTCACATTTATTTTTCTTTTTCATTCATTCATTCTTTCATTTGTTTTTAAACTATGCATTAATGAAGACATTACTAACAAATTTGATCCTAAGAAAATTTCTTACAAAAATTCAAGGTATAGATTTTCTTTTCTCAGATTACAAAACTATTTCAATTAAGTATTTTTCAATTGATACAATTAGAAAGTAAATAAATAGCACATATATTTGGCACATAGATTTAAGTGAAACGTTCGATCTTCTTCTGCGAATGACATTTTTCTTGAGGTCCTAAGCAAACCTATATTTGCATGTTTGTGTGAACTGGATATTTCATGGTTTATTCGCGCGTTTCACGGCAGCTGGTGGGTCGGCAGTCAGAGCGAAGTGGATGTAATATCCACGCAACTCATTCAAGTTCTCTCAACTATGATACAATGAAAATAAGAACGTGCCTCATGACAGATGTTGGAAAGTTTATCCTGCTATTTCTACACATTTCTGTCATGCATTTCATTTTCTAAAATTGACCCAATTTCTCGTCCAATATTTTCTTTGAGTTATTCCAATGCCAGGAATTTTCTCCTCATGCAAGGGGTGTATAAAATTAGGTACTCCAGTACCTGTTATTTTGCGTCCAAATCGTTTAAATGAACCTGTGCTTCATCAGTAAAGAATATTAGGCATAGACCAATTTCTCTTATCATTAACGTTCTGTAACTTCCAATTACGAAACTTTTCCGAATATAGGATCATGTGCCTAAAATTCATGAAAATGAACTTGTATGCTTTCAAATCTAAACTGGCTCATTTTCAAAAGTTGAACTGATGTGTATGAATGACAATTTTGTAAAAAAAATCTCACAAAAACTGTGGATGTAGTAAGACATTTCCTGTCATAAGATATGTGCTTATTTTCATTATAATCGTAGTTGTGAAAAGTGCGGCAATGCCTGAAAGACTAGGTGTATTATATTCTGAAATTACCGTCAAAATCGCTTTTATTAATACTTCAGAAATTAATAGTCATAAACCATTGTAAAGTGGTTGCCCTAACACGGTGACAAATGAATGGCTGCTTGTTCTCTCTTACAGTAAGGGTTGGTACTACAGAATGTGAACAAGTTCCACATCCTAGGCGACTGCTTTCAGTTTCGAAACATTTAAAGGATACTTCAAGTAAGGAGCTTGGATGTTTCGATCTTGCAAGTCAGCTATGGTCTTGAAATTGTACAGCAATCGGGTGACCTGTAATTTGCAGCAGCTTTCTGACGTTTATTGAATTCTTCAGCTACTAATCTCTGTAATCAATTCCCATTTTCTCACAATAAAAATCTGGTGTACGTTCTGCGTCACCATAATTGTCTAAAACAAATAAATAACATATTTTGTGATATTGCCTATGCTGCAGGACTTGTAGGACACACTGTAGAGCGTTTGGACACCAACGTGCTATTCACGATTGTCTCTTATTTATTAGCGAGTGAGAAAGGTATATTGAAATCTGTGATAAGTCAGGAAGGAAAGGATTGGCATGGTTTAGAATAGGAGTAATATACCCAGGGTGCCAAAAATGTATACACACTTTCACGGTAGATATCTATTTAATATATTTCAAAGTTGGACCGAAAAACAACAGTAATGTGTAATATGATGTTCTGTAAACAGACGTGACTCACATACATTATGATAGCTTTGCTACGTGACAGGTAAATCAACAATGAACAAATGAAGCCAAGATTATCGTATGATGTTCTGTAAACAGATGTGACTCACATTACGTTATAGTAACCCTGCTACAATAAAATGGAGCCAAGATTATCGTTTGAACAGCGGAAAGCAATTTTGAAGTGGTATTGGAAAACTGAGAATGTTTTTGAAGTTCAAAGGTAATGGAGACGTGTGTACAGAATGGAACCGCCAACGCGAGTAACAATTGCACGTATTCGACACAAATTTGAGACTCATGGTACCGTATACGTAGAAAACCAGCTATACTGGCAGCACTGCGGGAAGAAATTGAAACGGTATGTGCTGTAATCGCTGAGGATACTTTCGCAAACGTTGCTCAGTCAGTAGTTCAACGTACTCAGAAGTGTATCGACGCCAATGGTGGGCATTTTGAGCAACTGTTGCAACTGTAAACGTGTAAGATGATTAGTGCTCATCATTTTCTGTTTGTGTGAATTCAGTTTTGTTATGTTAACGCAGTTTAAGTGTGTATACATTTTTGGCATCCTCTGTATTTAAGTGGAATAAAAAATGGATACCCTAAGGGGATGTGTCCTATGTGTGAAGAACCAGATAGTACTTGGTATTTGTACATTGCAAACTAAGTTTTGGAGGGAACAGTTTCTATTACGAAAGTGGAAAATTTTACCAAGTGAAGTAAGAGGCAGAAGAATTTTAAATCAAAAATCAGCCGGAAATATTAAGAAACTTGGTAAAATACATGAGTAAGGTGAGAAAAAATGGCTTTGGAAGGTGGGTAAGACAAATGGGAACAACAATGTTGACAATTTCACTATCTAGGAGTGAATACATATCCCCATTACATACTCAACCTGGGGTGCACTGTAATGGGGTACGGAAGCAGTGCAAGTCCATTAGGTCAGGTTGAGCAAGTGGGAAATTTAAAAATTCATTAAAATATTAAGTTTAATTAGCAAAACTAAACGACAATTTATTGAAAATGTATACTTTTTTGATTGATATAAATTATGAAGTTATGAAACTACTTATAAAGGTAGGGGGTATAACTTTAATTGCAATGTTATTTGTTGAAATAAAGTTCATTCATTCATCCAACCATATTAGCGAATGAGGTTACAAATTTCCACTGAGCAAAATAACCAAGCTCTTTCCAGCAGCTTCTTTAGTAACTGAAAGCAGAAGGTGTAAATTTATATCAAATTACATTTTGTGACTTTATAATTTTGTTTGTTTATTATTTATTCTGGTAGAACTAAGGCCATTCCGCTCTACCAATTTAATAATAATTATATGAAGTTATAGCGACAATATTACAATCACAACATTGACGGTAAAGTTGACAATACCCGTACACATATAAACCAATGTAAAACATGTATATAAATAAATGTATGATAATACATAAATATTGATAGTGAAAAATATTAACTTAAGAAAAAAAAATAAGAAAATAAAAGAACAATTATACAACAAGCACCAGCAATGACAATTTATACATACATCAACCTACGTAAATGTTGGTCCTGAAGGTGTAGTACTTGCCTCCAACGCCCAAAACGCGGGTTCGAACCCGGCCAGGATCGATGGATTTTTTCGGGCGTAAAAATCCTAAGTATGGCTTCCTTCGGAAGGGAAGTAAAGCCGTGGGTCCCGTGTCGTACATTTACGGCACGCAAAATAACCTCAAGCCTGAAAGAGAGGCATCTGAGCAAAATTTGTCGGCCGTTTCACGCCCTGAGTTGAATGGGACGCTGATAACCTGAGATGTTAAAGAGCGTCCATAAATAAATCAATCAAAAAAAAAAAAAAACCTACGTAAATCCTGAAAGGGGAAATAAAGATACAAGCAAAACATAAAATTAAGCCCTGACAATACTATGAAGGAAATAGGAACATGTATGATAGTAATAAAATAATAGAGTGAATAATTCTACAGCAGGGTAAAACAAATAAATACATGCATTGTAACAAAAGGAATCTGAATCTAGGGTAATTGATTATTTCTGATAATATTAAACACTTTATTATGAAATGCTCCTGAGGTTTATGTATACTGAAGACTCTATCAAGACGCATCAAAAGCATGAAATACATTAAAATACATTAAAAGACAGCTTATTTGTATGGTAACAAGATCTCAAATTTGTTTTTTTTTCTCTCTTTTAAACACACGCGAAAGCATTTTTTTAGTCAATCGTAATGCATTCAAATAAAAAAAACCACTTTCAATAGTTTTTAGCACTCTTTTGTTTATCTCCTCGAAACGCCGAATACTTATATAAACATTTGCCGTCCTAACTTGCTTACAACAGCCAGTGTCATTCTTGTTTAATTTTCTGCTGAACTCACGTCATCAAGGGCTGAAGTGGGAACGTTTCAAGGACCATTTGGGGCTCCTTGTTAAGAGTGAGGATTACCACTCGTCTACTGTTTTGCGCTATCCATGTCAAAACAACAAGTGTACATAACATGTATCCTTCCTTCTTCAGCCTCCTTGTCAAGAAATGGCAATTTCGCATTTACTGTCAATAATACATGTGCGGAATAACAAAATATAATTTTGAATATAATGAATTTCAGATAAGTAAATTACAGTGTAAAATTCCTTTTATTAAAACAAATAAAATAAAAAGTTTAATTAAAAGTAAATTTATTTAATGCAAAATTCATTTGTTTGTGTTCATTGACAGTAAATATGCAATACATTTTATGAAATTATTGTGAAGAAAAATGATTTTAATTAAATTTCAGGGAAGTACTAGCAATTGAACTAGTTTCTAAAAGTACAAAAAGTAAAATCCTAAAAATACGTAATTGTTACTTAAATTTTAATTGTTCTAAAGGGCGTGTCTTTAATATGATGTGTCAGTTTCTTAAATCTACTACTTCTGCGTATTTCTGTAGGTATTAATTATATTTCCTCTTATTTAAAACAACACTTTTCTATTGAATATATATGAAAATATTGAGATTGTGTAATTTTTAAATAGGATCTGCAAGGGAATGTTAACATAATACGCCATCACATACTTTCCAAATGGATACACATGCTATAGTTCACAATCAAAATGGGTGCCAAACGCAAAGGGGAATAGAATATAAAGAAACAAATATTTTTAAGACAAAATGTGTAAAGGAACTGTCAAAACAACATTCAAGATTTTTTGATATGGATTACTTTAGGACGCTTTTTAATATCTCAGCTCATCAGCGTCGCATTCAATTCAGAGCATGAAAAGGCCGATAAATTTTGCTCAGAAGCCTCTTCTTTCAGGCTTGAGATTCCACTTAGGACTTTTGCGCCCATCGAACTTGGCCGGGATTGAACCCGTGATCTTAGGCCTTCCAGGCCTAAGTATGACTACTATTAGAGCACCAGGGAAAAAATCCTGAAGAGCCCTAGCTCTCGGAGGCTCAGTTAACAAAGAAGTTTGTTTTATTTGTCTCCGAAACTGGAATCAAAAATTCGAAGTCGAGACTAGAATTACATCTTCGGTTTACATTGCTGATGCTTTAACCGCTTTAATAGAATATTCGAGTAGCGTCTAAGGATCAAATCTCTGCAACGAGATCACCTTTGAGGTATTCAAAGTAGGAAAATTTTTGTTAGATGTGGCAGAACAGTTCACGGTTGCTCAATAGTTGGAGGTTGGCTTGGTATTTTTCTTATCTGGCTCTCATTTCACGCTCTTACCTGCCCTGGTGCTTAGTATGAAAACCACATACGAACGCTCTTCCTGTATAGTGAGGTTATTTGAGTACAGGTCGAGCGGGGGAGAAACCAGATGTCAAGACCGTGTCATGCACGTGCAAGTAGCGGCTTGTACTTTGTTTGGGGAAGACTTTGTCAGCATTCTATTTCATTAGACAGGCCATTCTGACCTTGGGGTTTTTTGTGTTTCCCCTGGTCACTTAGGTGAATGCTGGAATAAAATTGTTATATTCCACGAATTTTCCATTCTCCCGTTTCCTTGCCTTTCATTCCTAGCATCAGTTATAGAGTCGGAAGCGTCACTCGAGGCGGGCTGGTGTATTGCGATGTGACGGTGGCTTGCACTCAAGAAAAATTCCTCTCTTAGCGTTTAATGGATTCTATCTGGGGACATCAGTAAATCGCAAGTGAAACTTTGGCGGAAACGAGTGGTTCTCGCGGGCCTTCCGGTGTCTGGAACTTATCTATGGAAACGTTAGGGACCTGCCTATGCCCGTGCATTGCCTATCGAATTCCTGGTGCATTCTCTACCTCATCCTTCCCCCTGCAGGAGTTCCTTCGGGGACGTGTGTACAATAGGACCTTTAGCAATCCTCCGTGGAGCAGAAGAAGAAGAACTGTTTTATTTTCTCTTTGATGTGAATTGCATCCTAAAAATCAAATTGTTTGTCTTTCAATGATCTTGTTTTAAAAAATAGTTGTTGGCCTAAGAAATTTCTTATCTTATTTTTCTTTTAACATGCCACGGCTTTGGTTTTTACATGTGCTGTTTTAACGTCATTTATTTGTTAAGTTTTAAAAATTTAAATTATTATTTAATTGTCTGCAAAGAGTAGTGATATTACGTTTCGTGCTTGCTAAAACTATAAATGTAATATTTAATATTTTCAATATTACGGGACGCTTTCATTTAAATAAAAATGAAACAAATTTCGCTACAAACTACATCCTTATTTACTTCTTCTTGCTTTTCCAATACGCTACGTACTTTTAATTCTCACTCTACCATGTTGATAACTGATTTTAATTAAATTAGTGTACTCGAGTATTTTATTCTGGCTATAATTTTCCAATATGCACTACTTTAACTTTATATTTTTTTCATTGTTACTATGGGGTTATTAAATATACTCTAGAGGCATGCTATTAAAATGAAACCATGTATAATGCATTTGTGATCACTATAGACATCAAAGAAGAAGAAAAAAAAAACGTTAAAATTAAATTATTAGCGGGGTTATAAGTTCATATTTTTAGTATTTATAAATGTCTTTAAAAAGTGAGTCAAATTGTTTATAACGTTTTAGAGGAAAACTAAAATACACTTATAACAATTATAACAAGAAACTTTGGTTTTCTTTAAAACTTTTTTTCATTAAAATGCTATGTGAACTCTTGATATTTTGATATCGTTTATTGTTATATGCGCTTCAATCTTCATGAAAAAGGAAATAAAGAAAAAGCACAAACATAGCTGTATGTAATACATTTTGGAAAGTTTAAAAGGAATTTTTGCATCCATTAACGTGCTTACCCGAATACAATAATTTTAACTTTCTACACAGACTTCCCGATCAAAGTCTAAACAGTTGGCATCTGCAGCTTAATTCTTTCCTTATACACCGATACATGTTTTATCTATATATTAAGCACTCGTGTAAACTCTATACACAGTTCTTCACATACATTTTTGGTACCCATTTCTTGTTGCCCTAGGCAAACCCATGTTCGAGTAGGGTGCCGCGAGACAGTACGGCGCAAGACTGTCCTAAATAAGTGACATGCATTTACTTAGGTCATATTTCAGTTTATGTAGTATTGCATATACAGTGTGGTTATTTGAGTTATGAGCCGGTAGAGCGCGGCTGCGTACTGGGAGAAGCCAGGTATAAAGGCCGTATAACATGCATAACATGTTCTGGAAATAAATTGCATTTAATTTCAGGGGGGCTTTGTCAACCAGTGGTTGAGTGCTCGTGTTTTACTGGATGCTTTCATTGCATGTAAATTGTGTATAATTGTCCTTGGTTTATAATGCCACTGCATATATATATAGTGTTGAAAAATCTTTAAAAAGGGGTTCTTGTAGAGAAGTGGTAAAAGGAATCGCAAGAAAATGTCGTGGCAATCATGTTTCAGGTAGAGAAACTGTACGCCAACTTGTTAAAAAATTAGGAGAAACAGACCTCTCAGTGACAAGAATCATGTTCCAGAACCACTCTGTTCTTACGGAAGAAAAGTTAGATGGTTGCAGTGGCGGCACTATCCTAGTGCTGACTGTAACTCAAAAATCTCACGGCATAATCCCTTACTCGGGAGTTTTAGGACATTTGTAAATTTATTTTTCAGAGATGCCTGGTATACAGAATATACAAGGATGTTAATGAACTACACTGAAATAATTTCAGAGAGTGTAGAGATATTTGTAATAGTAAACATATTGCCTATCTGTTCAAATGTTGAAACTATGGCTATAAGTTTCTAACGCGCCAGTGCGCCACAGACTAATGAAGTTTCGCCCCGCGAAAGCATTACACATGATAACGAAGGTAGATTTCTGAATGCAATGGTTATGACATTAGCTTTGCAGTAAGAGATGGTCATTTGTTTTTGAGTTCGATCTCGTTCATCACTTTTTTATTCTGTTTGTTTTCTGACTAGCCTAATGATCCAGCTTTTAGCTTACGTTTTAAGTTGATGGTTCACTTTATACACTTAAATCTTAACATATCAATTCATATAATTACAACTGTTGTAGTTATTATTGTATTTACTAATCAGAATAGTGTCCTGAGTATGTGTTACGTAAATTATGTTTAGGGCATCATGTTAGTAGTAGCTTATAACCAATATGCAATGATGGTAATACATTCATTGTTGAGAAAGAGAACAAAACTTGAAAGCATTAAGTAAATTTCATTCACATTTTTTTAGTATACATATTGCAACATTTCATATTTTAAAATATATGCATATTTTAAAAAAAATAACCATGCCAAGAATTAAACCCGCGGTTTGCGGAACATAAGTTTTTGCGTTATGCATTACGCCACACAAGCAAAGAACTCCTTCTAGAGTATGCTACATAATACAAGGAGGCAGTTAAGGTATTCAGTGTCGCACTGTCACATGATTAGTTTGAGACTTGAGGGATTTTTATGGCATTAAACTTGAAAACGCTGATTAACATGCTGAGGAAAATCGACATTTCTGTGCTTGCAAGGCAGTTTTAAACACTTTGTAAACTAATTTTTCACTCGACTTCGCTTTAACACCGACTTATTAGTATTTGATACCAGAATGTTTAATACCATAAAACTGCGTTATGTTTAGTTATGCACCATACATTGCCTACCTGAAATTGCTTATATACGACATCTCTACACCTCTGAAAATATTTCGGTAAAGTTCATTAACATCCTGTATATAAGTTGCAACGGGAGATCCAGATTCAATTCCCATGTAATTAATAAATAATAATTATAAGGTATTCTTTATGTATCATAAAATGAACAAGAGGTAAAAATAGAATCTTTGTAATAAAAACGAAATATATATGTATTTTGTTGTGACTGTATGGTTCCTTAAACAAGTTCAACTGTTTGAATAGCACAGGAACGTTACTTTTCATGCCTCTGTAAAATAGGCCTTGAAGCAAACCTTGTTAGCTCGCTTTCACCCAAGGGTAAGCGACCTTAAAAAAGAGAAAGTCTAGCTGTATAACGTTTCTAATGTAGGGAAGAAGGGAATAAACTCAGTCAATAAGAAATGGAGTTTTATATTATTGCTTCGAGAATCTTCTTTACACAAAACGCTAAGCCAATCAGAGAATAAAGTTAGGACGGATCTAGAGTATTGTACAATTTGAATTCTCGCCTAGTGATGCGTAAAGAAATCATAAACAAACACTATTTGGAGGCATCTTCAGTGCAGTACAGTTTGGGAGATATAACAAGTTTATTCGTTTCGGTAAAAATAAGTTTGCAGTTCGATTCAAAAGATGAAATTGTTTAACGCAATCGGGAGGAAATAGTTGTTAGAAATATTTTAATAGAAACAGTGTTGGTAGGAAGCATAATATAAGGCCTAGCTGAACGTCAAATATTAATAACAAGTCTAACGTCTGATTTATCTCATTAATAGCATTATCAAAATCTTACAAATTCTTGCAAGTGGTCCTGACGTGTTGTGAATGATAAGTGACGATTAAAATAAACGCAGTGAATTGTGAAACATTATTATATTTAGTAAATGTCTATCCCGTGTTTTTTTCATCCCCTGTGAACAATTCCAGAAAAACTTTAAATCATTTGCAGAATCCTACTCACCGAGATTCCAGATTTATCAGCATCAAATTTATATCATTTCCCCATAACCATCACCACTTATAATATAATCAAAATCAATTTCACAAACCCACAATTCCCGCCGCAAAGTTAGCGTCAAACTTTGACAGACGTACCCCAACCAACTTGACTATATAAGTTGTTTCACGCCTACAGGATTTTATTGCTAACTTATTAACCATAGTGGCTTCTTGATTTGATGATCATACTTGTCATATTTCGGCGTATTGCTTTGAAAACTGCACAAGCGTTTCGAATTTGCTAAAGTCTATTTTGGATATAAGATTACCATCAGGTACAGGACTTATGTTAACTATCGACTTAACTGTCCATAGCGATAAAACCCATTGGTAATTAAGCAGGTATTTTCATGGATTTCATTCATTTTTCATTAAAATAATGACGTTTCCTCAGAATAAAGTGAGCTGAGTGCCATCGTGCATGAATCACATTCGTCAGATAGCATCCAGAAGTATAGCATGTGTACTATGTCGTAATAATTCGATTATTACTCTAAAATGCGCAAAAGAACAAATAGTTCACTGGTACAAGATGGAAAGGTGTGATATATCAGTATTGTATGTGTTGTAAGGGCGATAACAGCACTTCTATTATCAGCAACAATACGTAATCCTCTCGGCGCTCTCAACATTTCCTCCAATTTTCCGAGAAACTGGATATAAAACACACGGAAGGAGGATCATAAGGAGATTATCAATGATATTCAGACTGAATATCATTGTTTCATATCTTCTGTTTCCTTTTTTCTGTCCCTCTTAATCCTAATTTTCATATGTGGCATTAGACATCGTCAGGTGTAAAACCAGCCTCATCAACGAACAAGATAAATCTCAAATAAAACACACTTTTTGACTTTTGATACAGATCAAACTTCTTTCTTGTAATATTCCAAATAGTCACATGGCTAATTTTTCCTTAAAGTCACTGCCTGATTGATTTTTGTCTACATCACGAAGAACTCGTTTTTCAAGCTTACAAACGAATGCCACTCTTTGTCATCCAGCACCCGAAACACTCCTTTCAAATGAAACTGTCTCTTCGCAAGTGCTGGTAGATTCGTGAGAATGTTCTTGAACAATGCAATTGTCTGTTGAGATATCTTTTAGCACAAATTTCACTTGCTCCATCTGCAAGATCATAAATGTAGTGCATATCTGCCATTTTACTCACGGAATGCATTTTCTTTTCAAAACAAACAAAAGACAATCAAACAAAGGAATGAGAGTTTTTAAGAAATGTTCCTTGCAATACACCTGTAGAGTAGTCAACTCCAATTGCTGTGATGCTGTAGTCACTGTTTTCATGAAGGTGAACGCCTTCTGGATCGTTTTGCCGTTAGAAAATATATTCCTAAAATAGGTGATGCCTTTTGCGTACCTTCCTTATGTTACAATGTCTCATCACTTCCATTGTTGTATCTTAGGTTCAAATTTAAACCCTAGTATGCCTCAAAACTGCAAAATTAAACTTTCTGATTTCTAATTTCCTGCGCCACTATACTATAAATAATAAAACAAATATAAAATATTATAAAATAAATATTCAGTTTCAAAAGTTTTCAATTATACGATTTTAAATAAGCTATGTAGCCTTAAAAATTTAGATAAATTGTTCTCTCCTTTGCTGTGTTACAAACGAATGACTTTATTTTGTGATTCTGACGAGGGTTATCTCTTATTAAGCTCTAACAACAGTCAGCTTTCATGTAAACGTCCCATCGATCCTAATGTCTGTTTCCATTTCTCTTTTATTCTGATGGAATTCCTTTCCGTGTTCTTTCACTTAGTGCTCTAAATTTTCTGGGAAGTGCTCGCTATGAGAGGGAAGAAGTGTCACATCCGAGTGCCTGCAATTTTTTCGAGAGTGTTTTTACAGTCTGCTTATTGATCATCTTTACCCAGAAAGTTGATGACGTCCTTGCATAAGTCCCAAGCCTGAAGCTCTTAAGTAATTCATGGACTTTCTAAATGCAGTATCCTTGATGAACTGGCGAATATGTAAGCCAATGAAAGCGTCTTCCCGCACTTTGTTCCAGACAGCAATGGAAAATTTCGAAGTACCTGTAGGAAAGGCTACTTCTGGCAAAAGCCTGGATACATTACTTTGGTATTTTATGTTAACAGGAGATGAAATATTTATTTAACACATTAATAATGGATTTGTTAAATTTTTGTTGCGGTATTAGGCATTCTCCCTTACGCCACTGTATATTTATCTCATTCTAACTGTCCCATTCACAGCGAAAACTTGATAAATGCAGTGTGCCCTTCTTGTTATCCCCCCCCCCACAATTAAAAATATTTCCACTTTTTAGTACTCGTATCTTTAGAAATATTTATAAACTTTAGATACCCTTTGCAACTAATTAGAGCCACACGTAGTTTATATTGTAACATCAAAATATATATTGATAAAAGAAATGGACGAGACAAACAAACTACCGAAATTAATTGTGTGTAAGACATCTACTATAATTAATATATGTCTTAACGGTATTATTGAAATATGGGTAAATATTTTAAACTATGATTTTATCCTTAATGATGAACTCTTAATTTTTGTGAATGGCCAGAGAAATAAAGTTAAACAGTGTATACTCTTAAAATATTAAATACAAAAAAATAAAAGTACAGAACTGCAAAGTTATTGAAAAAGTGAAAAATTTAAATATTTAGGATGTAAAATAATTTATCTGAAACATATAGACTTGAGAACCATCATGATACTTTTAGGAAATAAAACAACAAATGAGACACAACTGAAGTTTATAAATCAATGACACTCCCAGCTTTACTTTATTGCTCAGAGACGTGGATGCTGTCAAAAGAAGATGAAAAGCGTTTAAAAAACTCCTGAAAAGAAATTTCTACTATCTGTAGCAAATGAACGTGAAAATAGGTGTAACACAATATATAAAGAGCACCGCAACGGATGGATGGAGCATTTAGAGAGAATGGAGCAAAGCTGCATTTCAAGTACCAAAAGGAAGAAGAAATGTTGGTCATCTGAGATGGTGGAGTCAATAGTAATTATAGGGGGGGCAAGAACCGCCACTGGGCTTAAGCCGTATTGCTGATGACTTATGAGTTTTAGTAATTATATATAAGGACTATTAAATGGGCGATTGATATTGAGACAAGTTATCAATGAATCTATATATTAAATTTTTCTAGATGAGTAATATGATCTGTCCTGGGATTTTAAAACAAAATTTTTGAGTTTTTCTTCGTGAGCTGTATAGGTTTTTTTTATAATTAATTTCTTTCTTAGCTTTAATTATTTTGTTTTCGTAATATTCAAGTCCTGTAACAAATCATATAATTCTGATAGACTAAAATATTCACATAGATAAATGTCCACTTTCTGATGTTTATGGTGTTGAAATTGAAATGCACAGTACATGTGGCACGAGTATTTCTGCTAATAGCAGATTGAGTTATTTCCTTGTTTTTTCTTACTAACAACTGCAATATCAAATGTCATAAATAAACGAATTCCGTCAGCTCTCCTCCACGATTTTTGTCCTGAAATAAAGAGCCCACGTTTGTCCTAATTTGTTTTATTTGAAAACTAGAGGTATTAAATTACTTTTATTTTTGAGTGCTTTAGTGATGTAATTCTTGTACTAATATTCTGAAAGTAAACACTAACGTCTTGTCCAGTTCCACCTTCGAAAAGATTGGGTGTATAAAGAGAAAAGGAAAAAGAACAGCAAACATTGGGAGATTGGCCATGAGGGTGACTTGTGTGTCTTTAGTAACAAGAATAAGGTGTTTATGGAGGAGAATTAACAAGCTCTGGGCAATAGAAGTTTTGTCGCGATTTTTCATACTAAACTACTTTTACGAGGAAGAAAATAAATTGACAAAGTTTGTTCTCTAAAGCAAGACGTGTAAAAGGACATGAATGCCAGCTAAATACTGAAAAACATAGTTAGAAAATGCAGTATTTTGACCCAAATGTACTTGATATTCTCCATAATATTTTCAATTTCTTAAAGATGTAGGATATCACCAGCAGACTTTTAAAAAATGACAAATTTAAAAAGATTAAAAAGAGAAAATATAATAAAAATAACACAATTTAAAATCAACAATGGCAATGATGATTGGAAAGATATGACTTCAAAACACTTTGTACTGTTTTTACTTTTCTCTGATGCAAATAAATTGAGAGTCAAGATCAAATATGCATTCTTGCTAAGAACCTCAAATACCTATGCATGGATGATACGATAGGCTAAATAAAAATAGGCATCGGAATTCCTAAACACTTAACACTTAAGTTAGGAGCACTCAAACTACTAGCTCAATAACAAACAAAGCAAGAACAGAAAACCACCCTGCAGGTATACAAAACAGATGTAAGAGGGCAGGAACGGGGCAGTTTGTAGATTTCCCATTTGTTATCTACAATCCTGTCCTGTATTCGCTTTATTCTCTATTTATTTATTAATTTGTTAGTTCTGGTAGAGCTAAGACCATTAAGCCTTCTCTTCCGCTCCACCAATCCAATAATAATTACACGAAGTTATAGCGACAATATTACTATCAGAACATTGAGTAAAGTTGACAATACTGGTACACATATAAAACAATGTAAAACATCATGTATATAAATAAATGTATCCTAATACATAAATATTGATAATTAAAATGAAAAATATTAACTTAAGAAGAAAATAATAAGAAAATAAAATAACAATAATATACAACAAGCATCAGCAATGGCAATTTATACATATATCAAGCTACGTAAATTCTGAAAGTGGAAATAAAGATACAAGCAAACATCAATTAAACCCTAACAATACTATAAAGGAGATAGGAACATTTATGATAGTAATAAAAATAATGAATGAATAATTCTACATCAGGTAAAACAAATAAATACATGCATTGTAACAAAAGGAATTTGAATCTAGGGCAATCGATATTCTGGTTTTAGATTGGTCAAAACTTTGTCAAACTGGCCCACACTTGACGCGTGTATTCAGCAGGGTAATGCATTATAAATAATAACAAAAAAAAAAAAACAATAATTTTGCTATCACTAGCTAAAGATCTCTATCTAGTGGGATATAAATTGTTTACTTTGACATTGGCATTGGAGCCTTAGTGGTGTAGCCTAGCTCAATTTCAGCTGCCGCCTTACTTTGATGTCTACAGCCGAATGCAAATTTCTGACTCATAAAACTTACTGATCATCTCCGAAAATGCTTTTAGGTCTGGTTATCGGGAGGAATAGACAAATATTTTCTCTTCTCTTCACCCAGTATGGCTGATAGCAGCATGTTCTTCAATTAAGGCTGCTTATAATTTTGGGAGTTATGTCTAGAAGGCATCCAATGGACTTAAAGTTTTGTATCGCTCCATTCTTAGAGTGTTATAGGAAGTGCTGGTTTTGTCTCAGTAAGTGGGAGTCAATCTCTTGTCATAACTGCTACAGTAAGAGCCAATGACCTTGAATTCATGTGTTACTAACAGAAGATTGCTGAATCGGCTTATGCTACCTCTGTCGTCACCAAAGTAGTTTCTTTTCTAAACTTGGCGGAAGAATAGAAGAATGCATTACTCATTTTATTCATATAAACAAAAATTCAGAGGAAATAAGTCTATACATATAGTTTCAAGGCATTGCGAGTGGAGAGATAGGTCTAAGAAATAGAACAGATATAATGATTGTAGTAAAACGTAATTTTAGGAATTCAAACAATCAAAATATTAATTAGCTCTTTAATGATATCATTATATCAGGACATTTGACTCGCTTTATATCACATATCTGTTGTATTATTCTGATCTTGCATTAATAATAACTATTAGTTTAATTTCTTCCTATTTCATTTGTTTCACATCACATTGCTACACATTAAAGCCGGACATTTGGTAGCTCTGAACTAATAGCTGAAACAGTAATTGCGTCATAATGGTGGTAACGAGACAGAAAGACATAACTGCATACGCAAATACCAGTCGACAAATAAGCAAATAATGAACACATAAGCATCAGATGACCTACTTACCTTATTTATTCAATTTTATGTTTCATTTAACACCAAATGTAACGCTGGACATCATTATGTATACCTATGCATCTCCCAATTATCTCGGCCATGTTGTATGTTATGAAATTAATTATGATTGGCTGGTCAGATGGGTAAATTGTGAACTTCTGTATCTGAAAGGGAATTGTGCCAAGTAATGGAGCGCAAGTTCGGATTTTGCTTCGAGCCTATTAATGAAAATGAAATAAGTTTAAAGTTGAATATTTTTTAGAAAATTAAGTATAATATACGCTTAATAAGCAGCTTTTTTTGAATGATTTTATTATGGACGCTCTTTAACATCTCAGGTCATCAGCGTCCCATTCAACTCAGGGCGTGAAACGGCCAACAAATTTTGCTCAGAGGCCTCTCTTTCAGGCTTGAGGTTCTTTTTCGTGCCGTAAATGTACGACACGGGACCCACGGCTTTACTTCCCTTCCGAAGGAAGCCATACCTAGGATTTTTACGCCCGAAAAAATCCATCGGTCCTGGCCGGGTTTGAACTCGCGATCTTGGGCGTAGGAGGCAAGTATGGTAACCACTACATCATCAGGACCGACATTAATAAGGAGAGAAAAGCGGGAAGAAAAATACCTTATTTTTTTATTATAAGATATATCAAAAGTTATTTTTACCTACGTTTGCAGCTGAACGCAGCGCGCTTTGAGCCAAGGTCACTCTAGTTCCCTATTATAATAACAGAGCGTTTCCCTACTGGTAGTAGCAGTGAAAAGTATGTCGCCACGTTAATTTTGTCTTTGTGTACAGTTCTGTTTGCTGTTAAGGGATCAGTAAAGACCCAAATCTTTATGTCATTAAAGGCGCTAGTGTTATTAATTATAGTATGTTAGTGAAATAAAATTTATTGAAGCATATTGTATTGAAATGTTATCACTAGAAAAGAGAAAAAATAACCTGTGGGAATAACAACCATTCTATACACGAATTGAAAGGAAATATCATGTTGGAATTTGAAAGAGCAAGGAGAGGTGTTGCGAGTGAGTTCAAATGTCTTTAAAATGTGTCTGTCAGAATTTTGTGAATGCTATTATTGAAGGCGTGATCTTTGCCCTTCGCGTCTCGTGTTCAGCTGCGAACTCAGGCCAAAAGCAACTCTTTGTACAACTAAAATGAAAATGAAATTTCTTTGGTACTTTTTAAAAAATGGTTGAACATGAGTTAATATTTGAAGAGTAACATTAATGTAGGGTCAAACACAACAGGGAAACAAGGTAGAAAGGTCAGTGTTTGCGGTGATGAACGTACACGAGAATAAATCACAAGTTGCAGTAGATGTTTCTTATAACACAGTGTGCGGAAATAATACATGCCTGAGAGAGTGTGTGTGAATGAGATGTAAGATTTTGCAACGGAATGCTATGTTTTTCCGGAGAGTAGTCATCAAAGAGTTATTGCCAGCAGAGGAGTTACAACTGAGATTATTTTCTTAAATATAGTTTATTTACAGTTAGCACACACCATAATTCATGACAAACAAGATTTTTGTACAAGTTCCAACGAATGGTATTGTACCGGGCGTCCTCGCCGCTTGTCGGGGTTTTGGGTCTTTTCCAGGGCCGGTTTCCCTCCCGACTAAGAGCTACAAGGGTAGGTCCATAAGTTTCCGGCCTAACCATTTTCTAGGTATGATAAAAACAAAAACTATATTTCACCCTTTATTGCAATACACTTCTCACATTTTTGAATTAACATAAGGATTATCGCCTTCACAAGCTCCTTATCTGGTGTCATACCGTGTCTGTTAAATAAATAATTGCAGCTGTAACTTCCGCTATGTTCAGTTGTTCAGATATAATTGTATAAAGAAGGCTGTGTGCGGAAGATTGTGACAGGTTTAAAATAGAGTTTCGAGCTGCAATTGTACGGTGTATATGGGGAGGCATCCCCCTCATATTCTACCGTAAAAGAATGGGCCAAACTTGTTCGAATGGGCCGAGAAAGCATTGAAGATGAAGAGCATGCAGGTCGGCCCTTGGAGGTGCTCACTCCTGAAAACATCGTTCTTGTGGAAGGAGAAATTATAGAAGACCGGCGACTCAAAGTTACACAAACAGCAGCAAGGTTGGGCCTTTCTAAAACAACAGTCCTTCGAATTATTCATGAACATTTAAACATGAATAAGGTTAGTGCAAGATGGGTGCCTAGACTTCTTTTATCAGTCCAAAAGCAGCAACGAGTCATCTGTTGTCAGGCATTTTTGGAGCTCTGCCGTGGCAACGAGAGAGAGAGAGAGAGAGAGAGAGAGAAGTTCTGCAAACCATTGTTACAGGAGATGGAACTATAATCATCTACTATAATCCTTTGTTCAAAAGAGAATCACTGGAGTGGCGTAAACTTGCGAAGCACCGTCTCTAAAGGCCAAGGTCATTCAGTCAACCGAGAAGATTATGACCACAATATTTTGGGACTGTGAAGGAATATTCTTCATTGACTTCGAGGAGAGGAATACCACAGTAAATGGGGAGTACTATGCTGGCCTACTACACAGACTACGTGCTTCCATCAAAGAGAAAAGGCGAGGAAAGCTGGAAGCAAAGTTGGTTGTCTGCAGCAGCCGTGGTGAAATCTGCGATCGGCGGGCATAAATTAATTCACACAGCTACCATACAGCCCAGTTCTCTCCCCCACCAACAATCCCTCTTCAAATTGAATTAGATAAAAAACGTTTAAAGTATGTTTTGGAATATATAAACATTAAGGGCAAACTATTTCATTCCAAATCAGAAAGTGAAGCGATAGAAAGAATTGTATTGCGTGGAAGAAGAAGTTCTGCAGCCTGAAGTTCATTTTTCTCGATAAATCCCAGAAGAAAGCCACCAAGAGGGAAGAAGTCGAGTCGTGTGTCTTTCCATTTCTTCGTATGGTTGTCAAACATGACAGCAAAAGAAATTAAGATGATAAAAGTTTTCCAGAGGAAAATGGAGAGAAAAATAGAAGGTTTAGCGCTGTAGGACAGAATCAACGACACCGAACTGAGGAGTAGTCAATGAAAGAATTCGTGCTATCGGCAGGGGAGCCTTAGGGCCTGCTCCCACTTAGCAGAACCGAATTGAAATCGAAGCGAAGCGAAACGCTTTCTGCCTCTCCCCTCTAATAGAACCGAACAGAACGAAACAACGAAACGAGATGCACTCTTGGCAGCAGAAAATGGATCTAATAATATCTGTAGAACTCGTTTATGTGAGGAGACATACAGCTAAAAGAAACGATTCATCATCTTTTTTAACAATGTGAATTGCACACACCATTTATTTTCTTACTACGGGATGAAGTAAAATTTATGCAAACTTTTCGAACGAGCATTCCAAAGTTAAAACTAAAATACCGGATATTTTAAACAACATCAAGAGCATGTTTATTGCAGTAATATGTGTTATATTGATCATTTTCTGTGGATAGTTCGGAAGCAGAGCTATTATTATTTCTTCGTCCATTCTTTTTAACCTGAATGAGTAGTAGTGCAGCCTAACCTCCAATAAGCAAATCGTTTTGCTATTTTTAGATTACATATCAAATGTTTGTTTACCTCGAAAACTCACAGGAAAACAGTTGAATTTCCGCCAAACAATATATCCGATTACTAGCGAATATTTACGAAGGTCGTTTTTCACTTCAATTCCAATGCGGAAGCGGAAACATAAAATTCTTGTTGGAGGATTCTTTTTGTCGCGTTTCGTCGCGTTTCCACTCTTAGCGACTGCTTCCGCTGTTCTCCATTGGAAAACTTGTGCTAGACCGTGCAGCGAAACATTATCAGTGAACGATTTGAATTTCCACGTCACTCACCACATTACAGTTTCAATGTTTCTTGTTCCCCGTATCCTGGGTGGACGTGAATTTGCTTCACAGAGTTATAAACGTTCCCTTTTCATGAAATTATTTTACAGTGAATGCAATTGCTGTTGAAGTAGAGGCTGATCTGCAATTGAAATAGTTCAGAAAGCACCGCCATGTCTCCAAAACTGAATTGTTTAACGCATGCAACAGAACAAGTTGGGTGCTCTGGGAGGTTGTGCGAACTATTATCATTTGCAAACATGCTTTGAGCAATGGAGATATTCTCAGTCTCCCATGCAGAATTTCTAGTATTTTCGGTGCTTCAAAAGCGTTTCCTCTTTAGGTTAATACAGAATTATTCGTTCGCCATACAAACACTGCTGCATCTCTCTCAATTAATAAGGGTTCAATGAAAAAGTTCATAATTGCTGCAGTTAAAATTACAATGATGACATCTCTCCGAAAGATGGCATTCAGTTCTTGAAAGGAACTTCAACGGATGGTATCTACTTAACTTCTTTCATCAAAAAATGCCGAAAGTACTTGAATACTTGTTAATTAAAAGCGAGGGTATATATACTTATCGTTATATTAACAATTTGTTTCGAAAACGATGACATTTCACGAGAGCCTATGTCGGTGACTATTTACGCGACAGCCGAACGCTCAAATGCCGTCCGGCGGCTGTGTAGCGAAATGATCACTCTGTAAGTCAATGCATAGTTTGATAAGATCCAGTTCTATCACTCTATATTACCTATCCATTTTCTTTATGTTCATAAATTACTACAGCAGTTCAATAAAGAATGCTCATAGATTTTTTACAAACATAATTTATTGTACAAACTTTACCTTACAATATTTTTTTAGCTTAATGTCTAATGTACAAGCGGTTTTAGTTCCATTTTGTAGCTTACGGTTCCCGCCTATGAGAAATGTGCAAGTTGAGACATGTTCAGTTCTGTCTATAGCAAAATGAGGGTTACACGCTACGAACAATATACTGCTCTAAAATTCTGAGTTCCTCTATACAAATTTTCAACTGAGGCCCATGCTATGTTACAGGAGGCCTATGGAGAGTTTATTCTTTCTTATAGCGCAGAAGACGGTTTGCAATGTTTAGAGAGGGAGACAATCAATTTCAAAGGAAGGTGCCTACGTCGCTCCAATTTGTGCTCTAATGTAAGAAGATATTAACAGCGCTGCTGTCATTGCGGGAGAGGATCGTCGAATAACATTAAGAATACTTTCAGAAATTCTGAACATTCCACCGGGTGCCATCTACACATAGGAAAACAGAAAATTGCACATGTGTCATATTCTCCCTTGCGTTATTGACCTGTTTGAAAGATGAAGGACCGCTGCTCGGTCGATCATTCCCAATAAGACTTGACATTCCGGAAGCAATAGAGAGGTCATTGTGCTCTATGCAGGAAAATGACGCTATTCACAGCGCCCGGAGCCTTCCAGTAACGATATACTACATACATCATATCATGCATAGGGACTGGTGGAGTATCTGTGGGAAAATAGGGAGGGGAGTCTAATAATTTTATTTTATGAATTATTAATAAATAATTATAGCATGGCTCTCCTACATTTATTCGCAATTCATCATTGGTTGTTTCCCTCACCCCCTTTTTGTGATTCACTGAAGAAGCAACGCTCCGTACTCACTCAGTCGGTCCTGGTGGTGTAGTGGTAACCATACTTGCCTCCTAAACCCAAGATAGCGGATTCAAACCAGGATCGATGGATTTTTTCGGCGTAAAATCCTACGTGTGGCTTCCTTCGAAAGAAAAGTAAAGCCGTGGGTCCCTGTCGTACATTTACGGCACGATAAAGCACTTCAAGCTTGAAAGAAGAGGCCTCTGAGCAAAATTTGTCGGCCGTTTCATGCCCTGAATTGAATGGGACGCTCATGACTGTGATGTTAAAGAGCGTCCATAAAAAAAAAAAAAAAAAAAAAAAACCTCACTCAATGTGGAAAAAAAAAAACAGTTATTAGTTTTTAAAATATTTAGTTTATAGAGTTGTTTCTGTTAATGTCTTTCATATCCGAAAATACAATTGGTAACATTAGAGTTTACTAAATAAAAGATTACATTTAGTATTAACATTTCCTCAGATTTCATTTGCACAAGATGCATGTTTAAAAAATATTAGGGCTGTTCAATGAATAATGATAATCATTTTACAGGCATAATTTCTCGCGATAAAATTTAATTTACAACGCTTAATACGTACAGGTGGAATTGGTTTCATCGTCACTTCCGGTTCCTGCTTTGAGAGGTGTGCAATTTGAGACATGTTCAGTCCCGCCTATAGCAAAATACAAGTGACACATGACCATATTCTGAATCAATTACTCTGAAATTCTGATATAGTTTCAGTAAATCTTAGCTAAGGCCTATGCAATGTTACACCAGGCGTATGAAGTGTTTGTTCTTCCCAATAGCACAGTTCGAAAAAGGTTTTGAAGTGTGGGGGGGTGCAATCAATTTCAAAGGAAGGTGGATCCTGTACTTCATAATTAACATTAACACCGCTGCTATGATGTAACAGCAAGATGGGGGGTTCTTTCAAAAGTAATATCACTGTAAATCAAACTTGGCTACGTCATTTAGGTCCTGAGAGCAAACAGCAAAATTCGTAGAAATTCTCCATCATAAAAAAATTCTGCTGGGAAAGTTGGGATAACTTCTTTTTTTTGATATTCAAGGAATGGTTTACCAGCACACGTAGTAACTGGGCAATACTGCAGGGCCATATTACTCGCAAACGTTCACATTTCGTGCAACAAGCTGGGGGTTAATGCAAGACCGCACATCGAAAATGTTTCTGTTAAATGTATCACAAAAATCAACTTGAAGTGCGTTCCTCACCCTCCCTATAGTCCAGATTTAGCCCATATGAATTTTTCCTTTTCCACAAATTGAAGAATTACCTTCGTGGAAGCAATTTTTCATCTTCAGAAGCAGTGGTGAAGACTACGGAGACGATTCTGAAGGATCTTCAAAAAATGGTTTCCAGCATGACTTTGAAGACTGGTAGAAACGCTAAGACAGGCACGTTGCATCCATCGGGTACTACTTTGAGAACTATCATAAAAATTCTTAGGATGAGCAAAAATATGTTGTCAAAAATATGATCAGCCTTTATTTAAAATCCCTTGTGTTTTTGAAGTTTTAGGCCTTATTAAGATCTTAACTTCTCAAAACGTATGCTTGTCTTCAAATTTTTCTGGTACTTGTATTAAGGCATTATAAAAATTCAATATATTTCATAGTTGTTCTTTGTACACTTTTGAAGTTATAAGATATAACGAATAGTAAATAGAAAATACACGGTGACCCAGAAACGCCGTATAATTTTCCGAAATAGGCAAACAAAATTAAGTTGTAAGGATTGATAAAAGCATCAGCTGATTTAATAATCGTTCATAACTGATTACTCAGGAGGTGCTACAAATACTCATGCATATACCTTTTAAATCCAGCGAGATAAAATAAATTATACATAATATAGGTATACAAGTAGAGAAATGAGAGGTTGATTTATTTATGGACGCTCTTTAACATCTCAGGTCATCAACGTCCCATTCAACTCAGGGCGTGAAACGGCCGACAAATTTTGCTCAGAGGCCTCTCTTTCAGGCTTAAGGTTCTTTTTCGTGCTGTAAATGTACGACACGGGGCCCACGGCTTTACTTCCCTTCCGAAGGAAGTCATACTTACGATTTTTACGCTCGAAACAATCCATCGGTCCTGGCCGGGTTCGAACCCGCGATCTTGGGTTTAGGAGTATGGTAACCACTACACCACCAGGACCGACACAAGTAGAGAAGGAAATAAGGATACATTATTGAATATTAGTTTGGTAGTGTATTCGGTAATAAAAATATTAAAGGGAAAATTAATGGAAGGAAACGTATATAATATCTAAATTTGTCTATCCTTAAAAATCCTGCAAGTTGCAGTCAATAAGGCTTGCGTGCCATGAAATTATATGAGAGTATAATTTGGAAAAATGAACGGCGATTCTGGGACACCCTGTATATACAAGATAAGTAAGTGGAGAGCATGTACTCAGAAACCAGAATGACTACAACTGACCAATGATAAATATTAAAATAAGAACACCATGTAATATCCCACAAGTGTAAGAACCTCATAGGAAGGATGAACTCTCCTGCAAAGTCCTGGGAAAAATGTAATATATGTATATAGACTATTATTTTACCTAGGTACAGTTCTTTTCGTCCACTTTCACTAATTCTAAATACTCTGTACAAGAAGCATTTGAAATCATAGAATTGGATTCCTTTGTTCTTTATTATTGGAACTTCAGCTGGCTATCAGCCCATCTGATTTGCGGTCTTCCTGCAGTCCTAGGACACCATGTAGTGATTGCTTATGCCCAGCGTAACGACTTGAAGTTACTAAAATCTCTTAACTTCGCAGCTGCTGGTGCTAAGTGCCCAAGTGCCCTAGCGGCTAGCTAGGAGCGAGCGAAAGGGAGAGAGCGGAACTACATGCAATTTACTTTGTAAAAAGGACGGGTAAACCACTGTAATGAGGCCATTATTAGGCCAGTGAAATATTGTAACGGTGGGAAATGTGCTCTTATTGCAATTCGCAACTAATTCATATATGCACCCACTAACCTAATCTGTCGGCTAACCTCGGGCAAATCCTAGAAACTGGTGGACCCAGTGGTTTAGCGAGTAATTCATCTTAATTGTGGCAAACTGCTCTAAATCCAATTAGCAGCTATTTCAGCGAGTAAATCATTGTAGTTGTGGCAAATTTCCTTTGACTCTGGCAATATATATAAAAACATGGGATGGTAGTATTCAAACCCACTATTCTATATTCACGAGTGTAACATGATGCTCTAACCGCCTGATCTATTGCACCTGTTATTCTGAAGCGTTAATATCTAGCTAATAGCTGTGTCAGTCACAACCTTCAGCTTTCTTCACTGTTGCTCACCTCTGGCTAGCTGCTCGGGCACTTGGGCACTTAGTACCACTAGCAGCAGCATGCAGCAGTAAGTGCTTTTAGCCCTGCGGAGAACGTCAAATAGCAGGGGTATTTTTCATACTTGGCTTCGCCATTTCCATTTCAGTCACTGTGCTGTCTTTCATGTTGGTGAACGTATTCTAGTGTTGATAGTTTTTTTTTTTGCTCAATTTTTTTTCCTGGCATCTTTGAAACTTGGTTTGTCTCTCGCTCTAAGTAATCTGTTATCATATTTTTGCATTCTTATAGCATTACACCGATTACACAGCGCTCCAAAACTTTTTTTTTTGGTATGCTAAGCTTTTGAATATATTTTTCAGGAAGAATTTCAATCTCCAGGCTGAGGTATTCTCCTCTTGACTTCTTTTGCGTCAAGTTATACATTTATAGCTGTAAGCTGGTATGTTCTAGGTATACATTCTTTTTCATTTCTGATCTAGGGGAATTAAGCAACTTCTCGAAATATATGGTTGACCAAAACAGTTCTGTCGACTTTTTTGCGATGCTCGACTTTCAGGCTTTGGCTACAAACAAACAAATGCGCAAGAAACAAAGCTAAGGAGAGAACGAATTGTTGCCGAGAGTTACATTGTTAAGTTATTGGGTTCAGTGTTTATCAGCTTGTATGCTCAATGCATTTAAACCGAGGAACAATGTAAATTGCAGCAGTACGGAAAAGATGTCAGACTTTCGGTGCTGGTGTCGTGAATGAACAGATGGTGCAAAAAGTCTCAGGAATGCAACGAAATCCTCATAGATGAGCCATGGACAGAAAGAACAACAATAATGGAAATGAGCCTCTCTTAGCCACTATTGAGACAAACAGTAGCCAAACTTGTAAGAACATGGTACAGCAATTCAATGTCAGTGCAGAGCCTGTATGACTTCATCACTAGGAAAAAGATATAAATTCAAGCTGGCGCCTGCTTTGCACTTTTGTCATTTCAGCATAAGGCTGATAGGCTGCCACACTTGATAAGAAGTGAATGCTCTACAATATTCCAAGACGCCGTCATCACTCATTGGCAGCCTATGAATCCGTTTCCAAATAACCGAAACCACCACTGCACTAAAGGAAGGTTATAGGGTGTTTGGTGCATTGCTGCCAGTCGACCAAACAGCCAATACCATTGTGCCCATAAAAAGCTGAAAACTAAACAACAAAGGTGTTGTTCTTTTGCATGATAATGTAGAACCTCATACATCTAAGGTGACTTATAAAACAATATCCATCTTAGTTGGGAGTCTCTAACGCATCCACTATATTCTCCAGGCATCATCTGATTATCCTTTCTTTGGATAATCAGCTGTGAGAATAATTCCGAGCTGGAAACTGCACTGGAAGTATTTTATGCTTTCTTACTCTAGAGAGTTCTCTCACAAATCCTCTATAGTGATGGTGATTATATTTAATATTGAATATATTATTTTGTTCAGAATATGATGCTTTTAAATGTCTAACCAGAAACTGACAGAACTTTTTGGTCACTTTATATAACAAATACTAATTTGGTACATTTTATTACTACATATATAAAGCAAATCCTTATTTCAAAACTCAATTTTATTTAGTTAAAACAGGATAAATATCGTTTTAGGATGAATTACAGCTTTTACGATTTGTCATTTATCTTATCTTAGACAGTCAGATTATGTGATCAAACCTCTTTTTCCAGTGTCAAATAAGTGACTTTTGGAATACAGAAGATTTCAAAGTTGTTGAAATGATATCTCTTATTCATCATTATTCTTGTGTTTCTCTTTGCTAAGCAAACTTTTTATAGCGAATTCTGCAATTCAGGAAGTTTTTCAACAATTTCAGTATTCAGCATAGAATATAGCATATAACATTGAAGCCGTTTCCAATGTACGGAAAAGTTTTCAGTATCTAGTAAACACAATTTTATTTTATGTTAAAATAAATA
Organism: Metallyticus violacea; assembly: GCA_030762175.1. Taxonomy (NCBI): domain Eukaryota; kingdom Metazoa; phylum Arthropoda; class Insecta; order Mantodea; family Metallyticidae; genus Metallyticus; species Metallyticus violacea. Next base: position 118,354,168 of record CM060831.1, read on the forward strand.
CCGCCATTACATCTAATAGTTTACGGGCACATTGTGAACTGTTGTGTTATGACGTTGGCATTCACTTCGGTTCTTTGCCAAGCTACTCAAGGAGACAAAGCTCATAACGGTAGTCTCGATGTCTCTGTTCATGAGGTTGATTTTTAACGTGCATTATTTAACTCTTTTGAAACTCGAATGAATGATGTTAAGTAGCTTAGAATCTCGGCAACTTCAACAACCGAAGAAAAAACATACCTTGCCTCATTCAGTGGCACACGATTTTTATTTGACACAAAGCAGTGACTGGCAGTGCCTCCTACATTCGGGCTTCCGTGCTTACGAGTCTTAACATTTTCTTTCTTTTTATAAACTCCCTCCCGTTTCCTTTATAACTGGCAAGAATATAATTCACATTTCCAAGCCCTCAAATAATTACTACGCTTGAAAAATGTCAAAGCATTCAAAGGAGCTCAAAATATTGGAGAACGCTTACTGTATTGGAAAATGACAAAAATTAAGTAATGAAGGGCATTTATTAACCGTATTATTCTTCTGTAACCACGGCAGTCTTTCTTGCATTTATTTCCTCACATTCTTAAAAAAAAAAAAAATAATCCGTTTAATATTTCGGTGTAGCGTACTTGATGTCATTTTGCAAGTGTCTCTTGATAATTTTTTAATAAAATATCACATTTCCTGACTTCGGACGAATCATAAATATTGTTTTTGAAAATTCTCACAAATTTCATACACTCGAACGAGAAACTTCGAACTCTCAAATTACTAGCCATATCTTTTATTGATTGATTTGGTTTATTTACGAATGCTCTTTAACATCTCAGGTCATCAGCGTCCCATTCTATTCAAGGCGTGAAACCCCGGACAAATTTTGCTCAGAGGCCTCTTCTTTCAGGCTTGAGGTTCTTTTTCGTGCCGTAAATGTACGACACGGGACCCACGGCTTTACTTCCCTTCCGAAGGAAGTAACACTTAGTTATTACGCCCGAAAAAATCCATCATCCTGGCCGGGTTTGAACCCACGATCTTGGGTTTAGAAGGCAAGTATGGTAACCACTATACACCACCAGGACCAACATATTTTTTATCTTTTCGGTAAGTACAGGATGGTTTAAAGCTCTCCATGTAGAGGAAATTTGTTTTTCTCATATTTCATCGTAATTACGAATATTTATTCATTATTTATTAGCCTTCAAACGAATTTAAATCTTATAATAGCATTTGAGGTTCATAACATCTCCGTTAAAAATGTATATAATGCCTAAGTTCTTTACTATATATTCAGTATAGTTTTGAAAAATGGAAGAAGAAAAAAAAACGCGTGTAAGAGATGATAAACTTTAAATATAAATTGCTCTATGCTGATAAACAGATTATAATGCTATTACATACTTAGAGATTATCTATACGATATGTTAAAAAAGTCAGAGATGTTTTTAATGATTACTCCAATAAAACCTAGAATATTAAAGTACTGTACTTTAATATTCTAGTATTCTTAAAGTTGTACTTTAAGGAGAGCAATTTAAAATAGAAATCTGTATTGATACTGGTGTTTCTCTCATTTAAGTGTCGGTCCTGGTGGTGTAGTGGTAACCGTACTTACCTTCTAAACCCAAGATCTCGGGTTTCAAACCCGGTCGGACCGATTGATTTTTTCGGGCGTAAAAATCCTAAGTATGGCTTCCTTCGAAAGGGAAGTAAAGCCGTGGGTCCCGTGTCGTACATTTATGGCACGAAAAAGAACCTCAAGCCTGAAAGAAGAGGCCTCTGAGCAAAATTTGTCGGCTGTTTCACGCGCTGAATTGAATGGGACGCTGAGATGACCTGAGATGTCAAAGTGCGTCCTTAAATAAATCAAATCAACAATCTCATTTAAGTGAACTAACATAATCCCCTTGCAGTTCCAGAAATACGTGGGTATAATCTTTTTCTGGACTGGATAGTGTGGTCACCCATTTACTCACTCCATAGTTTCATTCCCTGTCACGATTAATTCCAGAACTTTTTTCCTGTTTGTTTGACAAGGTCAAAAGTCTTACACAGTACTCCAGTTTTTGAACTGCCGAAAGAAGCCTTTTACTGACTTTTTTCACAAGGAGATGTTTATGCAGAATTCTAAAGAAGATTGTATTTGAAAAGTCCAGCCTTGCAGCAAATTCTATCAATTTAAGTCCCCTGTCACTCAAGACTTTCTCTTCCGATAGATTCCGGTATCAGCGTGTTTATTGTCGGTACTTACGTGGTTCATCTTAAGCGATTTATCTTTCAAATCCAAACTGTTCAAATCCCAATTGTTTGCCTTTGAATATGAAAGGGAAGCTTTAGCATCAGCCGTTTTTAATTTCTGGGTCATTAAGTTACCTTTTTGTAAAAATATGTTATTGTGTTTAATTTTCAAATTATGAAAAATTCACACATGTGACACTGACACACAAGCGTTGCACTATTGTTAAATAATGAACAGAGATAAGCATGTTTTCGCGCAACCGATCATTGTGTTGCAACTTGGTCAGGCTGGAAATTTTTGAAACACACCTCGTACCTCTAGTTGCTAGGCATACATGCGGGAACCACAATGATATATTCATATATATTATGAAGTTATTATTTTTAAAAGGGTTCGAGTAAATATGCAAACAGTGTTATGTTTTGGTGATATAGTTATCAAAGAATTATAAATACTTTCAGTTTATTTACTGGCACTTAATGTAAGAAATAGATGAACAAAGAAAAATGTAAATTTTCATAACACGCTTGCTAAAATAACTGGTTTGGACAGAACTCAGTTTCCAGCGATATAATTTGTGTAATTACATCAGATCACCCAAAAGGAAACAGTTAAGAGGAAAACGGATGTAAGATCAATAATTACAGACATTGTTATTGTTAATTAAATTAATAAAATATTTATGCTAATAATTATAAAGAAACATCTTTCTGTTTACTGATAACGGCAGATGGTACAATATAAACCTCTAGGATGGCAGTTGATGCAAAATATTTATGAAGATTATAATATACTATATTTTTACATTTCAGAAACTTACATTTGGCATCAATACATTATACTTCTTGTTGTAAAGTTACGTAGTAACATTTCTTCATTCTATTACTCCATTTTTAACCCGAAAATCAGGAGTTCATGACAAATGCTTCAACAAATATTCTACGATGGGTTAATAATCATGGGATGTCAATTAGAAAAGAGAGACAACAATGTGCGATGTAACATATAATAATATATGTAATGGAAAAGGAAGAAGATATATATATATATATATATATATATATATATATGCTTTTATTCGAATTCTATTTACAGTAGCGGTTACAAAAGAACTTAAGTTACAATGTTTGCGAAAACCTAGTAGTTTACACCACACACATATACAGAATGAACCAAAAAGTATTGTTAATAAGTTTAATGTTTCTTACAAATATTTAATATAAACATTAAACTTCTATATGTATTACAAGTAAACCACTTAATATTTTGCACATAAGGTAGAATAGTTATATCCGACACATAAAATGCACAACTAAGAAAATAAATATTGGGCTCTTCTACAGTAAAGAAACGACATTTATTTACTTTGTTAGCCCACCTAACGGGTTTGAAATATTTATTTTCAATGTTGGGAAGTTTTCGTAAGAAAGAAGCGTTAGTCTATCGAGAGACGTGAGCGGGTCAAGATGCACAGCTCCTCTCCCTGGCCATCGTAGCAGCGTCCTACAGGTAATACATTCGCATTGTAATATGAGGCAATACCAATTAAAATAATTGTAGTAGCACTAGCTTAACTCAACTATCAATTCACTGCAATGTTTGAGTTATCCTAAATTCCCTGTGGATAGAATCCATGATGTAAAAGATGCAAATTTAGGCTTTTAAACTTTGCTTTAAAAGGAAATCTTAGTTCGCGATCAAAGAAACTTTGGAAACTGCTGTTCCAGATTATTATTTTAGAAATTTTCGACATCTTATATCCTGTTACTTACTTCAGCATGAAAAACACCATTATCAGTTTATATAGACTTTGACTCAGCGCGATTGAAACTTCGCGAAAGATTTCGTTTTTCAGGAGGGAGTTTTGTATTGGAAGAAGACCATGTCTGCCGCAGATAGCTTCAAGGCATCTCATTTGTAGTTACACGACTAGGCCAAGCAAATCTGTGAAAGCAAATAGTGTAATTTATCTCTCAGGAGATCTTGAAAAGACGGTCGCCTTCAACGCCATAGCTACCGCTTTCTGTGATCATTTTATCGGAGTGAGGGGAGTAAGAAAGGTACAAGGGTCGGCCATTTCTTCGTAGCATGCCAATCTTAGAACACTTCTTATCGACAAGAACGCCACCCAGGCTAGACGTCACTCTTGTTATTTTGTAAACATCGGCTTCGATCGCGCAGATAATGGTATCCAAAATGGTAGAAGTACACTCTCTATAGTAACCGAACAGGGTGGCTAAGGGGGTAACGCTTGGCAGTCGCATTCTGCGTTCAAATGCCACAGGGTCGGCCATTCTGACCTTGTTTCTTTGGTGGTTTCCCCTGGGCGCTTAGGGAATTGTTTGGATGTAGCTTTCCTTTCCTCTTTCATTTCGTATCCTGTTATTCTGTTGGATTCTGTTACAGCAACGTCCGGCAGTTCCCGTAGGAATGCAGTAGCACGTGTAGTATTCAGAAGTCAGTCAGGGGGTTAAGTGTGTATGCCGGCAACTATTATTTGCTCATGTACTCTCCCCTACAATGCATCAATAACTAATCAAGATACTGTTAGTGCAGTAAAATCAACGTCAATAATTTTGCATGTCTAGGAATCTTGTGTTCTTAGGTACTGAGTATGAAAGAGGTGCTTTATCTTCTGGGTCCTTACCACCTATCCAATTTTGTAATTATATTTTTCCTCTTTTACTAGAACGGTCATTAATTTACCTTAACGTTTATTTTTTAATTTTATAACAGTAAGATTCTTAACTGATATTATTGTGATTTATTTACACATGTTTGTACAGGGTGTTTGCGCATTTATTTGTTACATTACCTTCTGAGGTTACAAATAATGACCAAAATGTAAAAATTAAAAACTAAAAACTAAAAACTTTCGGTCTGTTGTGCCGTGGTCTTTGTTTTAAAAGTAAAACACACCGCCACGGGTGGCCGAGGTCGTTAAGGCGCGCATTCGTGAACGGGAGGTCTGGGGTTCGAATTTCGCCAGGACCGTCCTCCCTGACTGAGGTTTTTTCCAGGATTTCCTCAGTTCTCATAAATGGGAAATGCCGGGGAGGTACCCTAAAATTAGGCCTTCCTAAAATAAAAATATCCTTTCCCACCCTAGACGTTGATGTGCCAGGCAGTGCCCTAAATGTGCATTCCTTACATAGCGGGGCAGAAAAGCCCTAAATGCTGATGTCTGTTGGCGGACACTGTGTTATAAGGTCGAAAGTGTCAGGACGAGGTGGTTTGGTGCGGTGTGACGGTTGCTTGCGCTTTGGAAACGGTCGCGGCATCTGATATGAAAGCGGCTTGAACTCTGTGAAGAGGGACAAGACCTCCGCCAGAGTCGGGGTGTTCTGTCTTAAAAAAATCCTGTTCCGGCCCTAACAATACAATCCAACCTCTACAACTGTAAATTTATAAATTGCAACACAAACAACTTTGCTGTTTTAATGCCATTCTTTTTATCTTATCTTGTAGCCGTGTTAAAAAGAGAAGTATTTTTCTTTATTTGATGTCACAAGTAATTTCTAACAGTTTTATGTATTCCTTGTTATAGCACAGGACGGAAGCTAGCATACAAGTGACCATTTTTTCCTTGCAGGTGGAACTTAACTTGGAACAATGATCAATGCTTAAAAAAGGGATTTTGTTGAATAGCGTAACATCTCTGAATGCTATCTTGCAAAATGTCCATTTTCCCTATGAAAGAACAATTACCGATATGAGAGTATTTGGAAATAGAGCCTGACTTTAGAATGGGAAAGGTTTTTCCAATGAACAAACAAAGTGATATACAGAGGATGCCAAAAATGTAAACACACCTAAAGCAAAGAAAAAAAAAATGTGTTAACATAACAAAACTGAATTCACACAAACAGAAAATGATGAGCACTAATCATCTTAGACATTTATAGTTACAACAGTTGCTCAAAATGCCCACCACCATTATGTGAGTCACATCTGTTTACAGAACATCATACTACACATTACTGTTGTTTTTTGGTCCAATTTTGAAATATACTAAATAGATATCTACTGTGAAAGTATGTGTACATTTTTGTACCCTCTGTTTATAAGGAAAGAGCAACGTATTAAATTACAGCCTTTCCTAATTCTTGAATATATCCCTTGTAGCATTACCAACCAGTTCCTGCCTGTTATACATGAAAATGATGCTACATTGGTTATATACATCACTTCTACACTTCGGAAATATGATGGATACAGGCTGAAATGTAAATAAGTGCAAAAGAAGCGATTTCGACCTTTTCGTTTAAAGATTTCTCCTATTTAGCAGAAGTTGGTAGCTCTGGGAAACGTTAGCGACACTTGACTCTCCTGAGTGCTTCACCTGCCAGAAAGGATAAAGGCTGCCTTTGTTTTCCCTTGTCCTCTTTACTTTCTAGTTCTTTGGGGGGACTACTTTGGAGTGCACAAAGAGAAAAGAAGTTCAATTAGAAGTTGAAATGAGGAAATTAGTTTACATACCAATAAAAAAAGGAAGAAGACACTCTTTTTGTCCTCACAAAGGCGATCTCTCTCTTTTAAGGTCTCGAAATGAAACATGAAAATGTTATGAGTGTTATTTAATTATATGTATTAAGTTTCCTACCTTATCTCACTATAAAACCGCGAGCACAAGAGAATAACATTTTTGTTGTAGAAGACGGGATTTGGTGCTTGTCGGAATTTAACACTTTTACTCTCGGTTGTTTAGCAGCATAAGAAACAAAGGTTTTTTTATTTAGTTTATTTATGGACGCTTTTTAACATTGAAGCAGGAAATAATGCTGCCTTTATTAATTTAATATCTAAAGGCTGCAGAGCTATATTTATAAAGGCATTAGATTTGATAAGGATAATTATTATGTATAGGTATCAGAAATGTTTTAGAGATAGGTATGAGAAATAGAAATAATTTGTAACTTGTAACTTACAAAACGGTTTTGTATACATTTTGTAGTTAAGATGTTAGAGAGAGACAGACAGTATACCTGACGACTAGATCGCTGGCCGCTCCTTAGACAAGGCTGAAGAAAGGGTAAACTATCTTTTGTTAGTTCACGAACCTTCTACCCAGGAAATACTTAGGAGTTGACAATAAGAGAAACATGTGGCCGTAACGGGACAGTATTTAACAAAGTCAGACTTAGCAATATTTTAAGAGAAAATGAAAATGTCAGAACGGAGACGAAAATGTTTTATTACAGGAAAGCCGAAAAATAGCCCATCAACACGTGCCGTATTTCTGAGAACATTTAGAAATCTACAGACTAAGGAAGGCAAAAGATTATCAATAGAAATCTGAATGGAAGGAACGGGCCGAAATTTATGACAGGTTGTTCTGGGAAAATTCAAGTTCGTGGGAAGACATTAGATCAAGGGGGAAAGAATAATTCTAGCCAATGGTCATCGGATGTAATTTAACGAATCAGGGGAACTTAGATATAAATAAATAATTTTAGGATAACCAATGATGAAAGTACAACACGAAAATAGATAAAATACGAGGGAATTTAATTTAGCGAAAGGAGTGGCGATGTAGTAGAAAAACTAGAGTACAGAAGTCAGAGAGAAAATTCACGCATTCGGTAGAGACACATTCAGAGGCATTTCACACTCGTAGAAGTCGGACATTCATAGATTCACATTCAGACATTCAGTAGAGATACATTCACAGATTTACACTCACACATTCATAGATTCAGAGGGACATTCAGACATCCAGATATTCACTCAGGAAGCCAGTCTAAGAGAGTAGCGAAGTCAGCGGCGAACAGTCAGGCAGTACTTTACATGTGAATAAAATATTTTAAACAAGTCAACCTTGTGTATTTTTGGGCAACACATTTCTCGTTCCCGTGGATCTATACTGATCCCGAAACACTCCAGTGGACCCTGAGATAAAATTCAACAGAATTGGAGCAAACCACGTCATCAGTGAGCAGCCCGGCCGAGACATCGAAACCACGATCAGCTCAGCGATCAACTACGCCCCCGCACCAATAATTCCTGCTCCAACATCTCGGTCGTCGGCCGACAAATTTTGCTCAGAGGCCTCTTTTTTTTCAGGCTTGAGGTTCTTTATCGTGCCGTAAATGTACGACACGGGACCCACGGATTTACTTCCCTTCCGAAGGAAGCCATACTTAGGTTGTTTACGCCCGAAAAAAATCCATCGATCCTGGCCGGGTTTGAACCCGCGATCTTGGGTTTAGGATGCCATTATGGTTACCACTACACCTCCTAGCCCGACATAGGAAACAACTGTGTTCGTTATTATAAGTTAATTTGAATCGTTCGCTTCTTAATCCGCTACAAATGGGATTTAGTTCTCAATAAATCTTTCTGATATATCCTCTATAGCATATGTGTTTAACAGTCAGCTGTTTAAGGTGGAATTAACACATTCAATAAACCGTCACGGGTGGTAGGTCGTTAAGGCGCAGAGTCGTGAGCGGGAGATCTGCCAGAACCGTCCTCCCTGACTGAGATTTTTTCCAGATTTTTCTCAGTCCTCATAAATGTTAAATGCTGGGAAGGTACCCTAAACTTAGACCTGGAACGTTTCCTTCCTTAAAACTTCTATCCCAATTCATCATTTCATCTCACTTAACGCAGTTTTCACCGCCTGAGATGTCTCAGCAGCAAAAACAGGAGTTAAAGTGTAATGAAAATTCAAGGTGAATAAAAAGATGTTTTTTTACACTGGTTTTTGGTTTTGTCCGTTTATTGATAGTTTTGAATGACGGCCAAGCATATTTTGTGTAATATTATTTTATTTTTTTCCTAATAGCTGAGAAAGTGCCAGTATCTGAGTATTATCAGGTTATAAAACAGTTTGGTTAAGTAACTGGAGAGCTTATTTTATAATTATCGCAAAATGTCTGATCTCTGATATTGTCTTTTCCGCGGTTTATAGCAGCTTTGTCATATGGTACCTATTATCTATAATCTAAGTGTGGGGACGGGGGTAAGAATAGAAAAAATATTGTAAATAGATATGAGTTATGTTTTGCAAAATTAATAAATAAAATAAACCAATTTTCAAGAACAAAATTAATTGCACAAATACCACCTCGAGTTCTTAATTGCTCTGTATTAATTTTCTTGGCAATATTTTACCACACAAGGACAGCCTAACATAACCTGAAATAATAGCAAGAACTAAGAAAGGACCTGCGGATTTGTTATTGGATTTTTACTACCGGTAATAATTATTATTCAGTGGAAGATTTTCCAATGCTTTTAAGATTTCTCAGCATTGAAAAAGCAAGAACTTGAAACTTCTATAGTCATTTGGTCAAAATGGTCCAAAAGAATTCATTGCAGCATTAAATTGTTTATTATGGCCTTAGCGTAATCTGTTCAACCAGGCGGGCTTTAGTCCACAAGAGCAGGTTATGCCAATATAATCGCCAATTACCTCCAACCTGGTGACTATGCAAATATTTCACAATTCGGCAATAATTACCATTAGGTTTCCGATGACATACATATGCCTGATAGCTGCTTAACTTACTAAAAACTAGTAATAAATGTTATTAGTTTGTATTTAATTATACCTTCCCTTTATTTGTGAGGACTGCTAGTAAACCCAGTTTGCTGACATGAGCAATCCCGCGAAATAATCAAACTATTATCTCGTGACGAAAGGTTGAAACAAACGAATATCGCATCCACAAAATGACGTTTCTCCTCAGCCACTAATTGTTTTAGTTTGAAAATATTTACGCATTGTGTAAGTAAACATGTATGAAACCAAAGTAGTTTTAATATTTTAAACAATGTTCTTGCTCGTACATTTGACAAAATGTATTTGTTGCTACTGTAACAACAGTGCGCATGATCAGTAGCTGGCGGACGAATTTGTAAGGGACTCTAACATGACTAACTAGCACTTGACGTTATCCGCAAGGTTGAAACACTTAACTGCTGCTATTGTTGGTGCCAAGTGCCCGAGCGCCTAACCAGAAGCGAGCGAAAGCGGAGAGAGCCGAAGGTAGTGACTGGCACAGCTATTGGCTAAGTAATCCCGTTTTGTGATTAACGGTGCAATAGCGCAGGCGGTTAGAGCGTCATGGTATACTTGTGAAGATAGTATAATGGGTTCAATTACTACCATCCCAAGTTTTTTTCAGCCGGAGTTAAAGGAGATTTGTCACAATTACAATGCTTTACTCGCTGAATTAGTTGCGAATTGGAATAAGAGCACATTTCCCACCGTTACAATATTTCACCTGCCTAATAATGCCCTCTTTACAGAATTAACCGTCCCTATCCAATTATATTTAGAAAGTAAAGTGCGTGTGGATAAGTTCCGCTCTCTCCGCTGTCGCTCGCTTCAGGCTAGCCGCTCGGGCAATTTGCACCACCAGCAGCAATTAAGAGCTTTCAGTCCTGCACTTAACGTCAAGTCTATCACCATATCCGGACACTAAACAAAGAAAGACATTTAAAACACGGATAAAAGTATTAAACGTAAATATTAATAAATTATATTAAAAGCATTTAATCTCGCAATAGATTACTATAAGAATTTACTCCCCATAAAATTTGAAACTTTGATGTAAAAAGAAAGTGAAATTTCCATATTAGCATTCAGCTGATGCCAATATTCAATGTTTATGTGTTAACTGTGCCCATACTATGCTGCTAATTATTAGCATATGAACGACTTTCGGTTCACTTTCGTTCAGTTTCTAGTAAGGATTGTATCCACATTACCCACTTCTGATTTGATTAAACGTGATTTCTGTTTTAGCAATGATTTAACTTGTATTAGCTTTTAAAATATAGCCTCTCGTACTCTACGACATCGGAGCGAGACGGAGAGCTTCCGTTTTATAGACTTGGTTAACAACTGGCAGAAAAGTGGCTAACTTCCGGTGCAGCCATTCTACCCTGAAAAATCCTTCCAGTTCTCATTGTGATTATAGGCTGAATACAAGGACTAAAGCGACAGTTGTCCGAGTATCAGTCTGTCCGTATCTAACAAGATTATTCAAAAGACAGGGCATTTTCGTACTTATTGTAACTTTGTCAGAATTTTATATTTTAGGAAAGAAACGACGCTAGTTTAATAGAAAAAGAATAGGTATAGTGTAACAAAACTTTGTTTTTCAGTTGCTTGTACAGTGGGGTTATTTGAGATTTGGGTCGCCTGAGCGCGACAGTTTACCGGGAAAGTCTAGTCGCCTAACCGTAAAAGGAGAGATAGAGATGTTGCGCTTAAAATTAGTTGAGTGCTTATATTTTTACAGAAAGCATAAAATGATATTGTATTTTAAACTGGTAATAATAAACACCAACACATTCTATAAGAAACGTTGAAAATAGACAGTACATTGCAGGTATCTGCATAAGAAATTCCTAGTGCGATTCAGAAAAGTTTCATGCTACTGAGAGATTCTGTCTCTTGTAAATTTCTGGAACCAGTTTGGGAACAGTTTCTCTACTTGGAAGTCAAGAATACTTTCCTGCCAATCGCCTTACCAATTAACTGCAAGAAGCCGTTTTCACAGTTGTTTCTCACATAAAACCCGTTCTTCAACTCTACATTTATGTAGTTTATAACTAACGAAGAATAAATAGTGCACACTTTGCACACAATGAAAGCACAGAATGCCACTCGAAGGCACAACCCTCGATGACAAAACCTCCATCAGAATAACAGCCTTGATGAATGGCTTCTACCATTATGTCACCGCGCTCTGTCGACCTCTAACTTAGATAATCTCACTGTGTTTTTGTTGCTGTAGTGTTTATTTTATATGCCATGGAGGAGCGATATCATCATGTAATAAATTGTATTTCATTCAATTCACTATTCCTAAGCCTCAATCGTTTTATGCTATGGAGTTATCTTATAATATTCTGTTATCTTAAAATAAAATACATAAAGTATTTTTAGAATTATCTTCCCGACACTGTACACAACGCGGAGAGCAGATTATTAATGACTACAGGTGGATTATTTATTAATTTATATGATAAGAGTATTCATCTGCAAATAATTGAATTATGGTTTAAATATATACATTTTGTTCATTTATTATAAAGAGTTGAACACGTACTCATTTTTAAATTATCCAATGCATCATGCAAAACAAAACCGATCTTATTATTTAATACTCTACTTTTGAAAAAAAAAAAAAAAAAACTCTCAATGGCTCAGGTAAAGCACTCTCTTCTGAACTCAAGGTTTGCAGGTTAAACCAGGCCGAAATCGACAAATTTTTATATATTTTCCTGAACATTAAAATTGCGAACGCAAGTCCTCCATGAAAGACTTTAAGCCATGGATAGCGTGTCGTAGATTTACGGCACGTTAAAGAGCACCATACATCCCTGAACAAAATTACAGGCCATTTCGAGTATAAGTAATATCCCCCTCCTAGTGTCACACTAGATGGCACTTGAGACAATGGACTGACCACATATCCCTCTAACATCTGTAGGCACCAAGTGTCACTAAGTTCGAATAGTTTTATTATTTTATTCGTTAAGACTCGGAATAGGCTTTGCGCTTTAGCATTTTAAGTTGATAATGGTGATATAAAACTGAATGTCACATTATTATAAGATTCATTTATATAACGACATTATATAATTCAATTAACAGAATTAAAATTTCTGTTAAGCGTTATTATGTTTTACTTTGTGTGTTTTTAAGAAACAAATGCAAACTTAATTGAAAGAATATGCATATCATACACGAGGGCAGGTCAATAAGTTTCCGGCCTAGGATTATCGCCTTCACAAAAGTCTTATCTGGTGTCATATCTTATCTGTTAAGTAAACATTGCAGCTGTAACTTCGGCTCCGCTGTCTTCAGTTGTTCAGATATAGCTGCATAAAGAAGGTTATCTGTAGAAGATTGTGATCAAAATTGAGTTTCGAGCTGTTATTAAATTCTTTACAAAAGAGGAATTTACTCCAAATGAAATTAACAGCAATTGGACGGTGTATATGGGGAAGTATCCCCTCATATTCTACCGAAAAAGAATGGGCCAAACTTTTTCGAATGGGTTGAGAAAGTATTGAAGATGAAGAGCGTGCAGGTCGGGCCTTGGAAGTGCTTACTCACACTCGCTCTTGTGGAAGGAGAAATTATTGAAGACCGGCGGCTCAAATATACAGAAATAGCAGCAAGGTTGAGCCTTTCTAAAACAACAGTCCTTTGAATTATTCATGAACATTTAAACGTGAATAAGGTTAGTGCAAGATGGGTGCTAGACTTCTTTCCTCAGTCCAAAAGCAGCAACGAATCATCTGTTATCAGGCATTTTTGGAGATCTGCCATGAAAACGGGAAAGAAGTTCTGCGAATCATTGTTACAGGAGATGAAACTACTTGTCCAAAAGAGAATCATCGGAGTGGCGTAAACTTGAAGAAGCACCTCCTCTAAAAACCAAGGTCACAACCAAGAAGACAATGGTCACAATCTTTTTGGGACTGTGAAGGAATACTCTTCATTAACTTCAAGGAGAGGAACACTACAGTAAATGGGGAGTATTATGCTGGCCTACTGCACAGGATACGTGCCTCCATCAAAGAGTAAAGGCGAGGAAAGCTGAGTGGTGGTGTGCGATAACGCGCCTGTGTACACAGTTCTTGTTGCAAAGGAAGCTATGAAGAAATGTGGCTTAAAGGAAATCGACCATCCACCCTACAGCCCAGATCTCTCAGTGACTACTTTCTCTTCTCAAAACCCGAGAAGATCCTTCGAGGAAGGAAATTTAAGTGTGACGAAGAAGTGATGAATGCCGTTTATGATCATTTTGTAGGCAAGATTTCTGACTATTTGGAGGGGGGGATTGAAATGCTAATTCAAAGATGTGATAAGGTATTGTAATAAAAGGTAATTATAGTGAAAAGTGAAATATAGTTTTTGTTTTTATCATACTTAGAAAATGATTAGGCCGGAAAATTATGGATCTACCCTCGTATTAACTGAATCTACTACATTTGAAGACACTTGAATGGACTTTCATCTTTAATACTTAGTCAAAATAAAGGCACTCATAACATCCAATGGTTTAAATGAAATCAAATACTCTACCAAATTATTTTATTAGTGTATCCAAACTTCAGTTGTGACCATAATTCATAATCATGCATATCGAGATAAGATAAATCGACAAGCCTGAAACCTTTGTTTTTGACATCTTCTCAGATTGTGAGGGTGTTAAATTTTGGAGAAACTGATTTGGCAACAGTCTCAAAGACATGCTGGATGTGTTTTTCTCTTTTACCTCTTGAGGAACAAATACCAAAGGAGATATTCCGAGCCGTATGATCTCGGCATAGGCCATTAAAAGAAGGATGCCGCAAACCAGAAACTTCCGCTAAATAAAGGTAGGTAACATCTGCGTGATTCCAGCTATATGCATGCGAATATTTATAACCTTATTTAAGTTTAAGGTTCTTCCTAAGAACACAGTCAATTGCTCACATTTTTGTGCCGTATGCGTTTTTCTGAATCCTGACTTTAAAAAGTTAGGTAACAGTGTGTGGTTCTCTTGCTATATTGCTCGGAGTCTAGGGCTTATCTTTGTTGTTATTGCTCTTAGCATGTTTCTAAACGGAACATAAATAGTATATCTTGCAACCTACATTTGAGAGCGAGATTTATATGAAAGCATTCAGGTTTTCATAAATGGAAAAATATAACATGAACTCAAAATCTGTCCCAAAATTATGAACATTACTTACGAAAACTACATAAGGAGTGTAACATTTCGAAAATAGTTGGAACTGATTTGCGATTGATATGAGAAAGGACAGAAAGAAAGGTTGAATTCTATGCTCCTGAGCTGTACTATACTTTAATGTGCGTCTCTGTTTTGTTGGTAGCACTTTGCACTTCCGTATCTACTTCCTTTCCTCTTATCGTGATGGAGCAGGAGGTTTTGTGATATTGACGTCCCACAGAGAAACCGTGCTTCTTGCGCTAATCAATGCCTTTTCATCATGTAGAGATGCAGCGGATTTTCCTCTATTATGTGTATATTTCTTTTTCCTTTCATTTCGTTCCAAGAAAATGTTTGAGAGAGAGTTTTCTTTGCTTTGCACCGCATTGAGCCTGTCTGTGTCATTTGAATTACAGTCTAAGTTATGAAACAAGGCTAATTAAGGAAATAAAACCTAGAAAAGCTCCAAATCAAAGCAGGCCCTTATATTATAGGTATACTATGGAATTACAAAAATTTATGAGCTTCAAAAAGCTACAAACGTATAACTCCGGATGCTAGAGGTCTTGCTAGGAACACTGGCTGTTCTATAATGGCATATCCTTCGAAATACCGTCAATATCACCATGTGTTTTCCTTTGTAAAATGTTTCTTACATGTAAACTCTCTTCTCGACTCGATAACTTTCAGTTGTTGGGTATTTTCTTATTAGAATCGAAACGGCGTTTACGACATCCCATTCTCTGTCTGGTTTATCAAACTACTTTTTTTTCACTGATTTTTTATAGCCACTCTATTAGGCTTGTTGCGACATCGGCCTGTTTATGATTAATAGAGTCCAGATTTTATGTTGATTCCCACGGGTGGCCGAGGTCGTTAAGGCGCGGACTTGTGAGCGGGAGGTCTGGGCTCGAATCCTGCCAGGACCGTCCTCCCTTACTAAGGTTTTTCCAGGTTTTCCTCAGTCCTCATAAATGACAAATGTCCGGGAGGTACCTTAAACTTAGGCCTGGAACATTTCCTGGAAAATAAACATTTTCCCAATATATCAATTCTTTTCATGCATCATCAGTGTTCACCACCTGTGATGCCTCTTGGGGCTGTTGTGGGATTGGCTGGTCGCTGTCCGCTCGCGGGAAGAGGAGTCGTGGTTTAATTGTGTTTCTTTGAGTTCTGAGTTGGATTCCCCTTATGTCGGGATCAGGAACCTTTACCTCAGGGAACTTCTGGAATTTTGTGACTCGTCTGAGTCAGAGGGAAGGGAAGGAAATCTATAAAGCTACACGGAAACACTGGAGTTCTTATCTGACGTCATTTATTTACACTTAACAGAATACTGGATTGTTCGCGTAAGCTTGGAAATGTGTCGAACTGATTGACTATTGTTCTTCTCCTACCGACTTCGCTCACTTTGATTTTGATTGTCTATTCTTTTGCCCGCTTATTTAAATTGACTCTTACTGTTCCGTTCTCCGACTATCCAACCTTTAGTTCTTAGCCTCGAATCCCGGACCGCTAACCTTTTACTGCTCTAAAGTTTACTGTTCCGTGCGTCTGGCCCTCTGTCTCACTGCTCTCGAAGTCCTGCTGCTCTCTCTCTAAGTGTCTCTGCTGTCGAAGTCCTGCTGCTCTCTCTCTAAGTCTCTCTGCTGTCGAAGTCCTGCTGCTCTCTTTCTCTAAGTCTTTCTGCTCTCGAAGTCCTGCTGCTCTCTCTCTAAGTCTTTCTGCTGTCGAAGTCCTGCTGCTCTCTCTCTAATTCTCTCTGCTCTCGAAGTCCTGCTGCTCTCTCTCTAAGTCTCTCTGCTGTCGAAGTCCTGCTGCTCTCTTTCTCTAAGTCTCTCTGCTGTCGAAGTCCTGCTGCTCTCTTTCTCTAAGTCTCTCTGCTGTCGAAGTCCTGCTGCTCTCTCTCTCTCTAAGTCTCTCTGCTGTCGAAGTCCTGCTGCTCTCTCTCTAAGTCGCTCTGCTGTCGAAGTCCTGCTGCTCTCTTTCTCTAAGTCTCTCTGCTGTCGAAGTCCTGCTGCTCTCTCTCTAAGTCTCTCTGCTGTCGAAGTCCTGCTGCTCTCTCTCTCTCTAAGTCTCTCTGCTGTCGAAGTCCTGCTGCTCTCTCTCTAAGTCGCTCTGCTGTCGAAGTCCTGCTGCTCTCTTTCTCTAAGTCTCTCTGCTGTCGAAGTCCTGCTGCTCTCTCTCTAAGTCTCTCTGCTGTCGAAGTCCTGCTGCTCTCTCTCTAAGTCTTTCTGCTGTCGAAGTCCTGCTGCTCTCTCTCTAAGTCTCTCTGCTGTCGAAGTCCTGCTGCTCTCTCTCTAAGTCTCTCTGCTGTCGAAGTCCTGCTGCTCTCTCTCTAAGTCTTTCTGCTGTCGAATTCCAGCTGCTCTCTCTCTAAGTCTCACTGCTGTTGAAGTCCTGCTGCTCTCTCTCCAAGTCCCTCCTGTTCTGTGTCCCTTACATTATATATCAGATATAAAGTTTATTGTTTATTAGGAACCTCCCATCGTGAAAATTAAATCCGCGAAATTTGTGGAGCTCAGTTCGATTCTCTCTGCGTTATTGATCCTTCCTTAATATCGACAATTATGCAGGTTCGCTCCGATTCGTTCAATTTTGTGAGATTTCTATTGGTTGTGTGGGATCAATTTCTGGAAATACCTCTCACGTTATAATAGTTCTAAGAACGGACATTCCTGGCATAAATGTTGGGAAATTTTTATAATCTGGCATCTCCTTTCACTTTTCTATCCTTTCAAATTTGCTCACAATGAAATCTCGGCCATAAATAAGGAACATCTATTTGTTTTGCAAAGTCATGTCAAAATCTGTGGACGTTTGAATGTTATTGTCATGAGGGGTTATAAACTTGAGCTGTCATCTGAGATTGACATTTGTTCCTTCTTCGAAAGAAATCCACCCGTAAAGTCATTAGTGCCGTTATCCTTAGTTATTGAAAGAATATGTTTCTCTGCTTTTGTCTGCGTCTCGTTAAATGGGTTTCTTTAAACCCTTTGAAAAGAGAATTGCCTCTTTTCAGGACATAACCCTTTTCCCCAGGTAAAAACTTTTAACATTTCCAAGCTTAACAACCCGAACCGTTTTCCATTCACATAAATACACAATGAACCTTTATTACTGTTTAGCACAGGTGCTGTCTAATGACTACAAACTACATACATGTATCACATCATATTTATGTTAATTATTACTAGCCTTAATTATAACAATGTTACTTTAATCAAAGACGGTCTTTAATTCCGGCTACACTCTGTAGCAAAAATGGGCGTTAAACACCACTCATTATATATATATATATATATATATATATTATGTTAATACATATTTTAATATGGCGGTCTGTGGTTGAAGGTAGATTGCTCACTTCTCTCCGAGGCTACCGGGGTCAATACCAGCGGCCATAAGTGGGCGAATGAAGCGAGGCCTGGGAGGGTTTTCTTCTGGGTTCTTGGGGAAAATGCCTTTTTATTACTGCCTCATTAAAAATTATATGAAATCAACTGGATTTAAGTACAGAGAAATTTAAAAAGCAGCAATTCAAAATATCACAATTTTAAATTGCAAAGGAAAACCTACATATAATGTATGATTACAAGCATGTTCGTATCAGCAATTCAAGAGTTAATTGAAGAAAAATGTTGAAGAGAGTTAGTATTTTCCTGTTTAAGAGGATGCACCTCATAGTATGAAGCAATTATACGTGGTTTGATGGCATTGGGTTTAAACTTTGAACAACTGACTTCAGAAGCAGAAAGAATGAATATCATAGCAAAAAATACAGCTTTTGAAATGTTAAGAATAAAATTTGGTACATTTGAAAAAAAATTGTTCATACGCACTGCAGAATTGACATTTTATGGCTTGTAGTGACAGATTCAGTGAGTTTAAACCGTCGCAGTGCTTAGCCTACCGACCTCTTTAAACATAACAATCGCACACGAAAATTCACACCTTGCTTTGTCTACAATATACTAATGCACCAAGAGAGCTCAAAATATTTTACTTATTACCAGCAAACTATGCACTTTACTTTCGTATTGTATCTGTACGGAATAAAGAAATAGATATAATTTCCACGAAGCAAGTACCACAACAAGTACAAAAATAACCGGGAGCCTCCGAAGAAACACTCGAAAGTATCCTTGTCTTATACGCGCTATGTGGTATTAATTACATTTTAAATATGTTTTGCATTTATCGTTTTTCGAAATTTATTTACGATTATCCTTGTAGTAAAATAAGTTTAAATATTAAGGGCAGTATATATGTTTACCATTTCAAGCTTAAGAGTTTAGTTTTATTTTCGGAAGTTATCATTATTTATAAAGTTAAGAAAACAAATTTTCACTTTATATTGCTCCTCGTAAATCATGCTGACTTATAGCGAAATTTTACTTTAAGTTTTATGTAAGTTATAAATCGTTGTAGTAGCCAAAGATTTATTCTTTTATGCCATTATTATTATTATTATTATTATTATTATTATTATTATTATTATTATTATTGTTATTATTATTACTAACAATAATAATATACTTCTGATTAATTTTTCCAGAGTTTATATTAATGATGGCAAACATGAGATTAAAGCAAAAATCAAATAACATAAACGAATTTAGCTCACTACATATACTGGATGCTTAAAAAATTAATTACTTTTCACAACTCACTTTAAATTTAAGCAACACATGATTTGAGAATCGATCACCTACAGGAGGGTGGTGCTGGTGAGCGTAAATAGAATTGAGTCTAATAATAATAATAATAATAATAATAATAATAATAATAATAATAATAATAATAATAATAATAATAATAATAACGTAAAAATTTAATAATTGGAAATATATAAGACTTAAAACAAAATGCATGGGCATTGCGTAGAGACTCCTAGAATTTCTATTCCGATAAAACACAAACACAAGAAAATCCTTGAACAAAGACACATGGGAAGAGGATGGAGACAAAGGAAATGAAAGGCATGGTCAGTAGACTCATGGCATGTAATGAAACTGGACAGTTTCGCAATATCATAGGGATTGCACGAAGTCAAATAAACGTCAATCCGAGGTATAAAGGATAACTTCTGCGGTTTGTGGTTAAACATTTGGAAGGGTTCGATGAGAAAGCAATTACGGAAATTAGATGAACATTTCTGGCAAGAGCGGCTGTTGGGACAAAAATGGATGATTCCATTTTTCGAGTTGTTGAAAACTTATTAACCTATTAACTGCAGTTAGGCTGCACGTTTTTAAAATAAAGTTCTGTAGAGCTATAACTTAGATATTATCTGACACTTTTTCTGAAGTATTTGAACACTGAAATAACTTTACTGTACTTGATAAATGCGGATGCATTGTCACATCATTTATATTGCTTACCTATTAATGTTATGTGTTCATTTCCCCGATAGCATCTGATTGCATAGTTTATCTATGCCATGCTCAAGTAATTACAACCTCACATGAATCTGAGTTCACTTTAAACACTAAGTATAAATGAATGTATTTATTCAAAGTAACAAATATACTAATAACTTTTGTGACCGATACTCACACACACGCATGGCCAAGAGGAAATGCCTTTAGATTATGTAAATACTTATAATTATAAAATATAGCTTATAGTAGCAAACTGGGACATTTCAGATTACGAAAAATTATTCACGACTACCTGGACGTTTGACTCTATGACAATAGGGAAGAGGTTGCCTTTTGTCATCTTTTGTGTTTCTTCTGCTGGTAATGGTTAGAACCTTGGATCTCTCCACTGTAAAAAAATTAATGCATGCAGGTGACCGAACAATAGATCCTTTTGTATCTTAGTTGCTGAAGATGTTTCAAAATTCGTTGAAAGTGAAAGAGGGAACAGGTGTCAGTGATAACGTCATCACGTCGTATGATCAGGAACTCTGCAATAAAGTGCCAGAAGGGCGATAGATTTAAAATAGGCGAGTTTGGGAACCCAATAACTCACAAATAATATTTAAATATTTCAAAGGCTCAGAGAAGCCGTGGGCGTTGTGCTGTAAACCCCACGTGACGCTTTGAAAGTACGTGGCGACGTTTTTGCATTTCATATATAAGGAGAAACAAATCTAGCAAAACACGTTTTTCTATCAGACAGTTTTTACCACATGGCAGCCGCAGTTCAAATCAGGAAGTTAAGGCGGTGCGACGGTTTTCAGTATTATATTCGGTTCATTCACATATTTGTTCTTCAGTCACACTCGCTCAGTCATACATACGTTTCGGTCGTTCTCTGACGATCAACATCGCTTTACCAGGGGCAGTAGACGAGAGGCACACAGATGCAACATGTTTAGCAGCTGTCATCAAAGTTATAGAGATAACGAACCAGGTGGCCGTTAACTAGTGTAGTGTGATTAAACATTTTAATGCGCTTAAATGAAGCAAGATCGTGTGATTTAAACCTCTCCCTTCCATCTTCCTCCTCCCGTGTCCAATAAACCACGAAAGGCGACTTCGGGTGCCTGAACGACCTAGGGTATAAAGTGGGACCCTCGGTCCAAGGACTACATCAACATCAGCATATAGAAACCGCTTCAAATTGACGCCCAACGTGGGGCGACATCGTCGACACACCCCAGTAAAAACCACTTCACTTTACAACCTTCTCCAGTGGACCGTACATGCCTTTCATAATACACAAAAAGTACATTATTTAAATAAATAAGTAAATAGAATATCTCCGTTGCTTAACGGAGTCAAAATAACAATTATGGTAATACTGGTAACAATAATAATAATAGTAATAATAATAATAATAATAATAATAATAATAATAATAATAATAATAATCTCAATATTAGCTTCATGTACACATACAGAATATAGAACCCCTTCCCCCTTATCAGTGAAATAAGTAAAGACGTACATACATACATACATACATACATACATACATACATACATACATACAAACGCAAACAAATATTAGGCTGCTGCTTTTAATTTTTAATATTTTTCTGCCACTTTGCGGTAACGTCAATTCTTATGGTTTTCTCATAAGCTGTTAGACACAATATCCTGGCCTTTTGGTGCATTATATACATAAACTCCAACTCCAACTGTGAAATGATATTGAAATGCTTTTTTTAAGTCGATAATTACAGAAATGTAAAATTCTCCGGAACTGCATTTTAAATATATTACAGTAACTAATACTATAAATACGAAAGCTTCACTTTTATAGTTTTAAGCACTTATTTGTTTATGCGTTAGATATTTATCAATTTACATTTATGATTTGAGCATACTACGTTAAAATTATTTTATTTATTATTTTTTATATTTTCAAATGCTTGAGGAAAACTAAAATATTAAAAGTATAAGCTCTTTGTTGAAATACAAAACAAAATGCAAGTTCTAAGTTGAAAAAAATTATAATCTAACGGTGATCTTTAACTATGTGTTTATAACTATCTTAGTTTCTTTTACTTATTCTTAGTATTCATGGTCTTCTTTGGCAAAATATTTGCTTTCTTTACTTCCTGCCTACAGTCATGATACTTCAATACCTCTACAGGACTTCCAGTGTAAGCATTCACAATAATTTAACTGTAGCAAGCGTAATTAATTTTACGTAATATTAAAATTATTAATATTATGGAATTCTTTATTAATGAGCTTACACTTTATTCTTTCATGTAGGAAATACACTATTTTGAACAACATTTCACCAAAACACACCATTACATTAAATGATCAACTTTTTGTGGGTTTATTATCTTCAGCTCCAACAACAATACAAATAGCTGAGTTTGCCAGCCAATGATTGAAAACAAAAGATGTGATACAGTTGAATTGCGTTTAAATTTTAAATAAAAGGTAGGGATAGCATTTGAGGGAGTGAAACCTAAAATATAATCACATTGGTTTTAAATATTCTCCTCAATATCTAAATAGAAATGCCTTTTGTTTAAATTATATTAGTTTACATATGCAGTTTATTCAGACAGGTAAGTTTTGAAGTGAGAGCTCTGTATTAGAAAATGTATGGAGAGTGGAGACAAAACGATGGCAGAAGTGATTGGCTTATCTGTTCTGTTTTGCTTAGAAACACTTCTGTCATTATATACTGGGGTAAGACTCTGTGACCATCTGCATGCGGTTAGGGGTTCCGGTTTCGATTCTCGGTACCTACTCATAATTTTCAGAGTTGGAGAGGTTTGCTACAGCGTCACACCCAGCAGCGTGAAATATGTGAGAAACAAAGCGATAACTATTTCGAAATGTTAGAAAAGTGACAAGTTTAAAGTACCAAACAGTAATACATACATTGTATCGTGCAATATAAAAAATAATTTTAAAAAAGCATAGAAGGGGTAAGATGAGATTTTTTAGAGTAACAATTGGTTATAACTACTATAGGGTGTCCAGAAAAACAATACTGAAATACGAAAAGAGCTAAACATAAAAATTGAAGAATATCAAATAACTGATTTCAACAGATAGCATACAGAGCTTCCTCATAATTTACTACAGACCCCAAGGAGAAAGAAACCAGGAAGATCGACCGCAGGAAGGTTGAAACAACTGTATTATCTAGAATAGGAGTAGTCTAGAGATGATGAGGAAAGCCACGTAATGGTAACCGTAGAATGCGGTATGCTGATCATACCTCTATTCAATACTGTCTTCTGTTAATGAAGTTGTGTGTAACGGCAATAGATTATGCAGCTGTCGCCGCGGCTGGCCCTGGACTTTTGGAACTGAAAGGAAGGACTAAGACTTTTGGTATTTCATCAAAATATTGCTTATCTACTGGAGTTTTTATAAATTTTCTTTAATGGAATGCTTCCCCCCAAATAAACCGTGTTATTTGAATTGGAAGGAAGGAGGAGGATATATAGTTTTGCTCTTTGGGAACTTCTCGGGAGAAAGGGATGAGATAAGAACATTTGGACAGTCAGAAGCTATGGTCCAGTGAGGCACAGACGTAGAAGGGGTAATCTGTGCTTGCAGATAAAGCATCACAATGTCACAAGAAGTTCGAACCCCTCAGACGTTGGGGCAGAACATTTTTCAAAGTGCAAGCTACTATAACACCACACACAGCACCATCTCTCCTTGCACTTTCCACCCTGTAACAGAACAGAACCAACGAAATGAGATGAAATCACTGCCATACTGAAGATTTTGTCCCTTATTTGAGATTAGCATTATGGGGTTGTACTTAGACACATTTTTTAAAACACATTATCACTTCCTAGTATTTTAAATATCAAAGCACCAAATTTCTGAAAAAAAAATTCCAGAGAATCTGTTGTTACCGATTGTTACTGTTCAAGATATTCTGCCTAAAGGGCTAAAGTGCGTTAAAAACTTTTCATCTCATTAGGGTTTGAAAATACTGGCGGTGCAATTCTCCTGTGGCCTTTCAGACCACTGACTTCATGTCTAATGCATGAGCCTTAAATTTCACTCTGAATAGATATTGCTTATCGTAGGTACAAGGTGCAGCAAAAGGGAAAAAATTCCAAGATAGCCGCATCAAATTAGCAAATACAGCACCGTTCTTAGCTTCATCAGCCTTTTCTTATCTAAAACGTCATCCACTCCATTTTAATCTTGAAACGAAACTTCAGCACATAAGCACGTTGCCCCCTCGACCATTAAGGAAATTGACTAGACGAAAACTTTTACCTGAATTCACAATTGTGATCCTGTGGGAAGTGTAAAAACTATTCCTGCAGGTAACTATGATGCGAAGTAAAGCCTTTGCCGCGCACCCTGCTGGCAAAACATACACATGCACTTTCATTACATTTTCGATAACTGAATTGTAGAGTAGAAGGGTACGTAAAGAGCTTTTTTTACTGTGAGCAGTGCGAAAACAGACGAACATCGATCCAGCTGACAGAGCCTCTAAGGATTGCTTTGCTTTTATAGCCAGGAATATCACAATAGAGATTTTATGCCAGCCAGACAGACATCTGTAATCATCATACCCGCCGTGGCTGCTGGCTTCTTAAAGCAGCCAGGCCGAATCGCGTTCTATGGTCTGCCAATCAATGCACTTCTTTTGTTAACGTTCGCTAAGTAGGTAGAGGAATTGAATAGAGATTGGATAAGGCTCCTCAATGGGCGGATTAATGGACACCAGAGCAAGCGTGATGTTTAGTTACGCATTCAACTTGCCTCCTTTGTTGCAATGGAAGCACAGGCTTCGCTGCTAGATGAGAAAACCGTGATGACCCTCTGAGGAAGCATCACAGGGCAGAGAATCACTCCCAAGTGGGGCGGTAAATTACAAGACTGTGTTGTAGTGAATTCCGTCTTATTGCCCTCGATGTTTCGCAGTAAATCTACCGTTCAATTAATTTATTCATTTCACCACATAGGTAGAATATTAGGATATTAGTGTTCTAAATGCATACATTAAGAAGAAATTACTAATTGTAATAAATAGTTTGAACAAAAGATATACATCATGTGCCTTTATACAAAAATACTTGCGTAATTTTTAACGTTTCTCAATTTTAAATATTTTTATAAATTTATTGCCTTTTGAAATTCATAAAGTTTACATTTATGTGATTACTTTATCAAATAAAATGTTATAGCAAAATAAACGCGTTAATTTTTAGATTGAGTTTTCCTCACCTATCATGGTTTTACAAAAACCATTTTTATACATTACAAATATATTTTATACATGGGTCGTACACGCTTAAGGATAATATAAAATTAGAAAGAGCAGCAAATAATAATAAATCAAATAAAACAATATTAATAATAATGAATAAATATACATTAAAATGGGAAGAACGATTACAGACATATCAATGGAAACATATTACAAGATGTATTCTATCTTCGTTATTGTTTAATTTATTAATAGATGATATATCGGATGTCTGTTAGCGGAGGAAATGATTTCCTTACCTATCATGGTTTTACAAAAACCACTTTTGTACATTACAAATATATTTTATACCTGGGTTATAGACCGTATATGCTTAAGTATAATATACAATTATAAAGAGGAACAAATAATAATACAAATAAAACAATATGAACAATAATTAATAAATAAGCATTAATGGAAAGAACGATATTTACTGACATATCAATGGAAACATATAACAAAATATATTCTATCTGCGTTATTGTGTAATTTATTAATAGATAATATTTTGGATGTCCTGTTAGTGGAGGAAATGAATGCCCCTGAGGTGGGCGGTACTTGTACTTTTATATGCTGACGATCTAATTCTTTTATCTTTAACAAGAGAGGTTTGCATCCTAGAAGACTATTGCCTGAAATGGGGTATGGTAGCACATGTTAACAAAACCAAAACAACGATTTTTAAAAATGGCTATGTGTATGGCAGAGATGAAAAATGGCATTAAAGTGGGCAAGATATACAAAATGTTAAACCTTTTTATATTTAGGAGTAACCTTTAATATGAGTGGGAAAGGGAATGAGCACTTATCTGTTATTAATTATAAAGGGCGAGGTCAACTAAATGAATCATTACGTGTTATGACTCGCGTTCCCGTATACCATTTTTGTAAGAAAATAACGAATATTCCATTCGAACAGCTAACTTAATATTGAAAACAATTTGGGTTATTTACCTTTTTATAATATAGTCTTCTTTTGACTTAGGCTGCATGGGTAGGGAAAAACACAAAGTAAACTATTTTGATACATTAATTAAAAAGGTTTTCTTGAAATACTACCTACATGATTTTAAGCATCTGGGTCTTCCAATATTACTTTGTTCCGAGGGTTAGAAATCTAAAATTATTTTAGGTTATATTTCTTCTAGCATGCTGTCAATAAGATTTATCTAAACGAATCGCCAATTATTGAAATCAAATAATTTTTTCTTCAAATTTTGTTATTCGCTGAATACTTGAGTCTATGTTAAAATAAAATAAGTCATGGTTTTCCTTATACCGTAAATTCAACATATGGTTGTTCCCTTTGTTGTTGAAACAAAACATGTCTGATTAATTTGATGCCAACAAAATTTCGTTATCTGCGCTGGCAACAATAAAGTACTGCTAACAGTATGTATTAAAGATAAATGGGTATTTTCTGCCATGTACCAGGTGACCACGATTTTGCAACACACAAAAGGAAAATTGAAATATCTGACCAAATTTTAAGAATTAATTTTAATACTCAATTAAGTATTAAGTATTAATTGAGTATCAAGAATTAATTTAATAATAAGCAGAAATTTTACCGAATTAATTTTAATACTCAATTATTAATATTTATCATTAGTATATACCTACAATGTATTTTGATATAGTAATACTTGTAATATTCAATGCTGTGTATTTAATGTAAAATAAAATTATAAGTTAAGGAAAAAGGTATTTACAAATTGTTGAAAAAATTCTGTAGTCTTCTTTGTATTTCTGCAAATCATCTCTTATTAAAGATAAAAGAATTAGATTATCGGCATACAAAAGTACAAGTACCGTCCATTTCAGGGGCATTCACTTCCTCCGCTAACATGACATTCGAGATATCGAGATATCGTGTATAAATAAATTAAACAATAACGGAGATAGAATATATTTTGTAATATGTTTCCATTGATGTCTGTAAATATCGTTTTTCTCATTTTTAACGTTTACTTATTATTAATGTTGTTTTATTTGTATTTGTATTATTATTATTATTATTATTATTATTATTATTATTATTTGTTCCTCTTTCTAAATGTGTGTTGTACTTAAGCATATAGATCTATAACGTGTTTTGACATAGTAATACTTATATTGTTCAATGTTGGGTATTTAATATAAAATAAAATTATAAATTAAGGAAAAAGGTATTTACAAATTGTAGAAAAAATTTAGAAGAAGCAAATCTACTTTTATGTCTAAACGGTATGCTCTAGCTTAATTATTTTAACAATTTAAAGTTGATAAAGCTATGTTTAGATAAGTTTTCATTTACACTGAAATAATGATTGTGCAATTCAGTCTAGCTTGATATAAATAATTTTATGTTTTATTTTTGTTCCTCCTAAAAAGTGTGAAAAATTACTTATTTGGCTTCAACATCTAAATCGTGCCTTAATTTGTAAATGACGCTCTCTTATGGTACATTTAGAATGCTATTTCACTGTTCTTAGTAATCTCATCTGAGCAGCTTTAATTTTTATTTTAAAACTCTGTGATTGACCACTTATGTTTCCCTTCCATAAAGTATTATTTTAGCTTTCGTGCTAGAAATTTTAAGATCATATTCTTCACAAATATTCCTCACGTAGTACAATAGACAACTACTAAACTTAAAATCTACATATTAGTTTTAGAGTATAAAATAGATTTTTTTTCTTGAAGAGTTAAGCGTGCACTTTTGTTTTATCATATATTATTTATTCCTAAAATGAACAACGAATATCACGGTAGGCTATTAGCGGCTAGTACTGTTGCCAGGAGTATCTGAAAAATTTAAACGTAAAGGTTAAGGTTTATCGTCAACGTCCATCGATTCAAGGAACCTCGGACTTTTAATTCCTTGATGAGTTTTTGCGTAATTTGCTTTTCGCAACTGCCTGGTACTTTGGGCAACAGCTCTGTAATGTAAAGCTATTTAACGTTTTTATAATGATTCTGCCAGTCCGGTATATTGCTTCAGAATTTTATGTACGCATACTGCACTTGTGCGCGTTCTCTTAGAAATTCACTTCGTTTTCATCAAAGTCGACCTGGATTTCCCGTGCGTTCTGAAAGGAAACATCTTTAAGCGATTTCCCGTGTTTAAAGGCGATAGCATGTTCTCCGGCGAGCATTGATGCACCTAGAGGGCGACATTCTGGGATAAAAACAAATGAAGTTCAGCAGTGGTAGGTATGCTGTTAATATAAAGCTGGTGCCCTTGCTCCAGCGCTCTCATGCTACTAACAACGTATGATGTTATTCATTTAAATAACATATTTTTAAAGGCCAAGAATAAATATTGATGAAAACAAAACATATTTCATACAGTTAAATTAAACAGTAATAGAACATTTAAACACATCCACACATTTCTTCATAAATAATGAATTTACTTCTATGTTTTGTATTGCATTTAAGCAATTTCATAATCAGCAAACAATACCAATAATACGTTAGCGATCTATTTATTACAGTTTTCAAGCGTAGAATTAGTAGGGAGTGAAACTTCTGCATTAAAAACATTTTTTGTTATAAAAACACGAAAATGTTGATAAAATGTTGCCAAATTATGCATCAAGTATGCGTATTGATTGCCTCTGAGCAAAGTATTATATCATATAATAATTTTTAACATCACATAAACCGCCACGGGTGGCTGAGGTCGTTAAGGTGCGGACTCGTCAGCTGGAGGTCTGGGGTTCGAATCCCGCCAGGACCGTTCTCCCTAAATGAGGGGTTTTCCAGGTTTTCTTCAGTCATCGTAAATGGCAAATGCCGGAAAGGTATCCTAAACTTAGTCCTGGAACGTTCCCTTCCTTAAAAAAAATCCTTTCCTAATATATCATTTCATTTCATGTATCATCAGTGTCCACCGCCTGTGATGCCTCTGTAATAAAAACGAGCGTTAAATAATTTTAAAAAAATCACATAATGTCAACGTTGCATACAGAGAAGGACGTGACTGGCATTAGCACACTTGGTTTTACCTGCTTGTGTATCGTGCAAAATTTGAGCAATTTACACATTTTATAAAGATCATTTTCCATTTTTTTTAAAAAGAATAAAGAATATTTCACTTTGGTTTTCAGTGGGTTCAGTGTAAACAACAGTTTAGCTTTGCATATGAGAATGAAAAGTCATTTTTAAATTATCATCTAGTGTAGCGTAGTGAAGTATTTCGATAGACGACGCATATGCATATTTTCAATAAATATATAAATTTGGATTTAGTTTTATTTTATACGCATTTATTTGATTATGTTTCATGTTTTACTTTTTAGAATAAACTGCTCCATTATTGAAGTATTTAGTAGATGCATACGCATGGAGGATAGGTACGTTCAAATGAGAAAAACATATTTCTTAGTTCACCATGTAGAACTGAGCGTTTTCGTCTAACTGGACTAACAAATTCAAAAAATTTCAAAAATTTTCCATAGTATAAAATTACATTTAGCCATGTGCCACAGTATGTGACCACAGGTAAAGGGATATCTACAGGAATTTTTTAATTTGGTTAATTTACGGACGCTCTTTAATATCTCAGGTCATCAGCGTCCCATTCAAACCAGGGCGTGAAACAGCCAGCAAATTTTACTCAGAGGCCTCTTCTTTCAGGTTTGAGGTTCTTTTTCTTGCCGTAAATGTACAACACGGGACCCACGGCTTAATTTATTTTCCGAATGAAGCTGTATTAGGATTTTTACGCCCAAAAATCCATCGGTCCTAGACGAGATCGATCCCGCGATCTTAGTTTAGAAGGCAAGCATGGTTACCACTACACCACCAGGACCGACAAATAAGTAGATGTTCCAGCATTAATAATGGCAGGCAAACTCACTTTTAATAACATTTAATAAACTTTTATGTGAATGCTATGTATGTAACAACAAAATTAAAGGTTGGGAAAGTAAAATAATGAAATGAGGAGGTAACTGTGGGATCATTTAGAGCAAAAGGGTAATGGTAGGATACCAAGACAAATTTTAAGATGTAAATCAATAAGAGAAAGGAATTTAAATAGGCCGAAGAAGATGTTTATGTATCAGCGGTACTGCACTGCTTCCGTTAACAGAGTAAGACACTCTGCGATATTTATCGTTTCTGCGGTGTGAATGTAATTGGAACACATGGTATTTGTGCTAATATTAGAATCGATTAAAATATGATGTAGTTTTAATAATATGATGCGAGTTGATGCAAGTTGGCTTGAAATTTCATATGTAACCCCATCAAATAGTGCTTCCTGGGGACGATAAAGTTAGTGGCATATAAACTTTTTTAAAACTAAAAAAGTATTTTGATAAGAACTCCATAATCATAAATGCACTAAAACAAGCCTTGAAATACTCTAAAAGAATAACCATATATTGCAATGAAGACGAAGTGTAAAGGATCTGAATATGCTGAAGTATAGAGCAGATTTAGCCTCTCAGTTGTGCGCCTGACCACTCAGTTGCAACATACACTGCGGCTTCCATTCCGATGGAATTTTGGTGAAGCGTGCTTTATCATCGCTAGAAGCTTTGTGTCAGCTCACGTTTACATGCCTAGGAGAACCAAAGATTTCTATGAAAGAAATACGGCTAAGGTTTTCCTTCTCTGAACCTTTCATAGGCAGAAAAAATAAGAAATGTTATTGTTAGAGATGAAATTGTGTATCCATCTAGAAAGTGACTCAATATTTGATAGCATATAATGGTAAAGTATAGGAAACATATTGAAATTTGTCAAGGACTCTAAGTTATGGAATGTCACAGAGTTCTTGTAAATTGTAGAGTAAATTGCTATGTTTTAATATTTTTATGTGATCCTTGTTCATTGTGGTGATTTTTTTGAATTTAGTACCAAAACTATTAATCCTGGTCACAAAAACGTTGAAGATATTTCATACGATTAGCTACCATGTGTTTCTGACTATAAGATTACAAATTTGAAGGCCAAGCATTATAAAATGGCAATTAACAAAACTTTTAAGGAACCGTTACGAGGGTAGGTCCATAAGTTTCCGGCCTAACAATTTCCTATGTATGATGAAGACAAAAAGTATATTTCACTTTTCAATATAGCTACACTTTATTGCAATACATTCCTCACATCTTTCAATTAATATTTTAATCCCCCCTCCCCCAAAAAATAGTCAGAAATATTGTGTGCAAAACGGGCATAAACAGCATCCATCACTTCTTCGCCACACTTAAATTTCCTTCCTCGAAGGTTCTTCTTGAGTTTTCAGAATAGGAAATACTACTGGGAGCTAGATCTGGGCTATAGGATGGATGGTCGATCTACTAGAAGCCACATTTCATCACAGCTTCCTTTGCAACAAGAGCTGTGTGCCCAGGCGCGTTGTCGTGAAGAAGGCGCACATCATCACTCAGCTTTACTTGCTTTTTCTCTTTGATGGGAGCACGTAGTCTGTGCAGTAGGTCAGCATAGTACTTCTGTAGTGTTCCCCTCCTTGAAGTCAATGAAGAGTTATCCTTCTTCACAATCCCAAAAAATTGTGGCCATGATCTTCTTGGTTGACTGAGTAACCTTGGTCTTTAGAGGCGGTGCTTCGCCAGGTTTACGCCACTTTTTTGATTCTCTTTTGGACAAGGGAATACCTTGTCCTAGAGAACCATAGTCTCATCTCCTGTAACCATGGTTTGCACAACTTCTCTCTCATTGCCACGGTAAAGCTCCAAAAAATGCCTGACAACAGATGACTGGTTGCTGCTTTTGGATTGGGGAAAGAAGTCTAGGCACCCATCTTGCACTAACCTTGTACATGTTTAAATGTTCATGAATAATTCGAAGGACTGTTGTTTTAGAAAGACCAAACCTTGCTGCTATTTCTGTAACTTTGAGCCGCCGGTCTTTCATAATTTCTTCTTCCACAAGAGCGATGTTTTCAGCAGTGAGCACCTCCAAGGTACCCATCTTGCACTAAACTTGTTGTGTTTAAATGTTCATGAATAATTCGAAGGACTGTTGTTTTATAAAGGCCCAACCTTACTGCTATTTCTGTAACTTTGAACCGCCGATCTTGCATAATTTCTTCTTCCACAAGAGCGATGTTTTCAACAGTGAGCAGCTCCAAGGGCCGACCTGCACGCCCTTCGTCTTCAACGCTTTCTCGATCTATTCGAAAACGTTTGGCCCATTCTTTTACCGTAAAATATACACCGTCCAATCGCTGTTTAATTTCATTTGGAGCAAATCTTTCTTTTGTGAAGAATTTAATAACAGCTCGAAACTCCATTTTGAGCATGTCACGATCTTCTACACACAGCCTTCTTTATGCAACAACTGAACTCAGCGGAGTGGAAATTAAGGCTGCAATTATTTACTTAACAATAAGATATGACAACATATAAAGTTTTTGTGAAGGCGAGAATCCTTATCGACAAGGCCGGGAACTTATGGACTTACTCTCGTATTTCAGTTATGGAGTGATAAAAATGCAATGTATCAGTAGGAATCAAATATATATAATTTTCTTGTCAAGTGCGATTGCATTGTCCTGCTCTGTGCCCATACTGGGTTAAGAAACTCACTTTAACTGAGGGAGCGATTTATGAAGCAAACATTTTTACTCCTCTCTAAGATTCTTAGCTAAGGACAATACAATACGTGTTCACGAGTCTCTAAATACTTTTATTTAATTAACCGAAATAATCTAATTAACTCTAGCTCTATATTAGTCTTAAAAGTTATTAGATCTTGTTCTCTGTTTGAGTTACTATGTTCGTATCTATACGTTTCAAGAACAATTTATGTTCAGTTTTTAGTGCCATTATCTTTAGTTGGGTATTGGTAATGTAAGACAAAAATTGGAATTCAAGCTATTTTCCTGCTCTTTTAAAGAAGTGTATACAAAATCAGCCGCTGAAAGTGTCATCTGAGAACTGATCAGCAGGACATGAAACTAGTTCAGTTATTTAGTAGTGGGTATCTAAACCTTTTCAATAAACTTTTTTTGGAGAAGATAAGGTAGTTCAGAATTATACAATATACACCATGCTAGCAGAGCAGCCAGAAACAGCGGAAACGCATTTTTAACTTGATAATCATACTTGCCTCCTAAACCCAAGCCCACGGGTTCGATCCCGGCCAGAATCGACGGAATTTTTCGGGCGTAAAAATCCTAAGTATGGCTTCCTTCGGAAGGGAAGCAAAGCCGTGGGTCCGTGTGGTACATTTACGGCACGATGAAGAACCTCAAGCCTGAAAAAAGAGGCCTCTTAGCAAAATTTGTTGGCCGTTTCACGCCCTGAATTGAATGGGACGATGATGACCTGTGATGTTAAAGAGCGTCCATAAATAAACCAAATCACAAATTCATGTTGACAAAGGAATGATATCCTGTGCTAAAGAAACTTAACCATCAGTTACACATCAAAGCAATTTCAGTCAGATTAACTATTGAGCGTTTGAAGAAAATTCAAGTATCGTGCTTTTCAATTTGTTTCTAACGGAGTGCTGAACTAGATCAGGTGCATGATATTTGGAAGCGTCGCCATCCGACTTTGATAAACTGAAAACTTGTATTTCGTCACACCGTGAAAGATTAACTCAGAGAATTCTGAGGGAATGTCATGCAATTCGACTGTGCAGTATTTTCATGCATGGAAGTTTTCAGATGGTATTGCAATTCATTTGAAGGAGTTTTTTTTTGTTTTGTTTGCAAATGAAGGATTGGTGTTACTGCCAAATTTCTAAGTAAAAATACGTAGAAACTACGTAGCATAAGATAATTATGACATATTTACAGCTTCATCCCTTCCAGAATCCCCTCTTTCAGGCTTTAATAACATTCTTTATAGCTCCATTTTCTAATTTCTAAGTCTATGATATTTACTAGCTCTACAGGTTAATTCCTATATACTAATAGTTTTAAGCTTCCCTTGACCCCCTTTAAAAATCTCTCGCTGTCCGAATCCCTAAGATTAAACCCAAAGTTTAAAATTCTAATTTTACATCCTATATGTTTTAAAGCTATTCATTAGTTTAAATATATAAATAACACATTATGAATCTTTTTTTCAATATTTACTTTTTATCGCAGTGCAACCTTCGCAATAGTAATAATCATAACAATAATATCACATTAAAAGTACAAAAACACATAAAACATAATAATTGCTAACAACAATATATGGCATAACTCATACTAACCAATCGCATAATATTACTCATTCCTGACTGAGAAGTATGATTCTGCATTACATTTATGGCTTTATAAAGAGAAAACGTGTATTCGGATCTCTGATCTTACTTCTGTACTTATATTTTAGATAAACGATTGCAGAAAAATTTCACACAAGTAAATTAATACAAAAGACATCAATATTTTTATGGTCTTGTGTATTAGTCCAGAATAATCTCAGAAAGACAGGCGAGTGCTAGCCTGCGCAGTTCACGTGCTGTAGTCAGGAATACTAAAACGGCAGGTCTGCCTGGCCCATGCTTTTGGCACACCTATTTGAAAGCTCCCTCCGGAACAAATAGTCACCTTCAATTTTATTTTAATTTGCTGTACTTAAATAAATACACGCCAAGAAATTTATTATCTTTATTTTTCTCGTAATTCATTATAAGTGTGTATACATGTTGTCAAAGTACTCTAATGTTTCATGGATCCTCTGAGAGGGCCTCGCCTACCTCCACTTGAGAACAGCTGATATAAATCATTATAATATCTACCAATTACAGATACCTTGTGAGAACACTTTAAATTAGTTTCCTTGTTTGAACAGAGGGGCATGACGGTAGTGAATATATCTTGATATGAGGCTATGTATTAGTTCAATTCCAAATTTTGCACTAGTTGAATTTTATTCTGCACTGTTCTCTAGGCGGGCCCTTGTGTTTGTGTCTAATAATCAAAGCAATCATTGAAAATGAAATGACTTCTAAGTGATTGCAATGGCTATAGGAGAACAGTATAGGTCATGAAATTAATACCTGTTAATTTTCTGGATCATGGGGACTTCTGAACCCGGGTAGACGTGAGTTCAGCAGTATTATTTCTTCTACTACTCCCACAGGAAAAGCTCAAGCTTAAGGAAGTTTGCAAGTTTATGCTTTTTATGTCACGACCAGGCGATAATTCAAAGCTTTATCAAGCTGCCTACACCTGGCACGAAAGTTCAAAGGTTGTACCTCAAGTACATGTATTAGTTATTTTGCTTACTGCCTAATTCCCTTTCTCCCTAACTTTTGGAAAATTGATTGATTCTATCCTTGTTACAACTGCTGTCTCTGCAGTCCTATTTGACTGACTTCCAACGAGTTGTTGATCATCTAAATCTCTATCTCTAATTTCCCTGACACTCAGAGAACCGCAGTCTTCAGTTACAGCAACGAATCATTTGGAAATTTAAGATTTGTGTCAATCTACAAAGTAAGAATTTTTAAGACCCCGTATTCACTTACTTCTTACAAAACAGTTCCTATTTTCTTGGTGTACCTGATCAAAATCCTTTTTCTTTCTTAAATTGATATGAAATAAAATCCTTTCTAATATATTTACAAATAAACTAATTACTTTATTCCAATATCCAATGCGATGGGATATGACAATAAAGAAATGGGCATGTTAGTTTTAGAGAAAAAATATTCTAACTGCTGAAACAAAACAAGAGGAGAATATTATGTTATATAGAGGGCTTTCAAATAGACGTTCATCCGCTAGAGCGCGAGAGCGATAGTGGAGAAGCACATGTTGCTAGCCGGTACCTCTGACTTCAGTGTCAAGCAGTGGGGCGTTGTCTTTGTGCTATTCGATGATCTATTAGATGTTAAGCCTTGAAAAGACACCCTTTATTTTGTGTTAGTGCTGTTATAATACCAAAAAAGT
Organism: Metallyticus violacea; assembly: GCA_030762175.1. Classification (NCBI taxonomy): domain Eukaryota; kingdom Metazoa; phylum Arthropoda; class Insecta; order Mantodea; family Metallyticidae; genus Metallyticus; species Metallyticus violacea. Next base: position 118,390,592 of record CM060831.1, read on the forward strand.
CAGTACATTTTAGAACACAAACGTTTCATGTATGATTCAATGCGAAAATAAAATCTTGCTGAAAATTGAGACGACAATTTGTAAGTAAATGTCACAGTATTCTTGTATCTCAAAGGCGTATTTTATGAACTAATTTATGGAAATGAGATCAGTTCTCGATAAGAAACCAAAATAAACTGCCGTTGCTTACGAGGAGAACTATGATTAAATTGGAGAATGGCTTGGCCTGGAATGCCACTAATTTTTAAAATTAAAACCCTATAAGACAACTGTTGTTCAGAAATTATAGCCATGTGACAATATAAGTAGATTTGGATAATGTATGACATTACTCTGTTGACCCACGTTATACGGACAAAGACATGGTTCCATTTAAATGTAATTTAGAGACACAGAACAACATATATAGGAGTGCGGGGAAGCCCGGTCTTATAGACGACTGAACGAAAAATTGGTGTTTGTTGCGAAGTGAATGCTTATAGAATTACAAGGCCTATATTCTATGGAAATAATGCGAATGTAAAGAGATACAGAGATAATGTAATTACACATTTTTCGAAGAATTATTGGCTATTGGATGTAAACACATTTCCTCTTCAGAGCATACAGTTGATCACGTATTAGCTTTAATTCAGGAAATTTTGATCACAGATCAGTGGTAAGGGATTATGGTCAGGGCGATCCCCATATTTTACCCTACTTATGTGGTAACCTGAAAAATAAAGTGAATCTGACTAACTCTATAGGTTGGAAGGCATTTTAAAAAAATGTAAGAAGAGATTTTCGGCAATTTTACAAGAAGAACTAATTCTTGTGAATGAAAATTTTCTTTAAAAAAAGTGAGGGAAGTGCGATGGCACAAGAACATGCTTTCCAGCATTTTCTTTGACAAAAGTACGTAGTTATTGTTTTGGTAATTTGCATGTGATTGAATTGAGGGATTATGTAGGTGTATCCGCTCAGCCGGCACATAGCGTACTTTCAACCGCCACACGAGCAACGCTCTCACGGATAAACGTCCATTTGAAAGCGCTATATTTCAGCAATACATTAAAATCATTAGAAATATCTCCGTTTTTATAAATAAAAGTATGTTTGAAACTAGTGGGAAACAGAGAGGCAACTAAATAATATTTTAACAATGTTATAAAAATACTTCCCAAAGCTGGAGAAAACTTTTCCCTATAATTTAATCTTTATTATTATAATTTATTCCAAACAGTATATTCTATTGGTCACAACAAATAGTCCAATACTGAACTAACCAAGCAGGAAAGTATTTATCTTTTGTACACTAGAATTTTGAAACTCAAGAACCTACGCAGGCATACTTATGTTCTTTTCTGAGTATCGCTTCGTATGAGCGTACCCACCACAGCCTCTTCTCGTGCAAGTTTTGTTTTTAATTTAAACTTATCGAATTACAACTTTCCCGGATAGGATGCAAAGAGCCTTTCGGACTGAGTTTGGAGTGTAATGTTTCAAACAGGCCAACAATTCTATCTTTGTTATCGTAGCTGGAAACGAGAGGCTCGCTTCTAAGGGAGGGTTTAACCATAGGAAAAGTCCTTTGCAACATTCAGGTAGAGAACATTCATGCTTTCATCCCATCATTGCATGCATATGCTTAGTTTTTATCCCTGCATTATTTAGCACTTACGCCTATGCTTTTTTTTTTACAACTAGCGTCAAATTATATATATATATATATATATATATATATATATAATACTCATTTATTAAAAGCAGATCACTATTAAACGTGGAACCTTCGATTTAGTGTCTAGTTCAGTAATTCAATGGGATTTAAATACCTTTGAGAACCAGATATGCACTGCTTTCCGCGCCTTCACATTTGACAAGGCAATGGGCTGTTAAACACTTTTCAGAAAGTTTTTTTTTTTTTTACAGTTTTTTGCCCCTGTAGTGCTAAGAAATGCCATTAACATATACAGATTTTTCAAAAGCAGTGCATCATTTTAGTTAAACAATTAAATGAAATTATTTAAGCGGGAATTGTTGTCTCAAGAATTCCTATTCTGATGATAATTGCTTCTGATGGCAATTATAAAAATAATTGAATTTGACTTAAGGTATTATTAACAAGGTCAAGAATAAATAATAATTAATGGTAGCAATATTGGTACAATTATGATCGGATTTTAATATTATTAATGTTAACGTATTTATATAGGTATGTATGTGTTTTTGTTCGATAAGTAATTGTCAGACAAGGGTTACATTTCTGAACATCTGTCAAAAAGCCAGACTGCGTAACAACAGGACATGCTGGACCCTTGTCGAAACGGTTAGGTAGAGGATAATAGCCTCGCCTCGAAAGAAGGTAGCCTTTTGTTAACATTAGACTCATTTTAACTTTCCGAAAGTCCTCCAAGACAGTTAGCGACGAGGCCAAACGAGGAACTTTAAATTATCCAGAAATGTGATTTCAACCGGCAACTTTACTTTCAAGCTCCAAAAGAAACTCCACATGCGGAAACAGGTACCTTAAAAGAAACCAAAATTTTAGCTGTTTCCGACAGTTTCAAAGGGAAGCCGCAGATATATGGGAAATGTCTCCTTTCTCGTAGTAAGCCCGAACGTGGGAACGTTTAGTTTAGAAAGTAAGTGAGCTGGTTCAACCAATAAATATATTTCAAAACCTAACGAGTAGATGCGAGCATGTAATATAAACGATATCTATTGTGGTCCAATAGGAACTAGAAGTGAACCAAGTTCAACAATATTTAAAGGAAATAAATTTTCGTGAGGGGCGGAGCGTGTTCACATAATAGATTTAGAGGTAAGTTTGAGTAGGTGGGGGACAGAAGTGTAATAGTAACCAGAGAGTAACAGAAGTGTAATAGTAACCAGAGAATAACAGAATAGTAATAGGGGAGTGAGAGTAAGAGCAAGAGAGTACAAATCACGCTGAGTTATTGCTAAGGTTATAGCCGCTCATTTAATTTTACTATAAAATCTTTACGGCACAGCGATTAGTTCTATCACAAAGTGTTACCGCGAAGTTATAGGCTACAGTCGGATTTCAAACTGTGTGAGATTATAACAGAAGAATCAAAGTTAAAATTAAAGGGCCTAAATTGTGTCTATAGATTTCCGAGTGAAGGCAGTGAGGGAAAATTATACAGTACATATAAAACCAGAATTATAACCACACGATACACAGCATTTTCCGAAATCCTTCAATTGTCCAACAAATTAAAAGTTCAACTAGAGCCGAAAATTGTATTATTGCAGTGAAAAATCCCCTTCCCTCCCTAATGAGTCCACGTCATTTAAAACACCCCTGAGATTCCTATTCCTCTGCTTTGGAACCAGAGGAATAGGAAACAGGACTTCAAGAGCTGAGGCAACGCAAGATCATTTAATCATGTAATTAATTATTCAATATTCAAAAGTTAAAGATCACCGAAATAAAATTCTTGTGTTAATAATTAAAATTACCACCATTAATGCCCATTCCAATATTTATTTACAAGATACTAATAAATGTTTATATTCTTTATAAAAACTGAATATTTAATATGCAAGTTATGGCGCCATAAACAAAATTTTAAAATGTGTTTCCTTATTTTTATATTATCTGAAAGAGAATAACTTTTTTTTTGTATTGCTGTGCAACATTTCATAGTTTGTTTAAATAATAACATGCAAGTGTCCCTTACTGCCAGCACTTTGATTTATATCAATAACTTCATGAACAATGTGGATGGAAAATAAACCAAGAAAAAAATAAAAACTAAATTATTTGCAGATATTGAAGGGCATGAGTCACTCGGAAAAGGAACTATGGGCTTATGAGCTACAGAAGATGCCTAAAACTTATAATTTAAAAATATCTCTTAAAATACCAAAACTATTCCATTATTAGGAATAAATAGTTAGCGTATAAACTAGAACTGAATAAATACATTACTGAACAAATTACAAGCTCTTTAATACATTGTATCTCACATGTAAAACAGTCAGAAATTGAAAACAAAATAAAACAAATTTGGAATAATTTCTGGAACAATTAGGAGGACACTGATGATAATATGGTGACAGAAATTTAAATCTTTACTCAAGTATGCATTTAATATTTAGGCACAAAATAATTAATTCACCGAAATATAAGATGTACGTTATAGAATCTAGTAATATTATTTTATTGAATTCTGAAATGTAAATTAGTGAAGAAACAAATTTTAAAAAGTCAGAAAAACTTTAAATTATTTTAAAAATGTGTGTCTTTCATAAAAGTTATATTTCAGATATTAAAAAATATAGAATAATTTAAAAACGTTACCAATGAAGCATGAACGTTAAGACAAGCAGATAAGAGGAGCCTCGAAATAAAGCACTGAAATTTACTCGGAGTGATAAGAGGTGGACAAAAGCGTGATACTATTACAGAAACATTAAAGATAAAGGATTTAGTTCAACAAGTCTGAGGGGAAAAAATGCGTCCCGATCTATAATTACAAGCCCCATGGAAGAAGAGACCAGGGCAGGCCGAGCACAAGATGGCTTGATGGGTTCTGAATTTGGGATGAGCAGTATTTCCCAAACCTTGTTTGGGAAAGAAAAGGCCAGTGATGTATAACGTTGACACATTCATCGTCAAATCATTTTAATAGCAAATACTTGAAAAACATACGCATTTTGTGCCTAATATTTTCTCAAAAAAATAAACATTTTTAAGAAAATTTCTGTTTTGCTTTTGAAAAACTTCGTATTTAGTCGTAGATTTGTTTCTAGTTTGCAGCATAGCTCGCCATATTCGATTAATAGATCTTGCCTCTCGATGCTCGTATGTTTTCTGAACTTTCAGTCATTTTTAGCATACATAGGAATCTTTCATAGTCGAGTGGCCCGGTTCACTACCCAGCTACAGGAGTAACTCCAGTTATAGCTGCAAATGACTTAGGACATGTTAGTATCGTGTGAACAATTATAATCGTGCTTATAAAGTGCTTATATTAGCCCGCGTTTATCTGTCCTTAGCTAATATCGTGACGTTATCGATTCATATGTGAAAATACATTATTACAGAGAAGTTAGAAGGCAGTTTTTAACAAAATATTCAGGTTTGCCTACATCCATAGAAATATCGTGTGAAATTTATAATTAAATGTGCAGAATATGGATTTAAAATCGATAAGAAGCAAAGGGTAAGAAGGCGAGTGCTTACTGAGGAGAAACTAGACGAAGTTGGGGGAAAGAATAGCACATTCTCCCCAAAAACTCCTCTGAGGGTTTGAACTCAATTGCAAGATACCAAACTGTTACAATTAAAGGTGTAAAAGGTCTGTGTTGTGGACGTAATCCACGTAAATTTCTATAATAGGATTTTGCAAAACAACTAATGAAAATGCCCTTAGACGATGCCAGAAATGTCTGAATGGAGAACAATATTTCCAACATCTCCTGTCATAAATTACGTTCTTATTTTTATTGTAATTGTAATGTAAACGTGAAAACTTGAATCGGTTACAGGAATATTTTATATCCGACTCGCCGGGAGTCATCACTGTGACTGGCCGGTCTACCAGATGCCGTGAAGCGGGAGATTCCACGGCGAAATTTCTTGTGTATTTTTTCAGAGGACTGAGTTGCAGTCGACATTAATATACTCTTACGCGAGTATAATTTTCGTAACCGATTTCTGGTATTATTTATTTTCTTGGGGATGTACTGAGGAAGATATAAGAAACCCTAAACGCCTTTTTAGACACGATTTTGATACGTTTAAAATGTAGACCGCGAGGTTTATCCAGAAATGAGACACTAATAAAGGAAGGGATTAATGTTTTTCATAGCACGTTGTAGCATGCTTAAATACTCCTGCTAAGGCATTTCGGTAAGAAAAAAATAAAAGACCCCATTGTTCATTTAAGTGATTTAATATCTTTCCTTTTTTCAGCCTGCCTTTCCCACCCCCATTTTTAACTGCTTTTAACTTCTAATGTCGCATGGCCTTAAGGATGATTAATTAAATTAATTTAGGATAGTCAGATAGACTCGAAATTTGTTGGCGCGTAAATGGAATTCATCTTACCAGAGAAAAAAGTGCTGATAAAAAAAGCTTCGCCAAGCAAATGAGTTCGAACTGCTAAATTAGTTCGAACCGTATGCATACTGCCGGCAGTGTGTCGTAAGGGTGCCTCTTGTGCGTGTGAAGGAGAAATTGTTTAAGAAAATGTACTACACTTAGTGCAATTGGAACCTTCCTAACATGCTAAAATTATCATTAAAATGTCAATAAATAAAGCATTAAAAACATTATTGCCTTGGAATTTCCGGTGGCATCCTTTGTTAGACTCAATCAGGAGTAGGTTCTCATTGTTGATTTAAAATTATTGTATAGATCCGTCAGCTTTTTAGTAAATATTTGCTCATTTTAGTGAATTTTCTTTACAAACAATATTGTTTTTCAAACATTTCAGAAGAGATGTGTTGTATTTCCAGCACAGGATCTACTAAAAGAGCGGGCATTATTGTAACTGACAGAAAAATAAAACAAGGAACATGTTATCGATCCAACAGTTCGTATTGAATGAGAAGGAAATAAAGTGCAGATCGTTGACCGACAGATAGATAGGCAGATAAACAGATAGATAGAACGATAGATTAGACTCGATTATAAAGATAAGACTATATATGTTAAATACACAGATTAGATAGATATATTAGATAGATTAGATGTATAGATTAAATAGTTAGATTAGATAGACACATAGATTAGATAGATTTGATAGATGGATTAGAGAGATCAGATAGATAGATAGATAGATAGATAGATAGATAGATAGATAGATGGATGGATGGATGGATGGATGGATGGATGGATGGATGGATGGATGGACGGACGGACGGTTGGATGGATGGACGGACGGACGGACGGACGGACAGACAGACAGACAGACGGACAGACAGACAGACAGACAGACAGACAGACAGACAGACAGATAGATAGATAGATAGATAGATAGATAGATAGATAGATAGATAGATAGATAGATAGATAGATAGATAGATAGATAGATAGATAGATAGATAGATAGATAGATAGATAGATAGATAGATAGATAGATAGATAGATAGATAGATAGATAGATAGATAGATAGATAGATAGATAGATAGATAGATAGATAGATAGATAGATAGATAGATAGATAGATAGATAGATAGATAGATAGATAGATAGATAGATAGATAGATAGATAGATAGATAGATAGATAGATAGATAGATAGATAGATAGATAGATAGATAGATAGATAGATAGATAGATAGATAGATAGATAGATAGATAGATAGATAGATAGATAGATAGATAGATAGATAGATAGATAGATAGATAGATAGATAGATAGATAGATAGATAGATAGATAGATAGATAGATAGATAGATAGATAGATAGATAGATAGATAGATAGATAGATAGATAGATAGATAGATAGATAGATAGATAGATAGATAGATAGATAGATAGATAGATAGATAGATAGATAGATAGATAGATAGATAGATAGATAGATAGATAGATAGATAGATAGATAGATAGATAGATAGATAGATAGATAGATAGATAGATAGATAGATAGATAGATAGATAGATAGATAGATAATATATATCGGTAGATGGATGGATTGATAGATCGATGGATAGGTAGGTAGGTAGGTAGGTAGGTAGGTAGGTAGGTAGGTAGGTAGGTAGGTAGGTAGGTAGGTAGGTAGGTAGGTAGGTAGGTAGGTAGGTAGGTAGGTAAATGGATAGATGGACGGATAGAAAAAACAGGATTCATGCTATGAATGCTTTAATGAGAAGGGTAACATTGACAGCTCGTAAGTGTTTGGGTTGATATATTTTTTTTTTTTTGAGTTAAAGGCGCTGTAACAAAAAATTCAATTAGCACTTTAAAACGTTTTGGCCTTCCCGTGAAAACCTTGAAGATAAGTTCAGATACTACAACATTAAGTTATTATTGTACAAAAGCATTTGTAATCTATTAATTAAAGAAATAAATTATATTCTTGCCCTGATAATTATAGTTCCCCTTAACTCTTTCTTAGATGTATATAATTTAAAGTGATATTAGGCTATCTCATAACAAATGTTCGTTTTTTAAGTTTACTTTTTTGTAAGCTTTATTTATTTTTTTTTGTTTCGCAATCTTATTTACAGAATATCATGGTTATTATTGTGAGCTTGGTCAGTCTTCAGATGTTTAATACATAATCACAAAATGGAGTTACAAAGTTTGAGTTAGAATCCCTCTAAAACACTACTGGAAACAAGACTATTTGTAACGTTGCTGTAGCGGTTTGAAGGGAAGGAGAAGTCGCTAGTGAGCCTGTAGCACAATACTGGTTCAGTTTTTTAATAATGGAGATGAAAAAAATAATATTTACTACATCCTGGAGGACCCAAGGAATTGAATATTGAGAATACTTGCAGTGATTTGGAAGCAAATCTGCAAAAAATACTCCTACACTGTCAGAAGAAACTGGTAGAACAAAAGATGCCATATATCGCTACATGAAAACACTTAAAATGTCATACAGAAGTTGTAGATCTGTACTCCATGAATGACACTAATAAACAGATCCAACCAAAGCGGATATCCGTCGCCAGCTTATTGCAAATCCCAAGGGTGATGGACTTATGAGGAGAATTGTTACGTGAGATGGAAAAATGAATATATTACTCACTTCTGACACCTGCGAATAGTAATTTGTTTCCCGCCAGCCTGCCAAAGTCATCCTTTCCGTACCCAAAATAATGTTATGTGTCCGGTGGTATTTTAAAGATGTAATTCCCCGGGAATTAGTTCCAAATGTGCGTACAGTCAATGCGAATCTTTATTCTCAGCAATTGGAACGCGTTCATGAAGTTAAGACAGAGGTACCCACCATTAGTTAATCAAAATAGTTATCTTGCAACAGGACAATGCAAGACCTCATACCTCTCGAACAACCATGGAAAAAGAAAAGCAGGAATTGGAAGGGATCGAGCTGTTAACACATCAAGCATATGACTCTGATCTTGTACCTTCAAATTACTATCTGTTGCGAACAATGGCCAATTTCCTGCATAGAAGAAATTTCGAAAACATTGAAGCCGAACGCCAAAACTGGCACCGTCGAAGGATAAGATGCCTCGCTTAAAGGTAGCCCAAAACTATGAATCTTTTCTTTGAAGTTTAGTTCAATTTCTTATCAGACCACATTTAAAATAAACTTTAGCCTAAAATCGACATTACTTATGAAACAATATCTATAATAATTATTTTTTAGTATTGTCTTTATAGATTTATTTGTAGAGTGTATTTTTGGTATACCTTAAAAAGGCAACTATAATCATCTTGGTTATTATCTCTCTATTTCAATGATTTTGTTGTTATAAAAAAGAAATTACAACAATTTCAGGACTGACTTACAACAATAATTATTGATGCAAAATTAATAGCCGTTGTGTTTAAATTAACTTCTAATAGCAATAGCCTTTCTTACTGTCTATATTACACATGTAAAGTGTTTGCCTGTCCATTTTTTCCTGGATTTTTAACGCTTAAATATGCGGCCTTTAGTTATCAGCTCGAAAAACTTAGAGGTATGTAATCAAGCTATTTTAAGTTACATTGCACTTAATTCTGGAAGAAAGCACAATAATAAATCTACATAAAGCTGAACTCGCCGGAACTTAATTTGTCGCACACGCTTAAAAGAAATTCGATGGTTATATTTTACAGCGATTGTTCAGATCAGCAGATCCACCTGCGTTTCAACCGGAGGTAAAGAACCTATTGACCAGTAGGAGTTCAGGCACCGTATGCCATAAAACCATTATTTATTGGGTGTTTGCTGTAAATTTCATAAATCGTCGGTGTCAATGCAATACACTTGAATCTATACTTTCGACGCTTTGGAGAGCTTCAATATGTGTTGTACATTGAAATGCATTGTATTCGGTAAAATATGAGCAAAGTACTGAGGAGGAGAAAAAATTATCGAAACGGAAATATTACATTACTTCATTGTCTTGCATTTTTTTAAAAAAATATACGTTTATAGTCCAGAACAGATATTTTTTTTTTTTTAAATGATAGCAGAACCAAAAAATGTACCTCAAGTACACTGTTTCAAAATGCGAAATATATTTTATCTTGGCTGATATAAAAAGCGTCATATTAACTTTCAACTAAGATATACTAAAACCATCCCCAAGAGTGACTTTTTATATAGGGACTGAGACAGGGGGTGTGAAAATTAATGGTACTTTCACTTATGTCTAATATACTACGAAAATGACTATGAAATGTTAACATAAATATTTTCATGTTCAAAATTATGGTATGTCACTATAAATAAAAAAGTAATAACCAAATTAAATTACATTACATTTTACAAAATGTTACGTTCAATGACTCACCCTAAAATCTATTTTATCCTTTTTATCCCTTTTTGCGCACATTCATTAATCACTCTTGATATGAATTCTAGACGTTTTACCACTTTTTATCGTTCCTTTCTCTATAATCCTAATAAGATACCACGCCGTTCCATCGCAGTTGACAACGCAGAAATAGAATCAACAGTTGTAAATAAACAGTTGTCAGCTATATAATACACACCGTAGTCGAGCGTAAAATGTATAAAATACAATTATTAAGGTAGTTTAAAAATGTATTTTAAATATAATAAGTAACAGTAAATAACATTTAATTTAAAGTAAAATAAGTGCATTATCATTACCAAAATGCAACTAAAATTAGCGAAACACTATAATTTAAATTGATACCATCTGCAAGTCGGTCCTTCTGTTGGGCGTGAGGTGCCACAAAACTCAAAAGACGAGATACATAATCAACTGGGCGAAGACTATGCTAGACTACACAGAAACAAAAACGTAGTGAAAAGCCATCTTTACATCTCCCTGATAGTTAGGCGAAGTTAATTATTATAAAAATAGCTTCAGAAACGATGAAAAAATACTAAACGTTTTGTTCTATTTATCATAAAAAGTTATACCTTATTGATTGATAAATGACATCACAACTCCCTTGTTTATGCCTGTTTAAGAATACAAATATGTGGCTTTAGTTTCACTACTTTCTAAACGTGAACAGATGAATTCGGAAGCAGTAAAAAGCAATTCAAACAATAAGACAAAATGCTTTCTATTCTATACACTCTGAAAGAATTCATCTTCAGCTCTGTAGTCTGAACCCCTTCAAGTCAACTCAAAAAAGGAACTTTTCTAGAGAGCTCAGCAATACTAAACATTTACAGTATGCTCTTTTAGCTCTAAGGTAATTCAAATTACTTTATTTTAAAATAAACTACCTACAAAATATGGGGCTTCTGACGAATATCGGACTTGACGCTGATTTCCTCAGACTTCCTTGCGATTTTTTTAGAGTAATCCAGCGTTCGACTACTTTTTCTTCTATAAGTAAATGAAAGCCGGTCACTTGATCATTGACAACAACCCTTCAGAAAAGCTAGGGCGGTTCTACTGCTGTACATTGTCTCACAAAGAATATAAAGATGCATTCATGAGATTGGCCGGGCTACAGGCGAATCTCTCTCCCATCTTTCTCACCTGGTCGCTCCTGGAAAGGGTGGATCATTGCCCTGAACTCGCCAGGTAAGAAAGGGACATTACTTTGAACCCTATAGAACAGAAGGGTGCATATTAAAACATTTGAAAGGGATGAAGCTCTCAGAATTGTGATTTATATTCATTTGTTTAAGGAAACTAACTTTTTATTTCTAACTGCACTTCTGTATTCATATTAGCAGTTTTTGATAGAACATATATCGTGGTGCGTAAACGGCAAGAGTGAAAAGCCGCCACTGCCGAGCAAATTAAACGAGGGAACACGATGCGGTCAGTGCT